>OX422207.1:724174231-724709231 GCA_949130495.1 Sambucus nigra
TGATAAGGAAGAGGGACCCGAATCCTCCATTGAGCACAACTTTACTGTGTTCATGGCAAACCATGTAAGTGATAGTGAGAACTCGTCCAATGATGATATTATAATACATGACACTTCCGAGGCCAAAGTTTGTGAATGCCATGTTTTTGATGATTTAGAGAGTGGAGAGAAGAGAGAGAGTGAAAGTAATGAAGAGGTTGATGAGAGTGAACGCCAAGTAGATTTCCAAGAATTGTATGCCAAATCAATTAAATTAAAAAGGGCAAATTGGAAGTTAGAATCTAGTTTGAAAGAGTGTGCCAAGGTCACTGATGACAGTGATTTAGTGGAAGACCTTTGGACACATGAGAGAGATCTTCGTGATAATCTTGAATATGTCGAAGGCGAGAGAGTTAGCCTTAGAGGTTTGATGGAAACAATTAAGAAAGAGCTTTTTATGTTTGAAGAGATAAAGGCTTTCTTAGAGTCTAGGATCTTAGAATTAGAAGAAAAATCGAGAGACTCTAGTAAGGTCAAATTTGATTTGTAATGTAGATCCGCAAAATTAGACAAAATATTAGGAACCGTCTAAGTAAAAAATGACACTTGTGGCTTAGGCTTCGATTCTTATAATGCTTCCGCTAAGAAAGCCAAAACCACCATTTTGAGGGAATCACCTTGGAAAATTTCCAAAGGTCAATCCTTAACATCTAATTTTTATCGAGTCTTTACTTTCTCACATTGTGGTCGAAAAAGTCATCTTCAAAAATTTTGTTTTGATCTCAAAAAGGATCCTAGGAAATCCAAGGGTAGACCACGGTTCCCAAATCCCGAGAGAATCATGTTCCACTTGTTTGGGTTAGGAAATATGATTTGGAGGTTTTACAAAATAGGATTTTTAATTCTCATTTTCTTTCACGTGAAACCTCCCATGCTAAATCAAAAGGTCAAATGTGTTAGTTTTACTTTCATACTCTAGCTTATGTGCATCATGATATATTCTTTTTCTAGTTGTATGCTTTGTTTGTCAGTTTCTAGTATGTACCCCATGATTAATCTCATGCTAGAATTATGATTTGTATATATCTTTTGTATTTATTTTATTTGTTTATATCTTAACAAGTGGTATCTTGTTGAGAAAAAATATAAAAATATATTATTTGTTTTTCTTTTGAGTTAATTTTTTTGTTTGATGAAAATTTTGAAAAACTCAAAAATATTTTTATTTTATGTGTATTTTAGTTTGACACACTTCATGTGGCACATACATGTGTTTGAATCATTTCCCTTTTCTCTTCCATGTGGTTAGAACTTTTGGTTAAGATTGTCAATCCTTAAAATGTTCGTTGTCATGCTTTCATGGAGTAGTTGGATTTTGTATTGCTTAATGGATTCTATTTTTGTATGCCTCTATTCACACATGCACGAGCTATTTTGAAATTTAAACTTCACATGTATATTTGAGCTAAGTGAGATGTCCTCCAATCAATTTAGTCATCTACATTTTTCTGTGACTATGGAGGAATTGTGCATGTAAAAATTAGAAAATATTATTCGGTGTTGTTATTTCTCAATGGAATCGAGCCGCGAAAGAAAAAATTACTTTGCGTGAAAAGAAACCATCGAATATTTGGCCTTTAAAAAAATATGGCATTATAAAAGAAAAATAAGCCAAGGCCTGTTTAGTTTAGTTGATATGTTCAAAAGAATAAGAAAAAGAAAATTATGAGGAGTTTGGTTGGATGTATCAATGGGTTTGCACTATGACTTTGTATCCTAGATATGCTTTTCGTGTCATGACTTTATTGGTTTGTAGAATCATCGAAATTCTAGGCTTATGTGCATTGTGTAAGTTTATTCATTGAGTTCACTTTATCTTGTCACATGAGGCTCTATCTAAATGTGATAATTTTTTGCAATCAATTGAGAAATCCGTGAACATGTTTTAAGTGATTGGGTCATAATTTAATTGTTGCTAGTTCACACCCCTACACTTCCGTTTACCACATGTATTGGGACATATTTTTCCATACGAGTGTGAAAAGTTTATTGTATTTTGGGTCATGTGTGGTGTTTATACCTAGGTATATGTGCATGTGCGTTAGTAATATTCATTATGTGTGTATATATATATATATATATATATATATATATATATATATATATATATATATATATATATATATATATATCAAGATTCTAAAAAACACGGGGCGTGATCGAGGTGTGGAGGCCAATCCTTAAGCCTTAGAATCCTAGGTGGGCCTTATGCGTAAAACGGTGTTTAGGCCTTCTTTATATATTTTAATATTTTTTTAACCATAACAACGCTATTAAAATACTAAAATTGTACACATCATAAAAATATGATTGAATATATGCAAATTAAAATACTATTTGATTATTTTGGATGAGATAAGGGTCCAGTTTGTAAAAAAATTTCTTAAAAGGCAATATCGTTTCAGTAAAGCATTGTTATTTTTAGAAAAAAAGTGCGCCTTATTGTGATCTCCCTAGAGAGATTAGAGCTTCTATTTTAGTAGTTTCAGAAAAGGTCTTTGTTTGATTTGATTGTAAGCCATGTGAGAGGGCTTTTCTCTCTATAGTTGCAATAATATCCTGATTTATCAAAAAAAAAAAAAGGGTTTTACCAAGAATAAGGCGTAAAAAGCTTAAGACGGGGCATTTCTCCCAAGCCTCAAGCCTAGGCGGGTTTTTTAGAACAACGATATATATATATATATATATATATAGTATTTTTTTTTGCTTTTGAGTCTTTGACTTGCTTGCTAGTCCATATATACTTTGAAGTCATAATTGGTTGCTAAATTGTTATGTTAATACATTTTAATTGGTATCATTTTTTTTGCATCATAATTGGTATCCTTTGTTATTTTGTGAATTAGTTGGATTTTATTATTGCCCGTATGCTTTAATGAACTTGATGCACCATTGCATGTTTAACTTGTTTTTCCTTAATCCATATCCCTCGTGTAGATTTAAGGGGGAGAAATGATATTTGCATTAAATTATGGGGGAAAGAAGTTATTAGTTAATTCTTTAACCTTTGTCTATTCCTGAACAAAAAGGGGGATAAATGGTATCTAAACCTTTAGTTTTGGAGATCTAACTTAGGGCGAGTTGCGATCTTTTTAGGAGGATTATTGTTATATAAAAGGGGCGACTTAATTAATGGGGAGAATTTAATTTTATGCACTTTATACTTTTCGTATTCACTATGCGTTTAATGGTTTGCTTAAGTGTGCCATAATTTTCTTTTTGGTGGAAAATTCGGTAAAGTGACAAAGCACATCCTTGGGTCGATTCATAGCGTCTGTCTTTTTTTTTGGGTGGGATGTTGTGTCTAGACGATCTTGACGGCCCTTTAGGATTTTTGGTTGGGTTTTATCCCGGAATAGCCAAAGGGGGAGGTTTGTAAGGACATAAATTTTCAATTGAGTCCATATGTAGTTTTGGCTTAATTCTGAACAAAACCATTTGAGTCATAGGATAGATGTTATTGTGTATCCTTCCAAGCCTATGAAAAGTGTATGTTGAAGACGTAGAGGCCTATATATTCAAGTTCATCCTTGTCGGGTTTTCATGCCACATTTCACGTCATCAACATGAGGTTTCCAATGTCTCTAGAAGGTATTAATGCATTTAATATATATAGGGAGATTTGGAATATTTTTATGGGTGTTATTTATGCCTAAATGACCTTTTATTTTTAGAAAATCGTTTTAGAACTTCGTATAAAAAGTTTTGGGCTTAAAATGAATTTTTAAACAATTTTGGATTTTTTAAAATGTCGTTCGAATGACATTGTCTCGTTCAAACGAGCTCGTTCGAACAACATTGCTAACGAGGTTCAAAAGATATTATGCTCAAAGACTCTATTTTTTGTTCGAAGTTTTGTTCAAACGAACTCGTTCGAACGAATTTTTCCAACAAATATTTAGCCTTGTTTTTCTTTTGTTTTCTCATTCGAACATGGTTGTTCGAACGACCTCTAAATGTCATTCGAATGACATTTCAGCGGGAACAATATTTTGCCAATTTTTCACATTTTCCCACCTTCTTATCCCCACTACTTTTGATAGTTTTTAACTATTTTGGGACAGCTTTTTTCTGAGACGTTTCACTCTATTTTTTAGAGCACTTCAGAGAGAAACATTTTAAAGAAAATTTATTTTTGTGTGTTTGATGTCTATGATTTAAAATCTTCCAAAACACAAAATACACACCCACATTTGTTTAGAATCAAATTTGTTCTATATATATATTTGCTTGGAGAGTGTTTGTCACCAGGTTTTCATCTCTACGCATTAGAGAGTGTTTGGCTTCTTCTCAACCCCCAAAAGTAGTTTGTTTGTTTTCCGCGTTGTTCCCACTCGAAGAAAAGCTTGGCATGAGGGTTGAGGGTGACCAGAGTCCCATCGGTGTATTCCGAGATTGCGTTGCAGTCCGTAGTTATCAACTAAGCGGAGGTGTTTATAAGAAGGAGCGTCAAGGTTTAGACGGAGTCAAGTCAGTTGTGTAAGTCTGTTGTCTTGTAATTGTAATTCCATACATAATGGATTTGTTAGGCTAGAGCCGTCTGAGGTTTTTCCTCGTACATCGCCGTGTAGTGAGATTGCTTACTTTATCTTGTTCATACCCACCTAGAATGCATGCTTAGGTTAAAAAGATAAAATTTGGTTCAATTTGAAATCTTACTTAATTTGGTGCTAAAATATGTTTGGGTGAATTTAAGTTAATTTAATTGAAGTCGGCACAATTTAATTTGATAAAATTTGGGTTTTGTGTGTTTAGCCAATATTAAGAAATGAATTAATTATTGTTAGGAAAATTTTAGGACTTGTGTTAAATTAAATTTGTTTAAGTGAAAATTTATGTTGCAGTAATTTAATTTCACTTTTAGTTTACCTTAATTTGAATTTTGAAGAAATTAAAATTTGAAGTTTATTTTGTTTAAAATTTGAATTGAAAATTTAGTTGGAAATTTAATTGAACCATCACACATTAATTTTAGAATTTTAAAATTTGGAGGAATTCGCTCCAATAACGCGTTCAGTTCCTACTAGTTACATTGCTCCTGTGCGAGATGTTAATGACTCTAGCGGGGTCATTTGGTGTCTCTTTTACATTTTCTCCCTTTAAGGACAAGTTTTCAAGCATAAGTCTAGAGAATTTCAACTTTTTATCACATTCTCAAATCGGGAGTCTTGTGACTATGCGTTAAGTTCCTATAAATAAAATTGGTTCCGTGCGAGGTATTCATCCCTTTTACTGGGCCGTTTGATGGTTGTTTTGCGTTTTGACCCTTTGACGGCATGTTTTAAGACTAAGTTAATCGATTTGTAAATTTTCGTCATAATATCAAATTGGGAGTCCCGTGACTATGCGATCAGTTCTTACGAGTTATATTCGTCCTGTGCAAGGTGTCCGTGCCTCTTACGAGGTCATTTGGTGGTTATTTTGAATTTTCCCCCAACATATTTTTAATCTTTGATCGAGTGGAAAAACCCATTTTGATTGAATCGAAAACCGAGCGTCCGTGTAATACGCTAGTCATTGTTATCGGCTTCCAATCTGAATACAAAAAAACCTAAACTTGTAACTACACTTCTTAAGGAGTATAGTGGCGAGTCTGGGTATCGAATCCACAGGGAATGGTTTATAGATTATAATTGACTTACTACTTCATAAAAGAAAGTAAATATAAAAAAAATTGTGTCACGTTTTTTTAATTTCCCATTTTGAAATGTCTTATTTTAACTCTTTTGGTGGCTTTAATTGTTATGCTAATAGTGAGGAGGAGAATGAACTCACGATTTATGAACATTGAATCAATATCACTAAAGATGAGTCTCATAAATACAAGCCCAATGATAAGGCCATCCAAATTTATGAAAATGAAAGGCTTGAAGAAGAAAGGCGTGAAAAAGAATATAGGGAAAAAAATCATTTTTTGGGAGCAAGAGTTGGATGCATTATTCGAATCCAATGATGATTTTTCTTCTGATATTTTTGAGACTAAAGAATGTTTTTAACCGAATGAGGAATCCAATGAAGAATCACTTGAGCTTGAATTTATGTCCTCACCATTCTCATTCACTATTATCGAACCATTAAATCCATCACAAGAACTGGATGAATGTCTTCAGGATGTTGATTCGATTCTTGTATGGGAATGTTTTTTTGAGATGCTTCATCTTATGGGCCATACACTTAGACGTGTCACTCCACCAGACCCAACTGAAAATTTTGGGGAGAAGATTTTGAGGACAAGGACTCTATGCTTAAATTATTTTTCAAGATGGACTCTTTCTGTTTGTGTGATCCGCTTCCCATACTACTTGAAAAATCTTTGGGAAGTGATTCTGTTTTTCTTGGATCCCAATGGTACTTGTCCCCCTGTTCACTCAAATCCCTCATTATTTTTTAATTGGTGATGGTTGATTTTTTAAAATTTGCACATGCCTTCTGTTTTTCAAACGGAATTCTTATTTTTCGGGAGGCATGCTTTATAGTGAGGGTACACTATTTAATCCCTCGAAGTCAAATTGTATTTTGGGTTGACCCTCAAATTTTTCGACTTCTAGTGTATGAGTTATTAGAATTTCAAATCGTAGGTTGTACATAATTAGTTTTTTTCTTTTTCTTTTTCTTTCCTTTTTTTTATAGTGTAGTGTCATTAGTTAAAGTTTTTGTTATTCTTTTTGCTATGCTTGGTTCTAACATGTTTTGTAGATTCAGTGGACTCGCACTCATCGGGGATCGCTCCATTTGAGTAATATCTTTATTTTCCTCTCTTTATGTTGTGTTCTTGATTCGCATTGAAGACAATGCAACATTTAAGTTAGGGGGTGTGGGATATTCTTCACATTTATTGTTTAGATTCATTGATTCGATCACATGTTTTTTCCAAGTGTGTGTTTTTTATAGAAAATTTAAAAAAAAAACAAAAAAAAAATAAAAAAAAAAACAAAAATATTATTCTTCAAAATAAATAAAAATTGGAATTTAAATTTTTCAAAAATATCATCTTTATTCTGTTTGAAGTCTCAAATTGTTAAATCTCAATTGCACTAAGCCAAAATTGACCGAAGATGGAAATTGAAAGAAAATTGACGACTTAACGAATAAGTGTGGAGATTGATCAACCCCTGTGAGATTTCGAGCCTATCAATTTTTATGAGTTTTTAAATCAATCCGAGTTTATGATTAACTCAAAGTTCTTTTCAGCGTTTTAATAAGTCGTTGATGATCTCAATCCTTTGTTTTGATCGGTTATGAGAAATGTGTGAAATGTTGTCTCGAAATTCGTGCTAAATATATGTCTAAACTTAATTAATCTCGAGATGCATATGGTAATGTGATTAGCAACTTGGACAATGAAGTAGGCCCTCGTTTGTTACCCAAAAATATTAGCCATAAAAAGTTGTGAAAAACAAAATTATCCCTTTGCAACCCAAGTTGAGCCTAATAAATATTTCCTTTCGTTTGATAACCCGAAAAACCCAAATAGTCCGAAATTGTGAAAATTCAAAAAATTCATCAAGAAAGTCCGAAAAGTGCAACAAAAAGGGTCAAGAAGAAAAAAAAAATAGATATGCTCCAAAAAAAAAAAAGAATAGCAAGAAAAGAAAAAAAAATGAAACGAGAAAAAGAAAGAGAAAAATGAGCAAATACCCGAAAAAAGCACTAATGGACGTCGTAAGGATATTTTCCAATTCCGAACATTCCATCCATTCCCATTTTTACCCTTTACACTTTTTAACCCGAAAAGTCCTAACCGAGTCCAAATGGCGAAATTAATTACTGAATGGAGAGATAAGATATGAAAAGATAATAAAAGAGATTAATATGGTGTAATTAAGAGATGATATTCCCATTTCCTAATAACTGTATTCCGATGATGAGATCTTTTCACCATAAATTTCCTTCTTTTCAATTTTGTATGCGTGAATTTGTGTCCATTATATTTACTCTTTATATCATGCATACCGAGAGAAAACAACCACAATCCGAGTGATTCGTTTGTGAGTGCATCCATAAGAATTTGAATCAAAACGAATTTTTGGAAAGTAACGTAATGCTCAATCGTTGGAAATTTGAGGTTTAATTTCTAGCTTTGCACACACACACTATGGTTTGAGACATTTGAATATGAATTTATGGTGATTATTTTTCGAAAAGTTTAAATCGATCCATTTTTAAGTATTTTGATATTTATTCGAGTCAATAAAGAATTTTGTGGGTGTATTCACTGCAAACCCTCACGAGACAAAACTAGTCCTACTAGGGTAACCTAGGGGTTTAAAGGCTTGTTGCATATGCTCAATGCAATCGCTTGCCTGCGAAAGTGGAGTTTTATTTCAATAAAGGAATTTTCAAGAGTGGAATTTTGGTTAGATTCATTTACATTGCTCGGGACGCACAAAGTTCTAAGTTAGGGGGTGTGATTAGGCACATATTCTTCACATTTATCCCCTTAATTTCGGTATTTTTATGACTGGATTTGTCTCGTATTTATGCTACTTACCCCTTTTGGAAAGTATTTCTTATTTTGTGTATTTATCATGTGTTTTACAGGTATTTCATGCAAGTTAGTGCGAAAGAGAACGCAAAACAGTGAAAGAAACCAAGAAATGGAGAGTTGAAGGGCATTTTCGTAATTTTTTAGCCTTATTCCGGAGGTGGGGCCAACTATAAAGTTTAAGAGCTCTAAATTACAAGAACACTGGAAAAAACGACACCTTAATCCGAGCTACGGTGAAGAAGTTACGATGTTTTGAAGTTGCACGATAATGGATCGGTCCGGTCATGCGAAATCCTGGCATTTATTATGAAGATTAAGAGGTGCTTAGCTAGTAAAAACTTGCGCAACAAGCAATTCTAGCTGTCAAATTTGTGCTACTTGGTGATATAAAAGACCAAGCCCTACCTCATTCCAAAGGGAGTCGAATTCTAGAGAGTAGAGTCGAATTCTAGAGAGTAGAATAGAATTTTAGAGAGAGAAAGTCAGATTTTAGAGAGTCTTTTTAGTTTTCTTTGGTAGAAATTTTCATAAACCCTAGTTTTTGAAGTTTGTCTACTATTCAAGATTCAAAGTTCTATTCAAGATTCATCATTCATCCATTCTAAGTAATTTTAATTTATTATTTTTACTGCTTTCCTAGTTAGTTTAATTAATTGTTGATTTCTAGTTTTCCATTCCCAATTCAAGTCATGTTCTCAATTTTCTAGAGTTAGTTATGAATTCCTACACTTTAATTTGTAAATTTTATTTTGATTTCATCATGTTAAGCTAAGTTTTTAAGGGTTGGGGTGCATGAACCCATCCCAATGTAAATTACTTATGTAGAAAATAGAATTTAAATTAAAAATTTGAAAGAGTCGTGCGAGACAAATTTTACAACCATTGTAGATCTTTTAATCTCTCTTACCCTAGGTACTTGGTATGTTTAAGAATACGATGTGCGTATAATTATTTAGCACCGCTTTATATTTACCTTTGATTTCATATGGTGCGGGCTTGATCCTCATATATGTAATGCTTAGGATCTATAAAGACTGGATTCATTCAAATTTATAATTTACAATTCTAGGTTTTTATACGGTAAATTACTAGGGTTAGGGGGATTGTATTCCAACCTACTTTCTCATTCATCTTAATCAATTTAGCTTCTTTATTTACTTATTTTTTCCCTTTTCAACCATCATCATCTTTTTCATTTTTTCTTTAGAAGTAATAAATCAATTAAATTCTATCAACCATTCCCTGTGGATTCGATACCCAGACTCGCCACTATACTCCTTAATAAGTGTAGTTACAAGTTTCGGTTTTTTTTATTGAGATTGGAAGCCGATAACAACGACTAGCGTATTACACGGACGCTCGGTTTTCGATTCAATCAAAATGTAAATGTAATGCTTAGGATCTATAAAGACTGGATTTAGTCAAAATTTCAATTTACAATTCTAGTATTCTATACGGTAATTTTACTAAGGTTTGAGGGATTGTACCCCACCCTATTTTCTCTCATTTTCAACTCTAATTTCTTTACAATTCTTAGTATTTTTGTACACATTTTATTTCGTCACCAATTAGAAATTTACACTTATCAATCATCTTTTTCTTTTCTTTTATTTTAATATAAAATTTAGGATTAAACTACCTTACCTTTTTCGTCACGTTTACACGTCCTAATTCCCTGTGGATTTGATACCCAGACTCGCCACTATACTCCTTAAGAAGTGTAGTTACAAGTTTAGGTTTTTTGTATTGAGGTTGAAAGCCGATAACAACGACTAGCGTATTACACGAACGCTCGGTTTTTCCACTCGATCAAAATGGCGCCGTTGCCGGGGATCGAACCCGGGTCACCCACGTGATAGGCGGGGATACTTACCACTATGTTACCGGCAACGACGCCATTTTGATCGAGTGAAAAAACCGAGCGTCCGTGTAATACGCTAGTCGTTTTTACCGGCTTCCAACCTCAATACAAAAAAAAACTAAACTTGTAACAACACTTCTTAAGGAGTATAGTGGCGAGTGTGGGTATTGAATCCACAGGGAATTAGGACGTGTGAACGTGACGACAAAGATAAGGTAGCTTAATCCTAAATTTGATATTAAAATAAAAGAAAAAGATGATTGATGGGTTTAAATTTCTAATTCGTGATGAAATAAAATGTGCACAAAAATACTAAGAATTGTAAAGAAATTAGAGTTGAAAATGAGAGAAAATAGGGTGGGGTACAATCCCTCAAACCATAGTAAAATTACCGTATAGAAACTAGAATTGTAAATTGAAATTTTGACTCAATCCAGTCTTTATAGATCCTAAGCATTACATATATGAGGGATCTTGCCCGCATCATATGAAATCAAAGGTAAATACAAAGCGGTGAATGGACAAATACACTTGCATAGCGTTATTAAACATCCCAAGTACCTAGGGAAAAAGAGATTAAAAGATTTTCTATGTTTGTATAATTTCCATACACGATTCGGTCAATATTTAATTTACCCTCTATTTTCTAAATGGGTAATTCACCTCGGAATGAGGTCATGTACCCCATCCCTTAAGAATTTAGCTAGACATGATTTTTCTAGAAAACAAATTCATACCTATACATGGAATTATGGATCTAACAAACATTGATAACAAATTGAAAAACAATTGAAAAGTGAAAATTGAATTGAGATTAAATAAGAGAAGGGAATTTGATACTTGAATTGAATTGAAGAATTGATACTTGAAATCTGCACTAGATGAACTTGAATCTTCAAACATACAAACTAGGGCTTTTCTAAGAGTATGAAAAACTAAAAAGGATTTATAAAAAATGACTTTCTCTCTCTAATTTAGAGTCCCCCTCTCTCTAGAATTCAACTCCTTTGAAATGAGGTAGGGCTTGGTCTTTTATAGCACCAAGTAGCACTAATTTGACAGCCAGAATTACTTGTTGCACAAGTTTTCCAAGAGTTGCACTGCTTTAAATGCATAATTAATTGCCTGGATTTCGCATGACTGGATCGGTCCGGACCCGGATTGGTCCTGTCTCCACCGGATCGGTTTGGTTTCTGGTCCATTTCTCTTCATTAGCTCGCAACTTCAAAACCTCGTAACTTCTTCACCGTAGCTCGGATTGAGGTGCTGTTTTTTCCAGTGTTCTTGTAATTTAGAGATATTCAGCTTTCTAGTTGGCCCCACCTCCGGAATAAGGCAGTAAAATTATGAAAATGCCCTTCAACTCTCCATTTCTTAGTTTCTTTCACTGTTTTGAGTTCTCTTTCGCACCAATTTGCATGAAATACCTGTAAAACACATGAGAAATACACAAAACACGAAATACTTTCCAAAAGGGGTTACTATAATAAATACGAGACAAATCCAAGCTATTTACACTGCACGGGATCATAAAAATACTGAAATTAAGGGGATAAATATGAAGAATATGTGCCTAATCACACCCCCTAACTTAGAACTTTGCGCTTTTCGAGCAATGTAAATGAAACTAACTAAAATTCCACTCTTGAAAATTCATTTATTAAAATAAAATTCCACTTTCGCAGGCAAGCGATTGCATTGAGCATATGCAACAAGCCTTTAAACCCCTAAGTTACCATAGTAGGACGAGTTTTGTCTCGTGAGGTTTTGCAGTGAATATACCCACAAAATTCTTTATTGAATCAAATAAATATCAAAATAAATAAAAATTGTACAATTTAAACTTTTTGAAAAATAATCACCATAAATTCATATTCAAATGTCTCAAATCATAGTGTGTGTGTGCAAAGCCAAAAATTCAACCTCAAATTTCCACCGATTGAGCATTACGTTACTTTTCGAAAATTCTTTTTGATTCAAATTCTTACGGATGAACTCACAAACGAATCACTCGGATTGTGGTTGTTTTCTCTCGGTATGCATGATATAAAGAGTAAATATAATGGATACAAATTCATGCATACAAAATTGAAAAAAAGGAAATATATGGTGAAATGATCTCATCATCGGAATACAGTTATTTGGAAATGGGAACATCATCTCTTAATCACACCATTTTAATCTCTTTTATTATCTTTTCATGTCTTAGCTCTCCATGCAGTAACCAATTTCGTAATTCGAACTCAGTTAGGACTTTTCGGGATAAAAAGTGTAAAGGGTAATAATGGAAGTTGACGGAATGTTTGGAATTGGAAAATGTCCTTATGATGTCCATTAGTGCTTTTTCAGGCATTTGCTCATTTTTCTCTTTCTTTTTCAATTTTACTTTTTTTTTTCTCTTCCTTTTTTTTTTCTTGCCCCTTTTTATTGCACAATTTGGACTTACTTGATGAATTTTCTCAATTTTCACAATTCCGGGCTATTTCGATTTTTCGGGTTATCAAACGAAAGGGAAATATTATATTAGGCTTAAAGTGGGTTGCAAAGGGATAATTTTATTTTTCACAACTTTTTATGGCTAATATTTTTGGGTAACAAATGAGGGCCTACTTCATTGTCCAAATTGCTAATCACATTACCATATGCATCTCGAGATTAATTAAGCTTAGAGATATATTTAGCACGAATTTCGAGACAACATTTTACACATTTCCCATAACCGATCAAAAACAAAGGATTGAGATCATCAACGACTTATTAAAACGCTGAAAAGAACTTTGAGTTAATCATAAACTCGGATTGATTTAAAAACTCAAAAAAAATTGAAAGGATCGAAATCTCACCGGGTTGGACTAATCTCCACACTTATTCGTAAAGTCGTCAATTTTCTTTCAATTTCCATCTTCGGTTAATTTTGGCTTAGTGAATTATGATTTAACAAATTGAGACTTTAAATAGAATGAAGGTGATATTTTTGAAAAATTTAAATTCTAATTTTTATTTATTTTGAAGAAAAATATTTTTGGTTTTTTCAAAATTTTTCAATTTTTTTGAAATTTTTGAAATTTTCTAAAAAAAACACACTTGGAAAGAACATGTGATCGAATCAATGAATCTAAACAATAAATGGGAAGAATATCCCACACCCCTAACTTAAATGTTGCATTGTCCTTAATGCGAATCAAGAACACAACATAAAGAGAGGAAAATAAAGACATTACCCAAAATGGAGCGATCTCGATGAGTGCGAGTCCATTGAATCTACAAAACATGTTAGAACCAAGCATAACAAAAAAGAATAACAAAAACTTTAACTAGTTACTCTAAATGCAACAAGACACTATATACCACCTATTCATGACTCAAAAATTCAACAAAAATCACCCCATACGCGTCGGGGGTGCGATGACCTCTCATCTGTCTCCACAAATCACCCGACCCCTTTCTTTGGGTACGATGCGCTCCTTGTCTCTCCCGTCTTACCATCATACATGAATAGCCGGAACAAATTGGGCCCGTGCCCATAGATAAAGGAAAGACCGGGAGATGCATTATGATAAACCGAAAAAGGATCCTCTTGTTGCGTAGCACGTGGGTTGGTCTCTAAGTCGGACGAGATTTGAGTCGTATCTTCAAGTACCTCCGAAGACTCAAATGGTATGGGTGGAGGTTTGGGAAGGAGAAATGAATCAATTCTATTGTACCACTCTCTTTCGTCTAAATGACGAAATGAAGCCCAGAAAGATTGGACTTCATCATTGAGGCTTGCATCCACCTGTCCGAACTCACGCTCAAACTCTGCTAGGCTTAACTCCTCTAGATCTCTCTCTTTCTTGGTGTCCTCAACATGCCTTGCGTGCTCACTCACGGAATGATAGGGTGGTGTGGGTGGGTTGGAATCGAGGAGAAATGTATCGAAAGTGTCCTGCCATTCTCTTTCCTCTAAGTATTTCGACGAGCCTCTCCCGACACACTCTAATTCTCCTCTTTCACTCTTGTTCATGGGCTAACTCATGCTCTCGAATGCATTAACTAAACATACCAACCCTACCTTGCTCTCGATGTTGCAACCACTCCTCTCACTGTGCGCAACACAACCTCCCTCTAATGGCTCTTCCTTGTAAGTTCTTTCTTGCACGTGTGCTTCCCTCAAAAGATCCAATCCTCGCGGTTCCACTTCATCACCCTCTTTCTTTGAATTATTAAAAATATTTGTTTCAAGGGTCATGTTCCCGAAAGTTAATTTCATACGCCCACTTCAGGTATTGATAAGAGCATTAGCTGTAGCTAAAAATGGGCGGCCAAGGATAACTGGAACATGATTACTTTGGAGAATGGAGGGTTCTTCATCCCAAATGACAAAATCCACCGGGAAGTAGAAAGTGTCTATTTGGACAATCACATCCTCAACAATTCCCCGAGGAATCTTCACAGAACTATCCGCTAGCTGGAGAATCATATTTGTGGGCTTAAGGGCCCCCAGTTCTAGTTGCCTATAGATGGAATAGGGCATAATGTTAACACTCGCCCCTAGATCTATTAGAACTCTCTCGATTCGGTTCTTCCCCATGATACACGAAAAAGTGGGTGCACCCGGATCTTTATATTTTAATGGAAAGTCACTCGACAAGACTGCGCTGACATTTTGGGCCAAAGAGACGTTCTGGTTTACCTTTAGCTTGCGTTTCACCGTGAGTAAGTATTTAATAAACTTATCATACGCGGGAATTCTCTGTATAGTCTCGAGAAAAGGTAAATTAATTTTTACTTGCTTAAGAACTTCCAGAACTTCATCACGGGAGGTCGTTTTGGAGTGAGAGACCAACCGTTGAGGGTATGGGGAAGCGGTGGGGGTGATGGCCTTGGGTCCACTAGGATTTTCCTCCTCCTCACTCTCAATTAAAGGGGAATCTTAGGCCTCTCTTGTGCCGGGAAAAACCTCTTTATCTTTAGATGCATTGCGTGGGGGAGGTGACAAATCAACAACTTTCCCACTAAGTGGAGTGGTAATAACACTACATTGCTCTCGATGGTCGTGGGATGTAGTGCCAACACTGGTTTGTCCTTGGGGAGGTTGTTGGCCTTGAGCAGGAAATTTTCCCTTCTCTTGGACATTCGATGCAGTTTGCAACCTTGAGATGCTAGTATGTATTTCACTGAACATTTGATCATACTTAGCACTGTTCTCCTTTTGAGATTGGATGAGGTGATTTAAGTTGTTCTCAAGAGATCGCCTCGATGGGATAACATATGAACTAGGAGATGGTGATTGCATAGGGTTTGGCATTGTAGGAGGCATTTGCTGAAATTGCGGTGGGGGTGGTAAAGTCACATGTGGGTTAGGAGCCATCCCCCCTTGAGGTAGTACATTATAATTTCTGCGAAACCCCCCTATTGCCTCAACTTGTTCAGTGTACATTCCCTTGTAAGCGGGTATTGCCGGACATCCTTTGGTAGAATGACCCGCCGCACAAATGGCACACACCTCTTCTTTTTCAGCTGAGATATGTCCAGTAGCTTCTCTAAACCGAACCTCAAGGATGTCTCTTATCTTCTTTTCAAACTGATCAAGTCGACGGTCTAACAAAGTGTCCTTATCTAATTGATAAATACCGGAAGCATCAGGAGTGTTGGACACTTGTCGATGTCTATTTTGGCTGTTGGGGTCAGAAACATCCCATGATTGCGTAGTCTCTGCTACGTATTTTAAATGAGCCTCAGCATCGCTCGAGTCTAATTCCCAAAATGGTCTTTCGCACATGGTTTGAACAAGTTGTTTAGATGCTAAAGTAAGACCTTGATGAAAGAACGAAATGAGATGATGTTTCTCAAACCCATGATGTGGGCAAGTGCTAACTAACTCCTGAAAACGTTCCCAACACTTATCAAAGGCTTCATTGTCATTTTGGCGAAAACCTTGGATTTGAGCCTTGACATAATTGGTTTTGTGTTGCGAAAAGAACTTTGAGAGAAACTTAGTCTGCATATCTCTCCAGGACAGAACAAAATTCGGGGGTAGAGACCATAGCCAGGTCTTAGCTTTATCCTTTAAGGAAAAAGGGAAAAGCTTTAATCGGATAACATCTTGTGGGCAGGCTTGATCACCAAACGTCTCACAGGTATCTTCGAATTCTCAAATATGGAGATATGGTTTTTCAGAATCCATCCCATGAAATGTAGGAAGAATTTGAATCATCCCATTACGAAAGTGGAACTGACCGGCATTATATGGGAGTAAAATGCAACCAGGGGTAACAATTCTCTTTGGAAATAAAAGGTCTTTCATGGGAAGATATGGTATCTCTTCCTCTCCAGCACCAACACCAACACTACCGTGCACCGACATATTTCTACCTAACGATTTAGAATTCACACTCAGTGTTTGACTCAAAAGTGTGGAACGTTGGTAGTATGAGAATTTTCAGAGTTAGCTTCAACAAGGGGATTTTCAAAAAATTATGCTGGAGACAACGGAGGAGTTTGCATGAACAGCTTATGAAAGATGAGATGAGATATTTTTTTTAAGGTCAAATTCGGGATTAACCAACCTAACCTAAAGTCTACCTAACTCCTCGGCAACGGCGCCATTTTTTGATAGAGTGGAAAAATCGAGCATCCGTGTAATACGCTAGTCGTTGTTACCGGCTTCCAACCTCATTACAAAAAAAACCTAAACTTGTAACTACACTTCTTAAGGAGTATAGTGGTGAGTCTGGGTATCGAATCCACAGGGAATTAGGACGTGTGAACGTGACGACAAATGTAAGGTAGTTTAATCCTAAATTTGATATTAAAATAAAAGAAAAAGATGATTGATGGGTTTAAATTTCTAATTGGTGATGAAATA
Source organism: Sambucus nigra (assembly GCA_949130495.1). Classification (NCBI taxonomy): domain Eukaryota; kingdom Viridiplantae; phylum Streptophyta; class Magnoliopsida; order Dipsacales; family Adoxaceae; genus Sambucus; species Sambucus nigra. The sequence continues at coordinate 724,191,467 of OX422207.1, forward strand.
AAATGTGCACAAAAATACTAAGAATTGTAAAGAAATTAGAGTTGAAAATGAGAGAAAATAGGGTGGGGTACAATCCCTCAAACCTTAGTAAAATTACCGTATAGAATACTAGAATTTTAAATAGAAATTTTGACTAAATCCAGTCTTTATAGATCCTAAGCATTACATATATGAGGGATCTTGCCCGCATCATATGAAATCAAAGGTAAATACAAAGCGGTGAATGGACAAATACACTTGCATAGCGTTCTTAAACATCCCAAGTACCTAGGGCAAAAGATATTAAAAGATTGGCTATGTTTGTATAATTTCCATACACGATTCAGTCAATATTTAATTTACCCTCTATTTTCTAAATGGGCAATTCACCTCGGAATGAGTTCATGTACCCCATCCCTTAAGAATTTAGCTAGACATGATTTTTCTAGAAAACAAATTCATACCTATACATGGAATTATGGATCTAACAAACATTGATAAAAAATTGCAAAACAATTGAAAATTGAAAATAGAATTGAGATTAAATAAGAGAAGGGAATTTGATACTTGAATTGAATTGAAGAATTGATACTTGAAATCTGCACTAGATGAACTTGAATCTTCAAACATACAAACTAGGGCTTTTCTAAGAGTATGAAAAACTAAAAAGGATTTATAAAAAATGGCTTTCTCTCTCTAATTTAGAGTCCCCCTCTCTCTAGAATTCAACTCCTATGAAATGAGGTAGGGCTTGGTCTTTTATAGCACCAAGTAGCACTAATTTGACAGCCAGAATTCCTTGTTGCACAAGTTTTCCAAGAGTTGCACTGCTTTAAGTGCATAATTAATTGACTGGATTTCGCATGACTGGACCGGTTCGGACCCGGATCGGTCCTGTTCCATCCGGATCGGTCCTGTCCCCACCGGATCGGTTTGGTTTCTGGTCCATTTCTCTTCATTATCTCGCAACTTCAAAACCTCGTAACTTCTTCACCGCAGCTCGGATTGAGGTGCCGCTTTTTCCAGTGCTCTTGTAATTTAGAGCTCTTCAACTTTCTAGTTGGCCCCAACTTCGGACTAAGGCTGTAAAATTACGAAAATGCCCTTCAACTCTCCATTTCTTAGTTTCTTTCACTGTTTTGAGTTCTCTTTCGCACCAATTTTCATGAAATACCTGTAAAACACATGAGAAATACACAAAACACGAAATACTTTCCAAAAGGGGTTACTAGAATAAATACGAGACAAATCCAAGCTATTTACACTGCACGGGATCATAAAAATACCGAAATTAAGGGGATAAATATGAAGAATATGTGCCTATTTAATCTTAATTCTAAATATTTGCAAACTTTCATCATATTCTTAAATCTTAAGTCCCGTGACTATGTACTCGGTTCCTACGAGTTACATTGGTCCCGTGTGAAGTGTTCATACCTTTTACGAAGCCGTTTGGTAACTATTTTGCATTTTCGCCCTTTAATGATGAGTTTTTAGGCATAAGTTTAGAGATTTCCAACTTTTTGTCATATTCTGAAATCGGGAGTTTCGTGACAAAGTGTTCAGTTCCTATGAGTAATATTTGTTCCATGGATGTTTGGCGATTATTTTTCGGTTTGTCCCTTTAACGATATGTTTTAAGACAAATTCAAGAGATGTGGAAATTTTCATCATATTATCAAATCGGAGTTTCGTGACTATGCGGCCAGTTCCTACGACTTACACTGGTTCTGTGCGAGGTGTTCGTGCCTCTTACAGGGTCGTTTGGTGGTTGTTTTGCATTTTCCACTTTAGTGATATATTTTTAATCCCAAGTCTAAGGATTTGTATGTTTTTTATCATATTCATAAATCAGGTGTCGCGTGACTACATGGTCAGTTCATACGATTTACATTGATCTCGTGCGAGGTGCCCGTGCCTCTTATAGGGCCACTTAGTTTTTGTTTACGTTTTCCCCTTAACGATATATTTTTAATCCTAAGTTTGGAGATTTTCAATCTTTGTCTTCTCAAATCGGGAGTCCTATGACTACCTCGTCACTTCCTACGAGTTACATTGTTCTCGTGCGAGGTGTCGTACTTCTAACGAGTATGGTTAGTGGATGTATTGCATTTTCTCCCTTTAGCGACTAGTTTTCAAACGTAAGTGTAGAAATTCACAACGTTTCATCATACTCCTAAACCACAAGTTATGTGACTACGTGGTCAGTTATGACGAGTTACATTGGGCTTGTACTACGCATTTATGCCTTTTACGGGCCCATTTGGTGTTTTATTTGATAGTTTCACCTTTTAACGCAGTGTTTTTAAGCCCAAGTCTAATTATTTGCAAATTTTCATTATGTTCTCAAACCGGGAGCCCTGTGATGACGTGCCCAGTTCCTACGAGTTACATTAGTCCCGTGCTAGGTATTTGTGCCTCTTATGGGGACGTTTAGTGAATTGTTTATCTTTTCATTTTTTAAAAATATGTTTATAAGCCCAAGTCTAGATATATATAAATTTTCATTATATTCTTAAATTGGGAGTCTCGTGACTATGACATCATTTCCTATGAGTTACGTTATTCGTGTGCAAGGTGTTTGTGGCGCTTATGGGCCATTTGGTGGCTAGTTGTGGGTTTCTGTGAGTTACACTGGTCCATGTGAGAAGTTCGTGCCTTTTACAAGACCGTTTTGTGGCTATTTTGCATTTTCTCCCTTTAACGTCATGTTTTTAAGCCTACTTCTAGAGATTTGCAAATTTTCATTATATTCTAAAATAGGGACTCCCGTGACTACGCATTTAGTTCCTACGAGTTATATTGGTCCCTTGCGAGGTGTTCGTACCTTTAATGAAGCCGTTTGGTGATTGTTTTGCATTTTCTCCCTTTGACGACACGTTTTTAAGCCTAAGTCTTGAGATATGAAGATTGTCACAACATTCTTAAACTGAGAGTGTCATGACTATGAAATAAGTTCCTAGGAGTTACATTGATCCCGTACGAGGTGTTCGTGCCTCTTACGGGGCTATCTGGGGGTTGTTTTACATTTTCATAATTTAACAACAAGTTTTCAATCCAATGTCTTGAGATATGTAAACTTTCATCAAATTTTAAAACTGGGAGTCATGTGACAACGTAATTAGTTCCTATGAGTTATATTTCTACCGGGCGAGGTGTCCGTGCCATTTACATGTCCGTTTGGTGGTTTTTTAGAATTTCATCCTTTAACGACATGTTTTTAAGCCCAAGTTTAGATATTTTCAAATTTTCATCATATTCTCAAATCAGAAGTCTCGTGAGTACGAGGTTAGTTCCTACATGTTACATTGGTCTGGTGTGAGGTGTTCGTGCCTCTCATGGCACTGTTTGGTGGTTGTTTTGTGTCTTTTCCCTTTAACGACTTATTTTTAAGCCTAAATCTAGTATTTACAAATTTGTATCTTATTCTCAAAATGGGAGTCCCGTGAGTACGCTATCGGTTCTTACAAGTTACGTTGGTCTCGTGCGAAATGTTCGTGTCCTTTACGGGGCTATTTGGTTGTTGTTTTGTGTTTTGTCCTTTTAATGGATTATTTTTAAGCTCAAGTCTCAATATATGAATTTTTAATCTTATTCTAAAATCGCGAATCCTATGACTATGCGATTAAATACTGCGGGTTAAATTATTTTCGTGTGAGGTGTTCATGCCTCTTACAGGGCCATTTGATGGATGTTTTGCATTTTTTTTCATTTTAAAGACATGTTTTCACACCTAAGTCTTGATATTTTCAAATATTCATCATATTATAAAACTCAGAGTCTCGTGATTTTGCTATCAGTTCCTTTGAGTTACATTGGTCCAGTGCGAGGTGTTCGTGGCTTTTACGGGGCTGTTTGGTGGATATTTTTCATTTTTGACCTCTGAGGGAAAATTTTCAAGCCCAAGTCTTTAGGTATGTAAATTTTCATAATATTCTCAAATCTAGAGCCCTATAACAAAGTGGTCAATTCCTAGGAGTTACATTCGTCCCATGCGAGTTATTCGTGCCTCTGACGAAGTCATTTGGTGGATGTTTTGCATTTTCTCCCTTTAACGATATGTTTATAGGCCTAAGTCTAATGTTTACAAATTTTCATCATATTATCAAGTCAAGAGTCCCGTGACTTCGCGATCAGCTCATATATGTTACATTGGTCCTTGAGAGGCGTTCGGGCCTCTAACGGGGCTATTTGGTGATTGTTTTGGGTTTTCTCCCTTTGACATCATATTTTTAAGTCTAAGTCTAAATATTTGACAATTTTCAACATGTTCTCAAATTCGGTATCCCATCATTACATGACCGATTCGTACGAGTTACATTGTCCAATGTGAGATGTTCATGCTTCTTATGGGGACATTTGGTGTATGTTTTGCATTTTCTCCCTCTAACGACATGTTTATAAGACTAAATCTAAAAATTTAGACATTTTCATCATATTTTGAAATTGGGAGTCCCATAACTATGAGTCATGTTCCTATCAATTATATTGTTCCAGTACGAGGTTTTCGTCCATTTAACGGGGCCTTTGGTGGTTATTTTGCATTTTTCCCTTAATATCACGTGTTTAAGCCAAATTCTTGATGTATGAAAATTTTAATCATATTCTCAAACCGTGAGTTCCTTGACTATGCGATCTATTTTTATGAGTTATATTGGTCCCGTGTGAGGTGTATATGCCTCTTACGAGGCTGTTTGGTGGTTGTTTTTCATTTTCACCCTCCAACGAAAAGTTTTTAAGCCTAAGTCTTGAGATATGCAACTTATCATCATATTCCCAAATCGGGAGTCCTATGATTAGTCGGTCAGTTCCAACAAGTCACATTGGTCCCGTGCGATGTGTTCATGCCTCTTATGGCATATTTTGGTGATTGTTTTGCATATTTACCCTTTAACGACAAGTTTTCAAGCATCATTATAGAGATTTTCAACTTTTTGTCATATTCTAAAATCGAGAATCCCATGACTATGCAGCCAGTTCCTATGAGTAACATTAGTCTCGTGGGAGGTGTTAATGCCTAAAATTGGTGTATGGGTTTATATCTTATCTAGTACACTAAATAATAACATGGATTCTAGACTAATAATAATGGAGAAGGTATGGGAGAAAAGAGTAGAAAGAAGATTTACATGGTTTGGCCCAATACGGTGCCTATGTTCACACGTGTAATAGTTATATTAGATTCAAAAGGTTAAAGCCATGGAAGGATAGATATTTACAAGTTTGTCTTTCTTTCTCTCTCTAGAATATAGTGTCAAAGAATGGTCAATCTCTCGACCCCCTTTATTAAAGGATCAAGCATAGTACTAATGCCTGACATGTGTGTGACTAAAGATAGAATATAATAAAGGCAAAAATAATGTTGGGTGACATGTGGCTTTCCTTTATAGATTAAGGAGGTACACCTCTTTACATGCTTTATGAAAATAGTGACGGGTACACATTTCCCATCAATGATAGGGGAATAATCATCCTTAGATTCCTCATTCTTGTCTCTTAAGCATTATTGATGTCATTACACTAATAGAGAGCAACCCATGTCTAGTGTTTGTGGGTTGTGAGTTGGAAGGGTTAAACTGACTATCTATCATATTGGGCTGACATGAATGTACTGGACGACCAAAATAGCACCTGAGCCGATATCATTTTCTAATCATAGGAAATTTCGTTTAGTCATCTCAAGTATTATGCCACCTCTTTAGTGGTATTTTATGCATGTTATTTTTATGGTATAATAAAAGCCCCTAAGACTTTGCTGAAGATATGAGGAGCAAGGTAGGCTCTGCATAGTGTTATGCATCAGGAGTGCTTTTCTAGATGTTGGGAGTAAATGAAGTTTTTAAAAGAATAAAATGTTGTCATTCTAAGAAAATCTTCTCGGCATTTGCCGAAGAGATTTCCTTGTATCATTTTCTCTCTAATGTGTGACTTGGACAAGTGTCAGAAGCTATATTTTTGTTCCTAGCGTGATCATCTTGATCGCTTTGGTAAGTGCATGGAGAATTGAAGGATTTTTTTACATGGCCATTGAGAGTTTTACTATTCCAATCGCCATTGTTTATTATTCCAGTATTTGTGTAGCCCCTAATTTCTAGGGTTTGGGTTTTGTATTTAATAAACTATCCTCCTCACATACATCTTTTTGACATAGAATCTGAGTTAGCATCAACTCGCCCTGGCATTACTGCCAGAAGACTGATGTGATGCTGATGAATTATGTTTTCTAGTTTGGGCCCTATATATGGGTATTCAGCTACCACTTTATCCCATAATACGATCTATTCTTAGGGTTATAGAGTGTCCCCTACTCATTTTCCTCCAAACTCTTATATATTTATTTCAGGATCAATGGTATACTAGTAAGACCATTCAGGGTTTGATCTTATCGGGGACATCTTTCTCCTAGTATATGGCATCAAAGACAATGCTAAGGCCAATGACTATTAATATTTTTCTCCTCACAAGGTTGAATATAAAATGGTCCAAGTAATTTAGACGAGCAATCAGAACTGAAAGAGTCAATTTGTGTTTTTGAGGGGTGATTGGGATTTTTGTTCTGATGAGAGGGATATGTCATGTAGTATCCCTCGGGACTACGCCTCCCCCAACCATAGTGGTACATTTATCCGCATGCCCTTGTATTGCCCTCTTCTTTGTACTATTTTACTAACTAGTTATTTATCTGAAGTTAAGAATGCTCACCAACTTTCTACCGTAATGAGGGAGTTGGTTCGGACTACCTGGACACTTGATCTAGTAGGGTTCGAAGGAATCTTTTATGTTCCTAAGTTTATTTCCTTGGGCTATTACATCTGTTTAGGTGGTGCACCTCCGATTGTCGAGCATGTTGACTTGTTTACAGCCCACATGCTCAAGAAGTCTTCTCTAAGGATGTTGTAACATGTATGCTCTATTAGGATGGTCTTATGGCGAGAAAATTTACTTATTATTACCACCATTGTATATGTACTCATTAACTCATTCTTTATTATGCAATTTCTTACTCTAGATCTTATGAAACAACTACCTCTATAGCCCCCTAGTTCTGGATTGTGCAGCCATGAAGACTATTTGAAAAAACAAATTAGAGGCTGGATCCAAAAAGAGCAAGGAATTTTCTACTGAGAGCAAGAAAGCAGAGGAAGCTAAGAGGGATGCGATTGAGGCCAACAAGAACACTATAGCTGAGGCCCATAAGTAGGCTGATGTTACGACCGTTATGAAGGAAAAACTCAAGGGGAAGTCCACTGCGCCAGAAGATGGAGGTGTTCGTTCAAAGAGACCTCTTGAGAATCCTTTCCACCCTATTCCTAAATAGTAGAGGACTAGGGTTGGATTTGATAGGGTTTCCATTGAGGGATCTCCTCTTCAGAGTTTCGCTCAAGCTATTAGATCTTTATGCCCCTACGTGGAGGTAGATCAGTTCTCTTGGTGTCCTAAGAATCCTGTTCCTAGATAGCAACCAAGGGAAGACAAAAATTCCATCCTCTACCATAAGGATAATTATACGGATGTCTTGGGATATCATAGTTATGCCCCAAATTTCAAACACCTTTACCAGTTCAATGCTGACGAGCTATAGGAGATGACCCAACATAGCATGATGTTGGTTAGTGTCTGACCTAATTTTTCACTTCTCATTTTAATTCCCTTATTTTTTATCACCATGTTGTGTTGGGTCTTTCATTTCAGGGTGCTATGGGTGCTATAATTTGTCACGAGTAGGTGGGCTACTACCTGGATTCCTATAACGAGTTGAAAATTTACCATGATGAGTTTTATAAGAATTATGACAGCTTAAATGTCAATATTAAGGATGCTAAGGATGATAAGTACAAGTTCTTATCTGAGCTAGAGGAAAGGGATGATTAGCTGGTGTTAAAGATAGGTTCCCTCAGCCAGGCCGAGGAGGAGATCGGGAAATTAAAAGAATAGATAGAGATTGATGCCACCAAACTCAAGTCTGTAGATGAGGACATCACAAAAAGGGAAGAGGAGATACGAAGACTCACTTTTGCTTTAGTAAGAGTGGAGGAGGAAGCCATAAGGAAGTATAAATGCTTTGGTGAGCACAACGAAGACTTGGTGACAATCTTCATGGAAGGTTATGACAAACTTAAGAAGAGTCCGAACTGCTGACGCCCATGTGCTTGAGGCCACTTTAAATCATAGTCCTGAAGCTTGAAGCCTGTCTGGTCTCTCTTATAAAGGTCCTTTTTGTTTTTTGTGAATATTATTTTGTACCTCTCTGAATAATATACCTTGTGAAGCTCATTTTTTAACCTTTTTATGATTTGTCATTTTTATAAATTTAGATGAACACGTTCACTTTCATTTCAAATGATCAGTATTTTAGTTTGTTTATTTTTTAGTACATTCACATATGCTTGGCTGGATCATATTGTTGTTGAGTTAACCTTGGATCATATTTTAGCCTACTGCATATTTGCCTTGTTAACTGCTTCTTTTATTTGGAATGATCTTGCTAGTTATTGGCTCTTGTGACCGTGTGATTATCTATCAGTTTGGGATGAACCTAAGTTGTCCTGACCTAGGTTCTACCCAAGCTTGTGTTGGCTCACTGGTCGTACGAACAAATATTATTGTCCAGACCATGCGTTAGCATGAGTTACCAGAGATATTGAGTACAACAGGATTTATCCTTACATCAGTGGATTGTGGTCTAATCTTATCCATCACAATACTGCATTGGATTTCCTATATTTGAAAATATTTATCTTTATTGACCTATCCAAGATGAGGTCATACATGAGGTTTTAGATGAACCTATGTTGTCCTGACCTAGGCTGTACCCATGCTTGTGCCAACTCTCTTTTCATATAAACCGATCTTATTATCCAGACCATGCGTCAACATGAGTTACCAGAGTCATTGAGTTGAACTGGATGTATCCTTGTGTTAGTGGATTATGGTTGGATCTTTACAATCACAACACCACATTAGATTTTCCATTCTTTCACAAGACTTCTTGTTCACGTCCTGTCCAAGAGGAGGTCGTACATGAAGCTTTGGACAAATTTAAGTTGTTTATGAACTTATTCGTGATCGAGTTTTAGGAGTTTTCTTCCTTGGCTTGTTTGCACTCCTCTTAAGCCAATGAAATAACTTTTAAAAAATCCACATATGTAGGAAGCGAAGATTTTTCGTAATCATCAAGGAGAGTTTACAAAGAAAGTGAAAAAGAAGGAATACATCAGTGATTTTTTCACAATGTACTGTCTTCGTTACTAGGAATGTCTTCTCAGGTGATCGGAGTTCCATGTATTTTTTAACCACTCACCATCTAACGTTTTAATTATGTAGGTTCCTGGTTGTAAGAAGCGTACACTCTATATAGGCAATGCTAGTTGGCTTCTAAGTTGTTTGTCTTATGAATAACCTTATTGAGTACATAGTTTCCTTCATTCAAAATACTCGGTTTTACTCTTTTATTATAAAATCGACCAGTCCTCTGCTGATAAGGAGTGACTCGAAAAGAGGTACGTTCCCTGACTTATTTAATTAAGTCTAGATCAAGTCTCCTCATCAAATCGCTATTTGGTGACTCAAAATTTAGCACTCAGTGGTTGGGTAGCCTGATCTATGTGGGCACTACTACTTCGATTCCAAACAGTAGATTAAAAGGGGTTTTGCCTATTCCTATTCTTAGCGTGATCCTATATACCCATAATATGCTATGTAGATCATTATTTTGATTCCCTTTAGCACTATCTAATCTTCTCTTCATTTTGTTGAGTAGCTTTTTGTTTATTATCTATGTATGTCTATTATGTTACAGATAACCAGGGACAAAGTGAAATTTTTGGATTTTGGATCGTATATAATAGTCTTCGAAATCTTTATTATCGAATTGGGTGCCGTGGTTAGTGATGAGCGCGTATGGTATTTCATAGTGACATATAATATTGTTGCATAAAAATGGAACACTTTTTCGTATGACATCTATACCAAAGTCTCTGCCTTAACCCCTTTTGTGAAGTAGTCCACTACTACGACCAGATATTTAAACTTGCCCTTTATTTTTGGTACGGGCTGAACAAATCGATTCCCCACATGGAAAAGCGCCATGGTGATGTAATCAAATCTAGTGCTGCTCCAAGGCTTTTATAAATCACTATAAATATTTATCATTTGTCGCATCTTTTCGCGTACTGTGCACACTATTTTTTCATAGTTGGTCAGTAGTACCCTTGAGTGGCCACCCTCCTTGCTAAGGATCTGCCTACTGAATGGACTCCAGATGAACCTTCATTAACTTCTTTAATCAGGTTGTTGACCTCTGCTAGATGAACACATATGAGCAATGATATTATGAATCCTCTTCTGAATAGGATTCCTCCTTCGAGCATATATCTTGTCGCTTTATACTTAAGCCTCCTAGCCTCTTTCTAGATGGTTGGGACAATCATAAGTTCCATATAAGATCGTATGGCGTCAATCCATGTATTTAATGCCAACACAATTTCTTCTTATGTGATAGCAATATTTTGTGACTGAATCTAGGTGGGCAAGAACGTTCTCAATCCTTGGTATTCTAACCATCCGAACAGCCAAAAATTTTGATAGCAACATTTTTTCTTTTGTTAAGTATTTCACCATTGGTTCTTCCATGGCTTTATAAATTTTGAGGACTTGATTCACTATGAGCTAGGAGTTACCATGCACTCATAGATGTTGAGTGCCAATAGGTAATGCTATCCCCAGACCTGCTGTGAGGGTCTCATATTCTCCCTCATTATTGGAGGCATCGAAGGTAAATTTAATGGCGTACTCCATATCGATCCCATCTAGCGTTATGACAATTAGACCTGCCCCACCACCATTAGCACATAACGAGCTATCTATGAACAATTGCCCAACTAGTGGCTCTTTTTCAAAGCTTCCCTCTTTTAACAATGAATTTTTAAACATTTCCTCATTTGTCAGCATTGTGTGCTCATTTTTCCTGTCAGAGCAAGGTAACTGACATAGTAATAATTTTATCGACCGGATCGTCTTCTAAATTGTCTTTCGTTAAAGTCTTCTTGGAAGGAAGGGGCGATGAGCTATCTATGGAAGGGGCCTGCTCTTCTAATCGGGTCATTGAGCTCTCTTACATGGAAGTCTTCTCGATGGGTTTTCTAGTGAGCTATATTTTGCAAAAGTCTTCTCCTCTAATCTTATCGTTGATCTCTCTTTTGCAGAAATATGCTCGATCTCCTTCTAGCCTGAGCTCTCTTCCAAAGAAGTTTTATCTATTTTTTTTCCTCCAAGTTCAACTACCTAAGCCATTGAGCATCCTGATTTTTAGGGCTTGTGGATAACTTGTCGTAGAGGGAGGTCCGTATAGATGGTAATGGTGTATGCTTAGAAATACGACTTCATTCTCCTTGACACTTTAATTAGATACAAAGATAACTTCTTTAGCCTAGGGTACCGAATTTTTTCTCCTTTGTACACCTTGCTAGTGTAATAAATTTTTTTTATACTCCGACCTCTTGACTTTCCAGGGTTGAGCTAACAGTTAATTTTAAAATGGCCTAGATAGCAGTGGTGTGGATCCCATATATCTTTTCAGTTCTTTAAATGTTATCTTATATTCTTCTTTACATTCAAATGTCTTTTGTAAAATTTAAAGAAATGGGAGACATCTATCAGTGGCTCTAGATACGAATATGTTCAAGGCAATAGCTCGTCCTACTAGCCTTTAAATAACTTTTTTACTTTTGGGGGATCGCATGTTTACTAGTTCTTGAATTTTGTATATATTGGCTTTTCTACCTCTTGTATTAACTATGAAGCCCATGAACTTCCCTTCTTTGACCCCGAAAATACATTTTGTTGGGTTCAACTTCATTTAATATTTTTCTAGCTAATTAAATGTCTGCCCTAGGTCACTGTTGTGGTCGACTACTTTTTAGATTTTTGTTAGCATGTCATCCATAAAAACTTCCATACTTTTTTCGATCCGATCCTCAAAAACATTGCTCACCATGCTTTGGTATGTTGCTCCTGCATTTTTTATTCCGATAGGCATAACATTAGAACAGTACGTACCTCGACTGGTGATGAATGAAATCTTCTCCTGGTCCTCCGGCTTCATCTTTATTTGATTATACCCCAAATATTCATCCATGAAGCCGAGGAGCTCATTACCAGCTATGGCGTCGACCAGTTAGTCAATCCTGGGTAGCGAATAGCTAGCCTTTGGTCAAGCTTTATTCACGTTGATCAAATTTACACACCTGCGCCAATTGTCATTATTCTTTTTTACCATGATGAAATTTGAAATCCATTCGGTATATTTCACATCCTCAATGAATTTTTCTCTCTACAAGTTGTCCACCTCTTTCTGGATCGCCATGTTTTTCTCCTGTCTAAACACACAACGTTTATGCTTTACTGGCTTTAACTCTTTCATTATTGAAAATGAATCTTGGATCTATGCTTGACATATCTTCATCATTCTAGGCGAACACATTCATTCTCATTCTCAAGAACTCAGCTAATTCTTTCTAAAAGACAAGATCAAGTGATGAGTCGATCTGGGTTGTCTTTTTAAGGTCGTAATCCAATACCACCTTCTCTATTTCCTCTATTACTTGCCCGTTGACTAGTTTATCTTCATCTTAAGGATTAAATGCCTCCACTTGATAAGTGGTAGTTAAGTTTTCTACTTTTCCTTCTCCAAAGATGTGTAGTAACATTCGCGAGCTTTCACCTAGTTCCCTTTCACCATGCCAACTCTGTAATTAGTAGGGAATTTTAGGCATTGGTGTATAATGGACATAACACCTTCAAAATTATTTAATCTAACCCTTCTAAAAATAATGTTGTACGCTGAATGTACATTCTCATCCATGATGAAAAATCAGATCTTCTCCATTTGGCAGGTCGACCATTTGTTAATTTGGATTTGGAGCTATATCATACCTAAGGGGAACACCTTCTCTCTTGAAAATCCTATAAGAGGCCTATGATATGGCTCTAGCTTATTACATTTCAACCTGAGGTTATTGAAAAAACTGTAGAATAGGACATCAACCGACCTGTCATTGTCCACTAATATCAATGCCACTCTACTCTTGCGAACCACTATGATGATGACCAAAGGGTCTTCATGAGGATAAAGCACATCTGACAAGTCATTTTTGGAAAAACCCAAAATGATGAGTTCTCTGTTTACCTTCCTGGAACGAGATACGATGGGGACCAGTTAGGTCAAGCTATCTGATGTGGGTACATGATTTTGCTTTATTTAAGTTAGTTGGACTTTCTACTAGCCCGTCTCCCCCTCCAGCATCTCATCTTGATATGAAATTACATTTGAAATAGATCATATTTATCTCATGCACCGATTTTTTGGGTTTTTAAGGCAAGTCAGGATCATCCTCCGAATAATCATCTCGACCTCTTTTCCTTCGTCAGTCTTCCTGTAATGAGATTTTGATCGTCTTGTTGGTTTATGTTCGTCTCGTTTATCAAATCGACCACCAATATCAATGAACTTCATTAGCTTTACTCACCTAATGAGATTATCAATATCATTCTTTAATGTTAGGCAGTTGTCTGTGTTATGACCGTGATTTGTATGGAACTTGTAGTACTTAGTTTTATCTCTAATGTTCTAAAGAGATCTTAACTTTCCTAGTCACTTTAGGTCATTATTCCCTAAATATCCATGAGGATGTGATGTACCATTATAGTTAACGGCGTATACTCATCGCACCTCATCGTGCTGTTAGACTTTTTGCTCTCTCTGACATTCTTCTTCTTCTCGAAGACCTTACTGGTGTTCTCTTTGGAATGGATGAACTCCTTCACTAGCATATCTTCTTCGGCGTTCATAATCTTGTCATATTTTACTAGTAGTTCGAACATAGTGTTGGGTGGTTCTTTTAATAGTTTACAGGATAACTTCCTAGATCAAAATCCTCTCATAAGTGCTGCAATTATCATCTTCTCTTAGAAGTCCATGGCTTTTAACTTTTTGATGTTAAACCTGGCAATGAATTCTCTAGTCATCTCGTTTACCCTTGATGGAGTTCAATAACTAAGCGAACCATTAGCCTGGCTTGGTACCAAAGAAGAAGTTAATGATAAAATAATAGGATAGCTATTTAAAGTTATAAATCTTTCCTCTCGGTAGTCCATTGTACCATATTTCGGTTGATTCGATAATTATGCTATAGAAGCCATGGCAACGCATCTCATCGAGAATGGAGTAAATGTCCAAGGCAACCTAATACTGATTTATGTGCAACACGGGATTAGACGTTCCATCACACTTGGGAGTGATGAATGGTGGTTTGAACATAGCGGGTGTTGGGTAGCTCAGGATAAATTACATGAATGGGGATACTTTCATAAAACCTCTCTGCATAGGGTTCTTTGCCTTTATCATTTTTACCAAATGATTTTCTAACTACTAGATCGATCCTCTTTAGGGTTATTTGTCCTTCTCAGCCCTAATCATCATGGCCTTATCTTCTCATCTTTGACTCTTAGTTGATCTCTCTTCCATGGAAGTCTTCTTGGATTTATCCATCCCTCAGACACTTAATCTTGACTTGTTTTGTGCTCAACTCTTCTAGTCTCATTTTTGTGTTCTTTGAGGACCCCGGTAATATGGGTTGAATCATGTTAGTTATTGTATATGGGTTTTTACTCTGAGTCCATCCCTATGGAGCATGATATAGTGAAATGAGTTGAAGTTGAGTTAATTTTAACTTTTAATGAAGATCTATAGCACTATGTTTGTGGGACCTTTTTGCCCTTAGTCTTAAATGATCAAATGGAGACCCTTTTCTTAGTCTTTACAAAACACTTATGCATTCTAGGGAATAAGTCTTCTCATCACCATATGTATCTATTTGGATGTTTGATATGGCTCCCAGCCTATAATACCCGTCATCACGTCCAGATTCGCCGTTCCTAGTTTCACTAGCTTCCCCTCTTAGGATGAAATCTAATCGCCTAGGAATCTCTATAGCCCTCTCATGGTGCATATTCCTCCCGTCTTGTGCGGAGCTGAAAGTGGCATATCTTGCCTTCGTTTGAGGTTTGTACCCTCTTTTGAGGTGGCCAGATAGTCATCCTACCTCTTCTGACCATTTATGATACTATGTGTCAACTTCTTCTCACTTTCTTGCATAGTCTCTTGGGCTTTGACCAATCTTCACAATATCCCCTATGGTTCGTTTATGCCTATAGAGGTAAAGGTGAAGTTTCTTCTGCGACCCTGCTATTTTTTGGCTTCTCGCTCATTCTCATAATATCAGGGTATGTGGGGGAGAAAACGGGTTATGGGTTGATGGAAAGTGAGTATTTATAGTAGTGTAATCAACGAAATAACAAAAAAACATATAGATAGGAAATCTCAATGTATTAGGAGAAAATATTGGTAGGAAGGAACAATAGGCTTATAAACACTTTCCCACAGACGAAGCCAATCTATCAATTCCTATAATTGATGTATGTGTTTATTTCTTAGCTAGATACACTAATATTAGATTCACAATAATAAAGAGAGATTCATCACAATAACATGGATTGTAGAGTAATAATGGTAGAGGTGGGATGAGAGAAAGGAGTAGAAACAAGATTTACGTGGTTCGTCCCAATACATCACCTATGGCAACCAGTGTAATAGTTTTATTAGATTAGAAGGTTACAACCATAGAAGGATAGATGCTTAAAGTTTGTCTTTATTTATCTCATTAGAAGATATTAGCGCAACAATAGTAAATCTCTTGATCCCTTTTACTGGAGGATCACGCGTAGTATTTATGCCTAACATGTATGGGCCTGGTGACAGAATACAATGGAGACAAAAAGAATGTTGGGTGACAAGTGGCCTGCCTTTATAGATTGGACATGTTTATCTTTGTACATGGTTTACAAAAAAAAGTGATGGGTATACATTGCCCATCAATGATGGGGGAATAATTATACTTAGATTACTCATGCTTGTACCTTGAGTGTTGTTAAAATCATTCCACTAATAAACAACCACCCACGTGTAGTGTCTCTGGGTTGTGCGTTGGTTGGGTTAAACTGACTATCTGTCATATTGGGGTCAACCTAAATGTATTGGATGATCATTGTTGACGTAAAAATTATCCATCTATGAGGACCAATCAGAAAAGGACACATGTCATCCTACGTGGCAATATTCGGCACCCGAGGAGAGTTGGTCGGCACCCGAGGAGAGTTGGCCGGCATACCAACTAGGAAGATCAAAGGATAACTATGCATGTAATGTGCATTAATAAAGATGATAATGCATTTAATGAGCCCTAATGTACATTTATACTGTATTAGTAGATGACAACACATAACATACCAAGCAATTCAAGGAAGACCAACAATCATAGAAGGCCAAAAATTAGATTCATTGTATGTAGACATAATGTTTGAATGTATATAGATATTATATCACTTTATCTCCCATCATTATAAATACATATATTCCCTTAGCCAAAAGAGGAAGAGAACTAAGAAACACCATACACAAGATACACATCCTTTCTCTCTCTACACCATATTGTGCTATTGTAAATCCCTGGGAATAAAATAACAGTGGACATAGGCTTTTTCTTATAGCCGAACCACTTTAAAAATCTTTGTCTCTCATGTGCTTAATTGGATTGCTTTTATTTATTTATCTGTGATCATAAAAATGGGATTCGGTCTAGTTTTTTGCATCAACAATCATAATAGGACCTGAACCAACCTCATTATCCAATCATAGGAAAATGTTGTTTCGTAACATGCGGTATTGTGCTGCTTCTTCAGTGGTATTCTGAGAACGCCAATTTTTTTGTACAACAGGAGGAATTTGTGCCTCTTACTAGACCGTTTGGTGGTAGTCTTGTGTTTTATCCCTTTAACAACATGCTTTAAGACCAAGTCTTCAAATTTTGAAATTTTCATCATATTCTCAAATCATAAGTCTTGTGACTATACGGTCAGTTTCTACGAGTTATGTTGGTCCCTTGCAAGGTGTTCATCCCTCTAATGGGGTCGTTTGGTGGTTGTTTTTCATTTTCCTCCTTTAACGGCATATTTCTAATCCTAAGTCTAAATATTTACATATTATGGTCATATTGTTAAATCAGGAGTCCTAAGCCTATGTGATTAGTTCCAACAAGTTACATTGGTCCCGTGGGAGGTGTTCATGCCTCTTACAGGGCCGTTTGGTGGATGTTTTGCATTTTCACCCTTTAATGAAAAGTTTTCAAGCCTAAGTCGTAAGATATGATTTTTTCTATAGTGTCAAATAGGGTTTCCCGTGACTATGTAGTCAGTTCCTATGAGTTACATTTTTTCCGTGGGAGGTGTTCGTGCCTCTTACGGGGACATTTAGTGGTTGTTTTTTGCATTTTCCTCCTTTAATGGAAAGTATTAAGACTAAGTCCATATTATCAAATCGGGTGTCCCGTAACTATGTAGTAAGTTCCTATGAGATACATTGGTCTCTTGCGAGGTAATCGTGCCTCTTACGGGGCCAGTTGGTGGTTATTTTGCATTTTTCCATTCAACACTAGGTTTTTAAGCCTACGTTTAAAGATTTGTAATTTTTTTCAAAATTCTCAATCCAGGACCCCCATGACTATGCATTAGTTCATACGAGTTACATTGGTCCCGTGCAATGTGTTCATGTCTCTTACGGGATAATTTAATGGCTCTTTTACATTATTTCCTTTTATCAACATGTTTTTAAACTCAATTCTAGAGATTTGGATTTTTATCTTATTCTCAAGTCCAGAGTCCCATGACTACGCAGTTAGTTTCTACGAGTTACATTGGTCCCATGCAAAGTATCAGTACTTCTAACGAGGCCGTTTGGTGGCTGTATTGCATTCTCTCCCTTCAACGCCAAGTTTTGAAACTTAAGTCAAGAGATTGAAAGATTTTTATCATATTCTTAAACCATGAGTCTTGTGGCTACGCGGTCAGTTCCTACGAGTTACATTGGTCCCGTACGACATATTCGATCATCTTAATGGCCTATTTGATGGATGTTTTATATTTTTACAATTTAAAGGCATATTTTTAACCCTAAGTCTACATATTTACAAATTTTAGTCATATTCTCAAACTGGGAGTCCCATGACTACACGATTAGTTTCTAAGAGTTACATTGGTCCCGTGCTAGGTATTCCTCCCTCTTACGAGGCTATTTGGTGACTGTTTTGTGTTTTTGCATTTTAATGGCAAGTTTCCAGCGAAAGTGTAGAGATTCATAACTTTTTATAAAACTTTCAAATTGTGAATTTTGTGACTACGTGATCAATTTTAATGAGTTACACTTGTTCAGTGCGACGTATTCATGCCTGCTATGGGCCCGTTTGATAACTGTTTGGTAGTTTCACCCTTTAACGAAATGTTTTTAAGACCGAGTCTAATTATTTGCAAATTTTCAGCATATTTTCAAATCGGGTGTCCTATGATGATGTGACTAGTTCCAACAAGTTACATTGGTCCCGTACGAGGTGTTCGTGCCTCTTATGGTGCCTTTTGGTTGTTGTTTTATATTTTCACCCTTCAACGACATGTTTTTAAACATTAATATAGAGATTTACAAATTTTCATTATATTCTCAAACGAGGAGAGCTGTGACAACGTGATTAGTTCCTAAGAGTTTATAGGTCCTGTATGAGGTGTTTGTGCCTCTTACGGGGCCATTTGGTGGTTGTTTTACGATATGTTTTTGCAAGTTACATTGGTCCCATACGAGGAGTTCGTGCCTCTTAGGGGACCGTCTAGTGGTTGTTTTGAATTTTCTCCCTTTAACGACATGTTTTTAAGTCGATGTCTCAAGATTTGAATTTTTTTTCATATTCAGCATTTAGGAGTCCCGTGACCATGCATTCAGTTCCTACGAGTTATATTGGTCTCCTGTGAGGTGTTCGTGCCTCTTAGAGGGCCATCAGGTGGTTATTTTACATTTTCACCCTTTAGCGACACGTTTTTAAGTATGAGTCTTGAGATATGAACACTCTGATCATATTATCAAACCGGGAGTTCCATGACTACCTGATCAGTTTGTACGAGTTATATTGGCCTAGTGCGAGGTGTTCGTACCTCTTACGAGGCCATTTGGCAGTTATTTTTCATTTTTTCCCTTTAACGATAAGTTTTCAATCTAAAGTCTTGAGATATGCTAATTTTCATCATATTCTCAAACTGGTAGTTACGTGACTGTGTGGTAAGTTCCTACGAGTTATATTGGTCCCGTACGAGGTGTCCGTGCCTCTTATGAGGCTGTTTGGTGGTTGTTTTGCTTTTTCATCCTTTAATGACATGTTTTTAAGCTTAAGTCTACATAATTACATTTTTTCATCATATTTTCAAATCGGGAGTGCCGCGACTACGTGGTTAGTTCTTATGAGTTACACTTGTCCCGTGCGAGGAGTTCATACCTTTTACGGGGATGTATGGTGGCTGTTTTACATTTTTGACCTTTAATGAATGTTTTGAAGCATCAGTCTAGAGGTTTGTAACTTTTTGTTATATTCTCTAATCGGGAGTTTCGTGACTATGTGATGAGTTCCTATGAGTTCACTGGTCCCGTGCGAAGTGTTCGTGTCCGTTATAGGGTCATTTGGTGGATGTTTTGCATTTTCACCCTTTAATGACATGTTTTTATGCCTAAGACTAGAGATTTGTAGTTTTTTGAATTACTCTCAAATCAAGAGTCCCGTGACTCCGCAGTTAGTTCCAACGAGTTACGTTGGTCTCGTACGAGCTGTTCGTGCCTCTTATAAGGCCGTTTGGTGGTTGTTTTGGATGTTTTTCGTTTAATAGCATGTTTTTAATCCTAAGTCTAGAAATGTGCACAATTTCATCCTATTTTCACCAGGTGGTCATGTTCCTTACGGGGATGTTTGGTGATTGTTTTGTGGTTTCACCCTTTAATGGTATGTTATTTAAAACAAGTCTAAATATTTGCACATTTTCTTCATATTTTAAAACCGCAAAACCTATGACTAGCGGCCAGTTGGTACAAATTACATTATTTCCATTCGAGGCGTTCATGACTTTTATAGGACCGTTTGATGGATGTTTTGGATTTCTGCCTTTTAAAGACATGTTTTTAAAGACTAAGTCTAGATGTTTTACAATTTTCATCATATTCTCAAATTGAGAGTGTTATGACTATGCGATCAGTTCCTATGAGTTACACTAGTCCCATGTGAGGTGTTAATTCCTCTTACCGGGTTATTTTATGGTTATTTTGCATTTTCTCCCTTTAAGGGAAACTTTTCAAGTTCAAGTCTTGAGGTATGCGTATTTTTATAATATTCTCAAACCGGGAGCCCTATGACTACACGGTCAGTTCCTACAAGTTACATTTGTCCCATAAGAGGTGTTCGTGGATCTAATGACATCATTTACCAGATGTTTTGTTTTCTCCCTTTAACTGCACGTTCTTAGGCCTAAGTCTAAACGTTTATATATTTTCGTCATATTCTCAAATCGGGAGACTCGTGACTTCGTGGTCAATTCCTTTGAGTTACATTGATTCCGTTCAAGGTGTTTGTGTCTCTAACAATGCTAAGAAATGGTTATTTTGGATTTTCACCCTTTAAGGTCACGCATTTAAGCATAAGTCCAAATGTTTGCAAATTTATGTCATGTTCTCAAATTCTAAATGTCGTCATCAGGTGGACTGTTCCTACGAGTTACATTTGTCCCGTGTGTGGTGTTCGTGCCTCTTATGAGGTGTTTGGTGCATTTTTGCATTTTCTTCTTTTAACCTCATGTTTATAAACCTAAGTTAACAAATTTGCAAATTTTCATAATATTCTCATATCAGGAGTCACATGACTACTCAGTGACTTCCTACGAGTTATACTGGTTCCGTATGAGGAGTCACTACACCAAAATAGCCGACTTGTCATGGTCATTGATCGTGACAAGTCTAACTTGTCAATGTCTTTGACCGTGGGAAGTTTAAGGGTGACAACTTTTGTTGTCATGGACCTATCATGGTCAAAGATCATGACAAGTTTTGTCGCGATCAAAGACCGTGACAAGATCATGACAAAACCCAAAAAATTGTCACGGTCAAAGACCGTGATAAGTTTCTTTGTTATGGACTTCTCATGGTTTTTGACTGTGATGATTCTGGGCAGAATTTAAAACACAATGTTGGGTAGTATGGCCACTTCCACTCCCCAGCAGTATATTTGTACCTGTTATAGTAAAATTGTACCTGTCCAAATAATATATATCCAAATAAAATAGAAATAATGTACCAAATCATGGCATATATAATCCATATGCAAACCAACATGTACCAAAATCAAAAAAATACAAGTACAATCTAATATCTTAATATAAAAGATAGAAATAATGTCATGAAGAAGGGTCTTGGGTAGGTCGAAGGAGGAAGGAAGTCCACACGACATATGAATTGAGACACCACTCAATATGATCAACGCCACATTATATGCGTAACCACAAAGGTGAGTTCTCTTTTTCGTCCACTACATGCATGATGCACACTCTTGCCTCAATATCTTGGAAGGGACGTCCATGAACCAACAGACCCGGGTTAAAGACCGGGTACCTTAACTCCCTCACCAATGGTTCCCCATAATATATGTCGAGTAGAAACACGCTCGACCAACCAATTATTAACATAGGCTTCTCGACGGGGTCACGATGGGAAATGGATCATCATATGGTGCCAAGTTCATGCGTATCAGTGACGAAGTGACGTCCTCTCCCTCGTTTACCTCTACCTCCTTCTCCTACCCCTTTCCCTTGACAAACTGCTGCTTTATGAATGCGTATATATCTAGGACCATCGCCTTCAACCTTGATAGCTTATCGTCATGGGTGTCCACCTTATGCGTCAACCTGGTGTTGCTCATCCCTATTCCAATGATCCTCGACTTCCCCGCCTGCAAGCTCGCCCCCTAGTCCTCCCCTAACGATCCTCACCGAGCACTTGGCTGAGTGCGTTCGTAGCCAAATATGCTTTGTCGGCATCAGACTACGTCTCATGCACTTCCTTATGCTTTCTCTGAAAAGACAAAAAGTACATAATTAGTTAATTAAGTAAATAAAAAAATTATAACATAATTAAAAAATTAAACATTTATAACTTACAATGGTGGTTGCTATACTTGGAGCCACCTCCTTGTCCGTGCCCTTTTTCATTCGAATTTCCACATACGCATCGAGTCTATGTGGCCTAGCCCAAGGGCCACTCCCTGTGTCCTGAAATAAAATAATACAAAATTAGTAAGTAACGTAAAGTAATGCTAAATTACGATAACGTAAAACTAATAGTAAAGAAAAATAAAAAATTATCATCTTGTGCTCCACCTCGGCGTAAGACGTCCACTCGGACTAATGCATGTCCAACTTTTTGTCCAGTTGTCCATCCCAATTGCCTCTCATCGATCTCATTGGCGATAAAATTTTGCAACTGTGCCAATGATATCGACTCCTTCGGGGGGACGGTGTCACGTATTCTCATTATGGACTCTCGGGTCTTTCCAACATACCGTGCCCGCATATTCTTCTACCATGTCTTATATTGATCCCTCAATTATTCCAAAGTGGAGTCGAGGAGTTGTAGGGGCAGACCGAATTGTTCCTATCAAACAAATACAAATAAAAAAGAAAGTAAGTGTTAGTTTCTTATAAATATAAATATAAATACACTACCTATAGTGCATCCTTAGATGTTCATCTTGTGGTCAATAGGCACGACCCTCCAATACGTGTACCCCACGCTAATGATCGCCTTCAGCAAATCTAGGCTCCAGCCAATAATTCCATCTTATTCTCGATGACGGAACCTAATTTGCCCCATTTTGGGGGTCTACTGGCCGAGGAGCCCTCATCACCTCCGCTAGTGCACGCAGATGAATTCATTTTTTGTTGTTATTATTAGTACAAACATGTATAAGGACTTTGAATTAATGCTCAAAATCGATAATAACAACACATACCAATACCAATATCAATTTATATCAATTTCAATTTATACCAATACCAAGTTCAATTTAAACACACGCACATTGCCCCCCACCCCCTCCCCCCCCCCCAACACATGCACTCCCGGGTCATGGACTTTGAATTAATGCTCAAATTGATTAAAATCCTAATTAACATATACACTTAGTTATTACAAGCATTAAAATGATCAAGTAAAAATGAATAAAAAGCATTAAATTTTCACCCGATAATAATAAAGCCCTAGAATAATACAACCACTGGTAATTACAAATGATTCGAATACTTATTACAAATCTAATTATTATTTCAAATTCAGGCTATCATAAATAATGGATTGATATTTAGTAGGAGCAACCAAGCCATCCACACTACTGTTTAGACCCTTTGGCGCATGTAGAACGATTGACCATAGATCGCTGTTGATACACTCTAAGTAAAATACTTGCTTGACCTTTTGAAAAGCACAAACAAATGGCTCATCGCTCACGGTCCTATCCTATTCAAGACCGATTATTTTTGTAATATACTTTACAACTCATGCACATTTTTTCAATTTGAGTTAAATTTGGTAGCATATCCCCATAGTTCTCCAAGTACATGACATAGATTCGCAAGTGTGAATGTTATTTAAATTTATCAATTGAAATAACACTTAACATCTCATCATCTAGTATCTACCTAGAGAGCATTAAGATACGACTGCAAAACGTCCTCCAAAAGTAACAAGTTTAAACCACTAAGAACATTATTATACATAAACTATGCGGTCACAAACTATCTAAATGGGACAATTCGAGAGATCTCATTACAGGGTAATGACTCTCGAACGGGTCTAAGGGCTATTGAATGAGTATGCATAAGAACTAGAAGGCTAGTATCTATGGGCACTATATGTAATTTAAAGTATGTTTCATTTAATTATCTCTTACATAATTCGAGATATTTCATTTAATTATATAATTTCAAGTATGTTTCATTTAATTTAAAGTAGGCATAATTACTACAACTTATACCAATTTATATAAACATCAATACCAATTCAAATTCAATTTCAATTTAGAGAAACAGGTCCTATATAATTACAATGTATACAAGGTTATTAACCAAACCATTAACCAAATCAAGAATCAACATGTATCCTGTACTCCTTATATCGTCTACATGACAAAAAATATTAACAATAACAAGTTCTCAATTGAGGGTTCATACAGTGTTCTTGCACAAAGAGGAACACATAATTATTTTACAAGGGTGTGTTACATCATAAGGAGGTACATCAATATATCTCAAATGTCCCCAGCCATTTATAATATTATTATATGGCATAAATAAGGTCCGTGTGACAAATATTGAACCCCCCTCACACTAATTCACACACGCACACAACACCTCTACACATACTTACCCCCCCTCCCCACACACACACCTACACCCACCCCTACCCCCATAGACCCCTCCCCCTACTCCCACATAATTATTTTACAAGGGTGTGTTACATCATAAGGAGGTACATCAATATATCTCAAATGTCCCCAGTCATTTATAATATTATTATATGGCATAAATAAGGTTCGTGTGACAAATATTGAACCCCCCTCACACTAATTCACACACGCACACAACACCTCTACACATACTTACCCCCCCTCCACACACACACACCTACTCCCACCCCTACCCCCATGGACCCCTCCCCCTACTCCCACTTCCCCTGCCCCCCGCCCCACACCCCCACACACCTACGCCCACACCTTACCCCCACCCCGTTTCCGCCCCCTGCACCCCTCCCTTCCCCCACACACCTGCTCACACACACACACCCCTACTCCCATCCCATTGTCTCCCCTCACACGCAGACCCACCTACACCCACCCACACATATATATACACATGTACACACACATATACAAAGGAAAGAGAAAGAAAAATATACCTGAGAGAGAGAGAGAGAGAGAGAGGGAGAGAGAGAGAATTGGTGGGAATAAAAAATGGTGGGAAAAAAAGAGGTCATAGGCTTTTTAGTAAAGAAAGTTATCACAAACCTGTCAAGGTCTTTGACTGTGACAAGTCCCTGACAACTGTAGTTGTCATGAATTTGTCACGGTCATTGAGCGTGACAAAAAATGTGTGTTTTTATCATGGTCAATGACCGTGACAAGGCTGGTCGGATCAAAGGTGATAATTTTGCCGTTTGGTGTATTGTGTTAGTGCCTCTTATGGGGATGTTTGGAGACTGTTTTACATTTCTCCCTTTAACGGCATGCTTTTAATACTATGTTTAGAGATTTGAATTTTTTTGTTATATTATCAAAGTGAAAGTCCAATGTCTATACAGCTAGTTCCAATGAGTTACATTGGTCGAGTACGAGGTGTTCGTGTCTCTTACGGGTCGTTTGGTGGTTGTTTTGTATTTTTACCCTTTAACGATAGGTTTTTGAGCACAAGTCTAGATATTTTTGAATTTCCATCTTATTTTAAAGTAGGGAGTCCCGTGACTACATAGTTAGTTCGTACGAGTTACATTGGTCATGGCAGAGGTGTTTGTCCCTCTTACGAGGCTATTTGGTTGTTATTTTGTGTTTTCATCTTTTAACGACATGTTTTTAAGTCTAATTCTTCTGATTTGAATATTCCCATCATGTTCTCAAACTGGGAGTCTCATGACTATG
The DNA here is from genome assembly GCA_949130495.1 of Sambucus nigra. Classification (NCBI taxonomy): domain Eukaryota; kingdom Viridiplantae; phylum Streptophyta; class Magnoliopsida; order Dipsacales; family Adoxaceae; genus Sambucus; species Sambucus nigra. The sequence continues at coordinate 724,217,098 of OX422207.1, forward strand.
AAATTGGTTCGTGTTTGTTTAATTAGTTCCATGCGAGGTGTTCGTGCCTCTTACGGGCCGTTTGGTGGTTGTTTTGCATTTTCGACCTTTAATGGCATGTTATTAAGACTAAGTATTGAGGCATACTAAGTTTCTTTGCATTCTAGAAATGGGAGTCTCGCAACTATACGAATAGTTCCTACAAGTTACATTGGTCCCGTCCAAGGTGTTCATATCCCTCACGGGGCCGTATGGTGATTATTTTGTGTTTTCTCCCTTTAACAGCTTGTTTTTAAGCCAAAGTATTAAGAGATGAAAATTTTCATCATATTCTCAAACCGAGAGTCCTAAGACTACGCGTTTAGTTCTTAGGAGTTACATAGGTATTGTACGAGGTGTTCATGCCTCTTACAAGGCTATGTGGAAAAGGTTTTGCATTTTGGCCCTTTGAAAACATGCTTTTAAGTCTAAATCTAGTGATTCTCAAATTTCCATCATATTCTCAAACCGGGAGTCTCGTGATTGTGTGATCAGTTCCTACAAGTTACGTTGGTATTGTGCGAGGTGTTCCTGTCTCATACAGGTTCGTTTGGTGACTGGTTTGCTTTTTTTCCTCTAGGGGAAAGTTTTCAAGCCTAAGACTTTAGGTATGCACATTTTTGTAATATTCCCAAATTGGGAGCCCTTTTATTATTTGGTCAATTCCTACGATTTACATTAGTCCCATGCGAGGTGTTCATGCCTTTTATAAGGTCGTTTGGTGGTTGTTTTGTATTCTCAAATCGAGAATCCCGTGGCTACACTGTCAATTCTTACGAGTTATATTGGTTCCGTGCGATATGTTCGTGCCTCTAACAGGGCTATCTGGTGGTTGTTTTGGGTTTTCTTCCTTTAACGTCATGTTTTTATGCTTTAGTCTAGATATTTTTAAATTTCTAATATTTTCTCAAACTGGAATATCGTCATAACGCAGTCAGTTCCTCTAAGTTACATTGGTCCATTACGAGGTGCTCGTGCCTCTCACAGGCCCATTTGGTAGTTGGTTTGCATTTTCTCCCATTAACACAATGTTTGTAAGATCAAGTCTACACATTTTCAAATTTCATCATAATATTAAATCAGGGGTCCCATGATGATGCGGTCATTTCCCACGCATTATATTGGTCCCGTGCAAGGTGTTTGTGCCTCTTACGAGTCCTTCTGGTAGTTGTTTTCCATTTTTTCCCTTTAATAACAAGTTTTGAGCATAAGTCTAGATATTTGAAAATTTTCATCATATTCATAAATAGGGAGTTCCGTGACTATGAGGTCAGTTCCTACGAGCTACATTGGTCCCGTGCAAGGTATTCGTGCCTCTTACGAGGCTATTTGGAGCCTATTTTGTGCGTTCGCCTTTTAACGATATATTTATAAGCATAAGTCTTGAGATTTGAAAATTTCCATCATATTCTTAAGACGAGAGTCTCACAACTACATGATTGGTTCACGTTAGTTTCATTAGTCCCATGCGAGGTGCTCGTGCCTCTTACAGGGCCGTTTGGTGGTTGTTTTGCATTTTTGCCCTTCGACGGAATTTTTTAAGACTAAGTCTTGAGATATGCAAATTTTTATCATATTTTCAAAACGTGACAACGTGGTAAATTTCTACGAGTTATATTGGTCCCATCTAAGGTGTTTGTACCTTTTACCAGGCCGTTTGGTGGGCATTTTACATTTTTACCTATTAATGGCAAGTTTTCAAGACGGAGTGTTAAGATATGCAAATTTTCATCATATTTTCAGAATAGGACTTCCATTTCTATGTGATCAGTTCTTATGAGTTACATTGGTCCCTTGCGAGGTGTTCGTGCGTCTTCTGGGGCCATTTGGTGGCTATTTTAAATTTTTGCCCTTTAACGACAAGTTTTTAAGCATAATCCTAGGTATTTGCAAATTTTCATCATAATCTCAAATTGGGAGTCCTTTGATTGCGTGATTAGTTCCTACAAGTTAAATTAGTCCATTTTGCGGCGTTCATGCCTCTTACGAGGCTGTATAATTTTTGTTTTGTATTTTCTCCCTTTAACCTCATGTGTTTACACCTAAGTTTTGAGATTTGAAAATTTCCATCGTATTCTCAAAACGAATGTCCCATCACTATGCAGTCAGTTACCATGACTTAAATTGGTCCCGTGCAAGGTGTTCGTGCCTCTTACGGGGCCATTTGGTGGCTGTTTTGCATTTTCGCCCTCTAAAGGAAACTTTTCAAGACTAATTCTTGAGATTCAAAATTTTTCATCATATTTTCAAATCGTGAGTCTCGTGACTACACGATCACTTTTTACGTGTTACGTTGGTACCGTCCGAGGTTTTTGTGCCTCTTGCGGGGTCATTTAGTGGCTATTTTGCTTTTTTCTCACTACCCCTAAAAGGCAAATTGTCACCTTTGAGCCATCCAACCTTGTCATTGTCAATGACTGTGACAAAAAAATAAGGCCGTGAAAACTGGATGTCACGATCAATGACCGTGACAAGTATGTGACAAGGTCAGATGCCACAGACTTGCAAGGTTATTGACCACGACAACTTTAGAAAGTTGTCACGGTCAAAGACCTTGATAAGCCCGTGACAACTTTGCTAGTAAAAAAACCCACCCCCGCTTTTTTTTCCCACCGTTTCCATTACCTTCTTTTTTTACCTCTCTCACACGACTGCTCTTTCTCTCTCTCTCTCTCTCTCTAAGGTACATTTTCTCTCCCTCTCTCTTTCCATTATATGTGTGTATATGTGTATATGTGTGTGTAGAACCTTTATTTTTATGTGTGTGTGGTGGTGGGGGGGGGGCAGTGGGGGGGGGGGGGGGGAGTGTGTGTGCGTATGTGTGCTAGATTGTGCGTGTTCATGTGTGTGTGCTGGTGTGTGTGTGCATGTGTGTGGGAGGAGGTAGGGGGAAAGGGGCAAGGGTGGGGAGGCAGGGGAGTGGGGGGAAAGGGGGACGAGTTCGCTTGACCCCCTAAAACCTCTTGTTAATATTGATTGAATCTTATTGTTTAGAGAATGAAATGAATTTGACATTATAAATATTGTTTGTGTATTCTTATTTAGGTTTTAAATTGGTAAGAAATTGTTAATGTTGATTGGGTGTTATTATTTAGGGGTTAAAGCTAATTAGTCATATGTATTTAATTTTTTATGTTGTTGGAAATGAATTAATTGAGTAGATGAATTCGAAGGAGTACGGGATACACATTTGTTGGTTTATTGTTGTTGATGAATTATATTGGACGGATGTGGTTGTATATGGAAGTTGGTTGTTTAATTTGTTTTTAAATCCTTAATTTAATTAACAATAATAAATCCTTAAATAATTATATTGCCTTGATTTGTTGGGTTGGTTAATTTTGGAAGTGGCACAACCATTAGATTATTGTCCAAATGGGGGGGGGGGGGGGGGGAGAGAGTTTTCAACTTTTTTCTAAAATTACTTTGTGTCACAACCCATTCGAGAGTTGTACGGACACGGACGTATGATAATTAAATGAAACATACTTGAAATTACATATAGTGCGCATAGATACTAGCTTTCTAGTTCCTATGCTTACGCATTTAATAGCCCTTACATCCGTTCGAGAGTCATTACCCCTGAAATGAGATATCTCGAATTGTCCCCTTTAGATAGTTTGGGACTACATAGTTTCTGTATAATAATATTCTTAGTGGCTTAAACTTGTTACTTTTGGTGGAAGTTTTGCACTCGTATCTTAATCTTCTCTGGGTACATATTATATGATGCGCTGTTAAGTGTTATTTCAATTGATAAATTGAAATAGAACTGTACTTGCGAATATACGTCGTGTACTTGGAGAACTATGGGGATATGCTGCTGAATTTTCCTCAAATTGGAACAATATGCATGAGCTGTTAAGTATATTACGAAAATATGTAGTTTTGAATGGGATAGGACCACTCACCTTTAGAGGAGATGGACAAAATAAGAATTAATATAATAAATTGAATTTGATTTTGAATTTTAAATTTAAAAATCGAATATAAAGAAGACATATAGAATTTGAAATTTTGAAATAGGAATTAATAAAATAAATTGAATTTTAATTTCAATTTCAAATTAAAATTGAATTTGAATATGCGAATAAATTTACCCATCGAACCTAGACTTCTAGTTGTTATGCATACGCATTCAGTAGGTGTTTATAATATTGGGAACTAAATATTCACACTTTTTTTATGCTATGTTACCCATAATAGGTGATTGTTTGTAGTAACTGTGATGGGATATCCTAAATACAAAGAGTGGATGGGTGAGATAAATAGATTAGGGGATCTGTTTTGCAAAGGTGCTAATGAATTTGTGAAATACACAAAGAGATGCCACTATAATTAAGAGTTTTCGTGTCCGTGTGACAGGTGTAAGAATGGTAAGGTGTTTGAGTGGAAAATATTTGAACTACATTTGTTAAGATTGGGTATGCAAGATAGTTATCAAAGTTGGGTTTTTCACGGGGAACCGAAAGTTCCTTTTCTCCTCAAGAAACCTTCACAACAACCTTAAACAAGTAGGATAGATGTACAAGGGGAGGATGACAATGTAGATCATAATATGCTAGAGTATTTAGTTGATGATGCATATGGAGTTCATGAAGTGAAAGAGAAGGAGGTAACTGACATTGTACAAGGTTCAGGTGCTCATGAAGATATTAGGATAAACCTTGACAATGACAAACAAAGTTTAAAATTTAATACGAGCTAGCCGTTATACTCTGGTTGTGAGAAAGATTAAATAAATTTAGGTGTCATGGTTCGTTTGCATAATTTGAGGACTCTATATGGTTTGTTTGGCACCAGTGTGACATGAATTTTGAATTGGGTGAAGGGCTTGCTACCCAAGCAAAATACGCTCCGAAACAGCTATCCTACTATAAAAAATATTTTGAAAGGTTTGGGCGTGAAGTATAAATCAATTCATGCCTGTGTGTATGACTGCATACTATACTAAAAGGAGTATTAAAATATTCATCGGTGTTCGATATGAGATGAACCTAGATATGTCCAATCTAATGGTAAAGAAGGCGCAAACTCAAAAGTGCCTCAAAAAGTGTTGGAATATTTTCCCGTTATGCCTAGATTAAAGAGATTTTTCACAGTACCATGGACAGGGAGGTAATGAATTAGCATGCTAGGGAAGAAGCAGGAGAAAATCCCATGCACCATCCTATTGATCCTACAGTCTGAAAGAGGATGAATTTTGAGTATCCCGATTTTGATTGAGAATAACATAACATTTTTTTAGCAATATCAATAGATGGTTTCAATCCATTTGGAAATCTAAGCACCAATCATACTGTATGGCCATTGAGCAATCCCCACTAAACCGCCCTCATTCACATTGTATGAGACTTGAATTTTCGATGTTATCTTTGTTTACACCTAGGCCAAAGGCACCAAGTGAGGACATCGATGTCTAGCTAGCTCCTTTGATAGAATAATTAAATGAGTTGTGGACAGAGGGTGTGCAAGCATTTGACTCTTTAAAAAATAAGAGTTTATGCTAAAAAGTATGTTGATGTGGGTGGGCAATTCATGATTTTTCATCTTATGGGACATTATCCGGTTGTGTAGTAGATGGTTATTTGGAGTGTCCTATTTGTGGAGAAGAGGCATAATCTATTTGTCTCGCTACTAGATTAAAAAATTTATACCATTGCCATATGAGGTTTTTACCCCTTATCATAGTTTTAGATTTGAGAAAGGTTCCAATTTTTTACGAGGCGGGGTTGAACATAGGATATGGCCGAGAATACTTTCAAGATCTGAAATTGAAAGAAATCTTCTACATGTGGCGCTAATATGCCAGGTAAGAATCCTAAATTTAAGAATGTCAAGCATAAGAATACCCCAACTGGTAATGAAACTGAGAAAAGAAAGGCATGGTCTAGGAGGTCAATTTTATTTGACTTGCCTTAATGGAAGAATAACCAGTGCGCAATGTATTAAATGTGATGCACGCAGAGAAGAACATCGCTGAACATATAATGGGCACATGACTTGGGGGGAGTCATTCGAGGGATGGAGAAAATGCACGAAAAGACCTTAAAGTGTTGAAACTTAAGCCACAACTATGATTCAAAGAAGATAGTAGGGGAAGGACAATAATTACCCTAGTTCATTTACTTCGAGGAGTGAGGAAAGGACGTTGCTTTTAGACAAAATATATAATCCAAAAGTTCCATCTAATTTTTCGTCCAACTTGCAAAGGATTATGAATTATGCTACTCATTATTTACATAAGTGTCAGTCATACAATTGGCATGTGATCATGGAATTAGTTCCTCTATTGTTTAAGCACCTTTTCTCCAAGCACAAGAATTTACGGAGGGTTATTATGCAAATTAGTATCTTCTTCTCACTTTTATGTGAGAAGGTAGTCAATTGAGATCACATAGTCGCCGCAAACTTGGCGGTGAACGAAGAATTTTGTGTTTTGGAGAAGTACTTCCCCCATCTTTCTTTGACATAAGTGTTCACTTGTTGGTACACCTATGCAACGAGGCACTTCTTTACGGCCCAGTAAGATATCAGTGGATGCATCCATTTGAAAAATTGATGAACGTTTTCAAAGATTATGTCCAGAATACACAATACATTGAATGATCAATTGCAAAGGAATACATCATCGTGGAATCATCAATCTACACTAGAGAATATATGCCTAACTCGACCAGCGTGGATGACAATAATGAGTTCATCTATGAGGGTGGCCATGTGATGGGCAAACGAGTGAAATTAACGAGTTAGCAACATGAACAAGTAGTGTGTTATCTTCTTGACACGCATGAAGATATCGAAGAATGGAAAAAGTAAGTTTAAATTATTTTAACATTTGAATTATTTTAATTTTTACATGATTAATTTTGTAATACTTTCGTCACGATCTCTGCAGAAAATATGAAGCTTGTGAGAACAATTAAAGACAAAAAATAATGGCACAATCAGACATCGAGTTTAGGCTATGGTTGTCACACGAGGTAATTGATGATACGAGAAATCGGCCATAAGACCTTCTCGTACCCGCAGGTCAAGAGTGATGAGTGTGTGTTAAACAAGTAAAGTAAGTAAATAGAGAGAAGACAAGATATAGAGTGGTTCAACCCCTAAAATGGGCTTACGTCCACTGTGTTGCTCCGTTCTCATTATGTTCGTTGCATTATACAATATAATCGTGCCTATAGAGGCGTACAAGTACAAGAATAAAGGAGAGTACATGACAGTATTGGAGATTTCGATGAGCTCGTGAGGTGGCTGTGATGAAGATTCTAGGCCTCCAAATCTTATGTTGGGGTGATGTAGAGAGAATCTGTGTTGTGGTGCCTCAGGTGTGTGTGGAACCGATCCCCCACTTCCAGCTGTGGTCCTCTATTTATGAGGAAGTGAGTTGAGTCACGTGCCCTGAGCACATGGCGTATACCAAGTCTGCAGTAGATGTGGATGAGGGCGTGTGGCCCACAGAGTAGCAGCGCTGAGCTGTTGGAGGGGGACCGCAGACCCTAAGCTGGGGTGATGCGGCCTCTGATGGAGAGGGACGCACCCTATAGGAGTTTTGGCCGCGCCCTATAGGAGTTCTGACCGCGCCCTGAGTTAGGTACCGACCGTGGCCTATATTGCCTGCATGCGACTGTAGAAGAATACTGCCACGGCAGGGTGCTATACTTGTACTATCAATAAGCCCCCAAGACGTAGTGCCAAGGGATATATATTGGGACTGCGGCTAAGTAGCCTAGGTGCCGCGGTGCTTCCAAAGCGACGATTCGTCTTCCGAGCTCCCTTATATAAATTATTTCTGGCCATGGACTTCATTACGTTTCTAAAACTTTTGAGAGCAAATCGAGAGCGAAACTCTTGTTCTTCCTTTCTTAAGCATTTTCCGGCAGCCTTCCATGTTGGTTTGTGGCAGTTCAAGGTGGTCTATAGCTGATCCTTGCGGATTTCTTCATTTTCAGGTGATTTTTTCAACCACCATTTACAGTTTTCTTTCCTTTTGATGCCTTTACTGGTTCATTCGCTACAAATCTATAGTTTCATTTGTTTGTTTCTCTTTTCCCACATATGCTGTTCTTGATGAAATACATATAATTGTTCTTGATGTTCATAATTAAACACTCCGTATTCTATGGGTTTGATCCGAAAAATGATGAGATTTGGGTAACCACTTGTTTAGGATAGATGTCGCGGCATGTTAAGATTTAATATTCGTCTGAACTTGCAATTCTGCGTCATTCCGTGCTAAATGGCCGCGGTCCCTCAAACTACCATTCGAGGCATCAAATCACCTCCCTTGGTAGTCTTGGAATAGTCTTAATACTTCCATGAACCCAAGACATCCATGTTAAGCAACTATAGCTGCTGCTAGAGTAGAGTGTACTGAAAATTTAGGAATGGCCGTGTCCATGAATGCCCTAAAAGCAAATTTGTCTTATTACCGCGGCAACCCATGCTCCTCTTGCTGGTATGGAGTTTTCCGCGGCCTAACTGGGGCAATACGATGACATTTTTAATACTTAAAGATACCCTTCTGCGACTTCTTAGTCTTACAAACCATACTGACTGTGGCGCCTAACTGCGAACTCTGCTTTTCAGATATTGCTGCAGCCATATGAGCTTTGACCCAGATGAGTTCCTGAGAGGCTTTTGGGCAAAGCATTTTGGGACCTCTCCCCCCGAGCTTACTTCCGTGACTCCTCTAAGGTCAATAGGCCTTTGCAAACTAAAAGATTGCCCAAACTACATCATACTCGACTCAGACTCCGCGAACTCCTCATCTGGGAAGGTTTTCCATTCTCCGTTAATGAAAGAGGAAGCCAACTCAAGTACCCATCCCATGGGTGAAGGAGATATTGCCGCGGATGCTAGAAATAAGCCTGGAGGTACATCAGGGAGGGCTGAGAGACCGTTGTCCGCGCTTGTTATCCGCAGCTTAATGACCCAAAATTGGGTTGATCAGGTGGCTGAGGCCTTCGAATTTCCAGAAAATTTGACGTGTTCAGCCCCTACCGCGAACCAAAGACCGTGCACGATTCTATCTGATGGCAGAATTTGCTTCCCCCTGCATGCGTTCATTTACTGGCTGCGTCTACCTGTCCCAGAACCTATCCGTCATCTTTTCCAGACAATGAAACTGGCCCCAAGCCAGTTAGATCCCAACGGTTGGAGAGCTGTTTTTGCCGCGGTCGTGCTTTGGGAGAACTTGTTCAAAAAGGACATTACTCCCGCGGAGTTCTTTCATTTTTACCGCCCAAAAGAGAACTCCATAAAGTTTGCAGGATACTATTACTTTTCACTCCGCGACAGGAATGAAACCCTTTACACTAGGAGGCCGACTAGTGTAAAAAATTAAAAAGGAAACTACTTCTTCATTTCTGGAGAAGGGTGGGAGTTCCACCCTGAAGAGAATGAGAAGGAAAAGTCATTTCAAATTCCGCGGCAATGGGGAACTCCCTCCAAACTAGGTAATTTTTAAATGTCCGCGTCCCTTCCGCATATTTTGTTAAATATCTGCTAACCTTTGGATTTATTCTTCTTTAGTCCTTGATAACTTGACTTTAAGCAAAAGGCAAGAAAAGAGGGTTGCTGAGGCATCGGCGGTACCTGTTGAACACAAGAAGTTCAGCACACTAGTTACATCAGCGAGCATATTCGAAGCAGGTTTCTTCCCCAATAAGTTAATTCCCCAGAAAATGGCCGCGGAAGGTAACACTAATATTCTGCGGAGTATAAAATGTTTCTGCAATTTTTGTTCAAATACTTGTATTTATAGTTGCTTATCTTTTTTAGGTGAGGAAGTTGATAGGGAGCTGCTGGCTGCCCAACTGGAGGAAATGGACGAGGACGCGGTGGTTCTCAATAATACTGCGCGAAGCAGGAAGAGGAAGAGGTCCAAGGCCAAAGGATCTGTCGCGGCCCCCTCTGGAGACAAGGCCACTGATCCTGCCGCGGATCAGGTGGTTATTGGTGAAAACCCTGCGCAGCATGAACACTTCAATGACGACATAGGGGAAAATTTGGCCGCGGCTGGCATGATGTCAGATGAAGTCCCCCTTCAATCGTCCTCTCCTCCACCGCCAACTATAGTGGCGGTTAATGCGAATTTGCCACCTCCCCAATTCCGCGGAGATTCCGGGCCAGACGATAGACCAAGGCCTCAATTAAGGCAACCTGACCCAAATTCTTCCGGGGACACTACCGCAAAGGCTGCGCGGAGAATGAAGCGAGCCTTGGATGACGCGGACCTCGACAGGCTGGTTGGAGAAGATCACGAAGATTTGGAGGAATGTGGCCTCCACAGCCTTCTGAGGGTACGTACTAGTCATTTAACTTCGCATCTCATATTTTTCTGTACTTTTGCTAATGCCTTTTATTTCATACAGGCCGCTGATGTGATTGTGGTCCAGAAGAGGAAGTATGAGGCTTTGTACAAGCTGAAAGAGGCCGAGAAGAGTGCTCATGCCGTGGACTTGCAGTCTGCACGGACCTCCTCTTTTGAGGCAGGTAAAGAATCTGCTACCACGGCTCTCGAGGCAGCCCATATGGACTTGGAGAAGGCTAACAAGGCCAGAGAGGAAGCGGAGGAGAATTTTAATCAAGCCGCGGAATCTCTGAAATCCTCATAGGCCCAGACAGCCGAAGATGCCCATGTTGTAGAGATTGTAAACACCAAGCTCGCCCTCCTCCAGCAGAAATATCAAGAGTTAGAAGCCAAGTCTGCTCAGAAGGATGAATCTCATGCCGCGGCAATACAAAAAGTGGAAATTGATCATGGCGACGCCCTACAGCTAGCCATAGATCATGCTGTGGAGTCATTCAAAGGCTCCAAGGATTTCTTCCTCACCAATAACAGGGCATACCTCCGCGGCTACCAGGAGTTGCGACAGAGAATTATTAAGAACTTCCCTGATGCCAAGGAGACGGTCCTCGCTTGGAAATTAAGTGATGCAGAACATCAAGAGTGCATTATTGAGCTGAAGGCCGCTGCTGAAGAGAGGGAAAGGCTTAGGGCAGAGGGAGAGGCAGCGGCTGAGGACGAAGAGACAGAAACTGCCGTGAGCGAAGAAGAGGTTGATGATGATGATGACGCAGCCTCCTAAATTCTTAATATTACATCATCAATATAGGGCTGCGTCCCTCTTTTTGAAATCTTAAACTTATGTTGTGGTTGCGGCCTCCATTATGTAATCTATGGCTACTAATACAAAGGTTACGGCCATATTTTTATCACTGATTGACTGCTTAATATTCCATTCTATATTGCATGTTTTACATTGCCTGCTATAATGAATGGTTCCACGTTACTGCCTCATATTTTCAACTTGCTTTCTGTATTGAATGAACTTGTAGGACTTGTAACTAGGTCCGCGGCATCATAGTATAATTTGATTCAATCTTGTGCTCTTATTAATCATCCGCGTTGTCCTTGTCACTTTATGGCCCCTTTTTGTTCTTCTGGATGACTATATCACGAGCATTCATACTGTCTAACAACATTGGAACAAGTTCCTTTCCGCAGACAATTAGTTCTTTAGAATGGCGTTTTTTGTTTTGCCCTTGCACTTCACTGTAGGGCTGTGATCCCCCAAGCCGCGGTGCCAATGAAGTATGGTTTTAGGGCTGCGGCTTAATTTCTTCAATTTTTCGTAGGAGCCGCGGCTGCCTTTTGTTATCTACTCGTGTGCCATGTAGAAATAATGAATAGATTGATGCCGCGGTAATTTGAACGAGGGAAAATATTCTGAATTCAAGTCCACCTCAGCGACTCAGTCAGTTTTTCCATTCAGCTGTGGCAGGTTGCCATCCAGCACTAGGGCAGCTGTGGAAGAGGATGCCGCGACACCCACTTGACTGCTGATAAGATAATGAGGCGGCATAACCTTGCCCTTGGGAAATAGAGGCCATCCTTCTATAGGTTTTTCATGCTTCACTATCATAGTAACAGAGTCTCCGATAGCCGCTTCGATTGTCTTTCATGGCTTTCCTTTAGTCGATCTTGGGACACTATGAAGCCTCCCCAGGCTGGGTTACGTTATTAAGCCACCCACAGCTAACCTTGGGACATTATGAAGCCTCCCCAAGCTTATCTTGGGACATTATGAAGCCTCCCCAGGCTGGGTTATGTTATTAAGCCACCCACAGCTACCATGCGAGATATTATCAAGCCTCTCTAGACTGGGTTATGTTATTAAGCCACCCACAGCTAACATACGAGACAGTATCAAGCCTCTCCAGGCTGGGTTATGTTATTAAGCCACCCACAGCTAATATGCGAGACACTATCAAGCCTCTCCAGGCTGGGTTTTGTTATTAAGCCACCCACAGCTAATATGCGAGACATTATTAGGCCTCTCCAGACTAGGTTATGTTATTAAGCCACCCACATCTAATATGCGAGACACTATCAAGCCTCTCCAGGCCGGGTTATGTTATTAAGCCACCCACAACTAATATGCGAGACATTATCAAGCCTCTCCAGACTGGGTTATGTTATTAAGCCACCCACAGCTAACATGCGAGACACTATCAAGCCTCTCCAGGCTGGGTTATGTTATTAAGCCACCCACAGCTAATGATATATATAAATCCATCCCTTGCTAGATATTGTAAGCCTCTCGACTCGATGACGCGTCCCAAAAGCAAAGAACGGGCATTACAAGCCCCCGTGGCTAATGTCGCACTCTGAGAGCAGAGAATTGGCATTGTTGGCCCTGGTGGCTAATAAAAGCTCCTTGAATCCTTAGATGATTTTGCGAATAGGGTCATCATATGATAAGATGTAGTTGCACATTGTAAGGGGAACTTCTGAGCTAATGAGGGTCGTAACCCATCCATAAGTGCATCCCGAAGTAGAATAATCCTTCGAGATAATTTTATTATATTTCCTCTGAAATTTGTTTGAGACAAAAAGTCTTTTTGTGAGATAGCAGGTTATGAAACCAAGAGAAATATCAGATATAGCTAAACTTGCTAGTTCATATATTTATATATGTATGCTGCAGCTAATGACTTTGTTAACAAAACATAAATTCTTGAGTATTAAGGCTACAGTGAGCTTCATAAAACATAAACAGAAATAGTTAAAATTAGAAAGACTAAGGATGAGATGCGGCATGCAGCCTCTGCCAGGTCTGGCTGAATCTCTTATGCATTCTTCAGGAATCGCTGCAGCATCCCTTGCCCAATTAGCCTTTCAACTTCATCCTTTAGAGCATAGCATTGCTCTGTGTCATGGCCAGGGTCCTGATGGAATTTGCACCAGGTAGCTTTGTTCCTCTTGTGGGGTGGAGCTCTCAATTTTTCCGGCCACCTCAAAATCTTGTCCTCTTTGATGAATTCGAAGATCTCTTAAATCGGGAGGCTCAACTGAGTATAGACCCCCGACTTTTTCTGCCTTTTTTGACCTCTGACGGTTGATTTCGCGATTTTATTTACTGCCGCGGCAGGCATGATTGGCTTTGCTATTTCCTCCACTTTCGCCCCTATGTTTTTAGATGCCGCGGCCTCCAGCATTAGCACCCTCTGAGTGAGAAAATTGACATGGGTCTGAAGTGAGGCGTGGCTATCATAGAGGTGATTAAGGTGATTGTATAGTTGCACAATCTCATCCTTGACTTCTGCGCTCCAGCTGGATTCTCTTTCCATCTCTGCTTTTGTTAGTCTTTACAAAGTATATATATAATCTGATAACAAACTAACAGAAGTGAGCAATCTCAGAGATACTGAAGTAATCAAGTAGAAAATAGGGATGCAGCATTTTCACTGCTACGGGGCACCGCGGCCGCGGCCATAAGGCACGTAGTAAGATGCACTGCCGCGGCCTCATATGATACACCATGGTAGAGCTAGATCCCAACTGATTAGGCTCCTTAACGTTTGAAGCTTTTGTAACAGCTACCCTAGTGGAGGCCACGACCATAAGACATATTTACTGTCTGGCCGCATCCCCTCCTAGGCAGCAAGGAGCAATCCCAAACCTGAAGCTCGGGAACTGAGTTTCTCTCCCAAAACTTATGGAAAGCACACCTACTATGGTTTGTCCATGAGTAAATAAACTCTCGGTGCACAACATAGCACAGTTTCAATGATAAACCCTAGATCATAGGCCAAGAACAGCGAAAAAGGAGTAGATACAATCCCTCCCTAATCATTCATCTTTTTGAGGCAAAAGCCCGTCATGCTTTTCAATACTAGCTAGATAGAATGATATCACAGGGGTATGCAAAATAGATCTAAAGCCATAAGATGGAGTATATCTGGATATAAGAAATACCCACTCAAGGGTGTGAATATGATGCGGATTCCAATAACCAGTAACCGACCCATGAGGAGATGATCCAAAGGACCCCCAGGGATCGAATAAGGTGTTTGAAGAACTCATATATGCAGAGAAACAAGATTGAAGTATCTCGTTCCCACAGACGGCGCCAAACTGATGATACGATAAATCGGCCATAAGACCTTCTCGTACCCACAGGTCAAGAGTGATGAGTGTGTGTTAAACAAGTAAAGTAAGTAAATAGAGAGAAGACAAGATATAGAGTGGTTCGGCCCTAAAATGGGCCTACGTCCACTGTGTTGCTCCGTTCTCATTATGTGCGTTGCATTGTACAATATAATCGTGCCTATAAAGGCGTACAAGTATGAGAATAAAGGAGAGTACATGACAGTATTGGAGATTCTGATGAGCCCGTGGGGTGGCTGTGATGCAGATTCTAGGCCTCCAAAGCTTATGTTAGGGTGATGTAGAGAGAATCTGTGTTGTGGTGCCTCAGGTGTGTGTGGAACCGATCCCCCACTTCCAGCAGTGGTCCTCTATTTATGAGGAAGTGAGTTGAGTCACGTGCCCTGAGCACATGGCGTATACCAAGTCTGCAGTAGATGTGGATGAGGGTGTGCGACCCACAGAGTAGCAGCGCTGAGCTATTGGAGGGGGACCACGGACCCTAAGCTGGGGTACCGCGGCCTCTGATGGAGAGGGCCGCACCCTATAGGAGTTCTGGCCGCGCCCTATAGGAGTTTTGGCCGCGCCCTGAGTTAGGTACCGGCCGCGGCCTATATTGCCTGCATGCGACTGTAGAAGAATGCTGCCATGGCAGGGTTCTATACTTGTACTATCAGTAATTATAATTAATATAGTCTTTCATTAAATGTCACATTATAAGAAAACTTTACATCTAACCTAATTAATTTATTTATATTCTCAGCTCTTAAAGACGGGTGATGCGATATCAAGGCTTTCTCATCTAGCCACTGGACCCTGGTTCATGGCACAAGAGTACAAAAAGTTTCGATTGAACGGTTACATATTAGATGCAAGGGTGTACGAGGAAAATACAAATGTACCGAACTTGGGTATTTCATACAAGGCTCTTACTTTTTTTGGGCGAGCGTAAAACATGGAAACCTTGTTGAAGATGAAATGACTTACAATGGTGTAATTCGAAATATATTTGAATTGGACTATGTAAACTTCAAAGAGGTTGTATTTTAGTGTGATTGGGTAAGAGTCAAGGATAAAAATGCTTGTAAAGTTTATCCTAACACCAATTTGATCATGGTTGACTTGTTCAAGTTGAAGAGCAACGAACATGTAACCTATGAGCCATTTGTTTATTCTTTTCAAAAGGTCAAGAAAATGTTTACTAGGAGTATATCAACAACGAGTCGGGTTCAATCGTCCCATATGGGCCAAAGCATCTAAATAATAGTGTTGATGACTTGACTGCACCTACCGAATATCAATTCATTTTTTATAATAACCCAAATCTGAAACAATTTTTTGATTTGTAATAAGTATTCAAATTATTTGTAATGACCAGTGTCTGTATTATTCTATTGCTATCGGATGACAAATTAATATTTTTTTATTAATTTGTCCTTGATTATTTTAATTCTTGTAATAACCAATTCGATATGTTAATTTGAATTTTCATCAATTTAAGCACAAATATCATTTTAATGTTAAGCATGTATTGGTATAAATTGGAATTGGTATTGGTATTAATATAAATTGAAACTAGTATAAATTGATATTGGTATTGGCATTGGTATAAATTGAAACTAGTATAAATTGATATTGGTATTGGCATTGGTATAAATTGAAATTGGTATTGGTATTAGTATAAATTGAAATTGGTATAAATTGATATTGGCATTGGTATGTATTGTTATTATCGGATTTGAGCATTAATTCAAATTTCATATACATCTTTGTACTAATAATAACAAATTTTGCAGAAAATGACTTCATCAGGACGTGGTAGCGGAGGTGATGAGGGCTCCTCGACCAGTAGGCCCCTAAAATGGGGCAAATTAGGGGTCATCGTCGAGAATAAGATGGAATTATTAGCTAAATCTCTAGAGTTGTTGTAGGCGATTATTGGCCCGGGGTACACTAATTGGAGGATCATGCCTATTGACCTCAAGATGAACATCTGGGTGGCCCTATATGTTGAATATTTAATATTTATATTTATATTTATAACTGTAATAATTACATATAGGATGGTTTGCATTTATTTTATAGGAGAAATTCGGCCTGCCCGCATATCTTTGTGACTCCACATTGGAGAAATTGAGGGATCAATATAAGTCATGGAGGAAGACTTTATGTGCACGGTACTTTGGAAAGACCCGGGAGTCCATTCTGAGACTCCGTGATACCCCCCCAAGGAGGCAATCTCATTGGCAGAGTGGAAGAAATGTATCGATAATGAGACCAATGAGTGGAAATTGTCATCTAGGAAATCGGGGAGGGAGAACCGGGAAAAAAATTTGGATGTTCACTACCCCAGGCGGACGTCTTATGACGAGGTGGAGCACAAAATGGTAAATTTTTAATTTTCTTTAATTTTAGTTATTATAATTTAACATTAATTTGCATCAATTACTAGCTCTGTATTATTTTATTTTAGGATACGGGGAGTGTCCCTGGGGGGGCAGGACACATACGCTCGATGCCTATGTGATAATTCAGACAAAAAATGGGAATGACAAGGAGGTGGACCTGAGAATCACAACCACCATTACAGGTTATAAATATTTAATTTTTCAATTATGCTATAATTTTTTTATTTACTTAATTGACTAATTGTGTACTTTTTATTTTTTCAGGCAAAGCTTAAGGAAGTGCATGGGTCATAGTCTGATGCTGAGAAAGCATATTTATCTACGGACACACTCAGGCAAGTTCTCATCTCGGATTGCAATGGGAGTACTAGGAGGGTTAGCTCACAGGTGGGGAAGTATAGGATCATTGGCATGGAGACGAACAACAACGGGTTGTCCCATAAGGTGGACTATCAAGACGATAAGCTATCAAGGTTAGAGGCGGCAGTCTTAGATATGTATGCCTTCATGAAGTGTAAGTTAGGGAAGGTCAAGGGTAAGGGAAAGGGTAAGGAGAACGTGGTATAGGAGGAGGAGGATGACGAGGAAGAGGACGTCGACATTGCTTCATCTCCATTACTCACGAACTCGGTGACATATGATGATCCATTTCCCACCGTGACCCCCATCAAGCGGCCTATGTCAACACTCAGTTGGTCGAGCGTGCATCTACTCCACATATATTATGGCCTTCCGATAGAGAGGGGGTTGAGGGATCCAAACTTTCGCCCGAGTATTCTGGTTCATGGACATCCCATCCAAGACATTAAGTCAAGAGTGCACATCAAGCACGTGGTGGAAGGAAAGGAGAACTCACCTATGTGGTTGCACGAATAATGCAGCGTTCAGTATATTGGGGGGGGGGGGGTGAATTCATATGTTGTGTGGCCTTCTTTCCTCCTTTGACCTGCTGAAGATTGATATTAGTTATATCTCTTTTCATTCTGAAAATTGGATTGTATTTATATTCTTTTGATTTTGGTACAAGTTGGTTTGGATATGATGGATATTTGTATTTGTATTTTATTTGGATATGGATTATAAATGCCTTGATTTGGTATATGATTTTTATTTTATTTAGATATATATGTCGTTTGAACGGGTACAATTTTGTTATAATGGGTACAAATATACTGCTGGGTAGTGGCAGTGTCCGTACTACCCATCAGTTTTTTTTAATTCTATCCAGAATTGTTAGGGTAAAAAATCATAACAAGTCCATGACAAAGAAACTTGTCAAGGTCTTTGATCGTGGCAATTTTTTTTGTTTTGTCACGGGTTTATCACGGTCTTTGATCATGATAAAAACTTGTCCAAGTCAAAGATGGTGATAGGACCATGACAAGTCTAATGAACTTGTCATGGCGTTTGATCGTGACAAGTCCATGACAACACAAGTTGTCACCCCCATACTTATCACGTTCATTGACCTTGACAAGTTGGAATTATCTTGGTCAATGACTGTGAGAAGTCGATAGTTTGGGTGTAGTGCCACCCTTTAATGGCATGCCTTCAGGCCTAAGTCTTGAGATATGAAAGTTTTTGTCATATTCTCACATTCCAAAGTTCTGTGACTATATGGTTAATTCCTACAAGTTATATTAGTCTCGTGCGATATGTTCATGTCTTTTACGAGGCAGTTTTGCTATTATTTTGTGTTTTTACTCGTTAATGGCAAATCTTTGTACCTAAATCTAATCATTAATGAATTTTATTCATATTCTCAAACTGGGAGTCATTTAACAACGCGATAATTTATTAAGTTACATTGATCCAGTGCGAGGTGTCCGTGATACTTATGGGGTCATTTGTTGGCTGTTTTTTATCTTTACTATTTAACGAAATATTTTTAAGCGTAAATGTAGATATGTTCAAATTTTCATCATAACCTAAAACTGGGTGTCCCATGAATACGTGGTCAATTTCTACGAGTTACATTAGTTTCATCTAAGGTGTCCGTGCCTCTCACAGGGCTATTTTATGGTTGTTTTATGTTTTCTCCATTTAATGACATCTTTCAAGCATACGTCTTAGGATTTGAAACTTTTTTCCATATTTCTAATCAGGAGTAGAACAACTATGCGATCAGTTCTTATGAGTTACATTGAACCTATGCGAGGTGTTCATGCCTCTGACGGGGCTATTTGGTGCTAATTTTGCAATTTCGTGCTTTAACAGTAATTTTCAAGATGAAATCTTGAGATACGCAAATTTTTATCATATTTTCAAATCGTGAGTCCTGTGACTATGTGGCCATTTCTTACGAGTTTCATTAGTTCTGTCTGAGGTGTTCGTGCCTCTTATAGGGCCGTTTCGTGGATGGTTTTGCTTTTTTTCCATTTAACAAGAAGTTTTCAAGTCTAAGTCTTGAGATATAAAAAATTTCATCATATTCTCAACCCGAGAATCTCGTGACTATGCAGTTAGTTTCTATGAGATACAATGGTCCCGTGCGAGGTGTTTGTACCTCTTACGGGGATATTTCGTGGTTGTTTTGCATTTTCACCCTTTAACAACAACTTTTTAAACTGAAACCTAAATATTAATAAATTCACATCATATTCCGAAATTGGGAGTCCCATGACTGCACAATTAGTTTTTATGAGTTACATGGTCCCATTCGAGGTGTCTATGCCTCTAATAGGACCGTGTGGTTATCATTTTGAATTTTAGCCTTTTAATGACATGTTTTAAGCTTAAGTCATGATATTTATAAATTTTCATCATATTCTCAAATTGTGAGTCCCCTGACTACGCGATTAGTTCCTATGAGTTATGTTGTCCCCTTCTGAGGTGTTCGTGCTTCTTACGGGGATGTTTTGTGTTTTCACCCTTTAACAACATATGTTCAAGCCTAAGTCTTGAGATTTGAAAATTTTCATCATTTTTTGAAATCTGGAGTCCCGTGACTATGCGATTGGTTCCTACGAGTTACATCTATCCCATTTGAGGTGTTCATGACTGTTACGGGACCGTTTGGTGGTTATCTTTCGATTTCACCATTTAATTATTTATTTTTAGGCCTAAGTCCAAATATTTTCAAATTTTTATCGTATTCTGAAGATGGGAGTCCTGTGAATATTTGATCAGTTTCTATGAGTTATATTGGTCTCGTGCAAGGTGTTCATGCCCCTTACAAGGCCATTTGTGGTTGTGTTGCATTTTTTCCCTTTAACGATAAGTTTATAACCAAAGTCTAGAAATATGAAAATTTCCATCATATTATGAAACTAGGACTCCCGTGATGATACGATTGGTTCCAACGAGTTGTATTAGGTCTGTACGATGTGTTCACGCCTCTTTTAGGGCCATTTGGAGGTTGTTTTATATTTTCTCCCTTTTACATCAATCTTTTGAGGCTAAGTCTAAATATTTGCAAATTTTCATCATGTTATCAAACTAGGAGGTTCGTGACTATGCACTGAGTTCCTATGAGTTACATTGGTCCCGTGAGAGGTGTTCTTGCCTCTAATGGGGTCGTTGGTGGTTGTTCTGCATTTTCTCCTTTTAAAGACTCATTTTTATGCATAATCCTAGATATTTGTAAATTAGCATCATATTCTCGAAGTAGGAGTCCCTTGACTACTTGATCAGTTCCTACGAGTTACATTAGTCCCGTCTGAGGTATTCAGGCCTGTAACGGGGGTTTCAAGACCTATTTTGGATTTTTGCCCTTAAACAACAATTTTAATGCCTAACTCTTCAGATTTAAATTTTTTCATCATTTTCTAAAATTAGGGTTCCCGTGACTACATGGTTAGTTCCAACGAGTTACCTTGGTCCTGTTCGAGGTGTTTGTGCCTCTCACGGATCCATTTGGTGATTATTTTCCAGTTTTTCCCTCTAAGGACAACTTTTCATGCCTAGGTCTTGAGATATGATAATTTTCATTATTTTTATGAATCTTTGAGTCTAGTGACCATGCGATCAATTCTAATTATTACATTGCTCCCGTTCGAGGTGTTCGTCCTTATAACGGAGCCATTTGGTGTCTATTTTCTATTTTTTCCCATTGACGACAAATTTTCAATCCTAAGTCTTTGAGATATAAAAAATTTCATCATATTTTCAAATCATGAATCCAGTGACTATGCGATTAGTTCCTATGAGTTAAATTCGTCTCGTGCGAGGTATCTGTGCCTCTTACGAGGCTGTTTGCTGGCTATTTTGGATTTTTGCCCTTTAACGACACATTCTAAGACTAAGTCTAACTATTTGCAAATTTTTGTCATATTCTCAAACTAGAAGTTCCGTGACTATGTGATCAGTTCTTTGACTTACATTGGTCGAGGTGTTCGTGCCTCTTACGAGACCATTTGTTGACTATTTTGCATTTTCGCCCACTAAAGATAAGTTTTTAAGCCTAAATCTTGAGATATGTAAATTTTCTTCATATTTTCAAACCATGAGTCCTGTGACTAGGCGTTGAATTCCTACAAGCTACATTATTCCCGTTCGAAGTGTTCGTGCTTCTTGCGGAGCCGTTTTGTGGCTATTTTGCATTTTTGCCTTTAATGTCAAGTTTTCAATCCTAAGTGTTGAGATTGAAAATTTTTCATCATATTCTCAAATCGAGAATCCGGTGACAACGTGGTCAATGTTTACAAGTTACATTTGTCCCATGTGAGGTGCTCGTACCTTTTATGGGGATGTTTGGTGGTTATTTGTCATTTTTTCCCTTTTTACAAGAACGTTTTAATCCCAAGTCCATATATTTGTAATTTTTTGTCATATTATCAAATTGGGAGTCCCATGACTATGCGATGAGTTCTTACGAGTAACATTTGTCAGGTGCGAGGTGCATGTGCCTCTTACTGGACCGTTTGGTGGTTGTTTTGTATTTTCTCCCATTAACGGCATGTTTTTAATCATAAGTCCAGAAAATTTAAAATTTTCATCATATTCTCAAATCACCAGTCCTATGACTACGCATTCAGTTCCTACGAGTTACATTGGTCCTGTCTGAGGTGTTCATGCCTTTAACAGAGTTGTTTTATCTCTTATGAGGTGTTCATGCTAGTACGAGTTACATTGGTCTCGTGCGAGGTTTTGTACCCCTTAAGAGGCTATTTGTTGGTTGTTTCGCATTTTCTCCTTTTAACAATAAGTTTCAAGCCTAAGTCTTAAGATATGCAAATTTTCATCGTATTCTCAAACGAGAATATCATGACGACGATCAGTTCCAACGAGTTACATTGGACGCATGTGAGGTGTTGGGCCTCTTACGGGGCCATTTGGTGGTTGTTTTACATTTGTTCCCTTTAATGATTATATTTTAAGCCTAAGTTTAAATATTTTCAAATTTTCATCATAGTCTCAAACTAAGAGTCATGTGACTATGCAATTAGTTCCTACAAGTTATACTGGCCCAGTGTGTGGTGTTCGTGCATCTTACGAGACTATTTGGTGGTTGTTTTACATTTTTTCCGTTTAACGGTATGTGTTTATGCATAATCCAAGATATTTTGAAATTTTCAACGTATTCTCAAACTGGAAGTCTGGTGACTACGTGGTTAGTTCCTACGAGTTACATTATTTTCATTTGAGGTGTTCGTGCCTCTGAAGGGCTTGTTTGCTGGATGTTTTTTATTTTTGACCTTTAACAACATTCTTAGGCCTAAGTCTTGAGGTTTTAGAATCACCCTAGTATTCTTAAATCGAGAGTCATGTGACTATGAGGTGAGTTCCTACGATTTATATTGGTCCCATGCAAGGTGTTCGTGCCTCTAACTGGATCGTTTGGTGAATGTTTTGTATTTTCTCTCTCTTACTTTAAGTTTTCAAGCCTAAGTCTTAGGATATGCAAATTTTAATCATATTTTCAAATCGTGAGTCCAAGACTCCGTGGTCAATTCCTACAAGTTACATTATTCTTGTGCGAGGCATTCGTGATTCTTGCGAGGCCGTTTGGTGGCTATTTTTCATTTTTCCCTTTAACGGTATTAATTCAAACCTAAGTCTTGAGATGTGCAAATTTTTGTTATATTATAAAATTGAGAGTCCTGTGACTATGTGGTTAATTTTTACGAGTTACATTGATCCCATGCAAGGTGTTGGTGCCTCTAACGGGATCATTTAGTGGTTCTTTTGCATTTTCTCCCTTTAACAATAACTTTCTATACATAAGTCTAATTAATTATAAGTAAGTCAATGGGAGTCCTGTGAGAACAAGATCAGTTCATATGAGTTACATTGGTCCTGAACGAGGTGTTTATCCCTCTCACGGGGCCATTTGATGGTTGTTTTGCATTTCTGCACTTTAATAGCATGTTTTTAAGCATAAGTACAAATATTTGCAAATTTTCATCATATTCTCAAACTGGGAGTCCCGTGAATATGCGATCAGTTCTTATGAGTTACATTGGTCCCGTTAGCGGTGCTTATGCTTCTTATTGGGCTGTTCAGTGACAATTTTATATTTTTTCCCTTCAACGACATGTTTGTAAGCATAAGTCTTAAAATTTTACAAAAATCATCAATATTCTCAAACTGGGAGTCTTTTGACTATGTGGTCAGTACTTATGATTTACATTTGTCCCATGCGAGATGGTCGTGCCTCTTACAGGCCGTTTGGTAGTTATTTTGCATTTTTTCCCCTCCAATAGAAAGTTTTCAAGCCTAATTCTTGAGATATTAGATTTTCATCATATTTTGAAACCATGAGTCCCTTGACTATGCTATCAATTCCTTCGATTTAGAGGTCCGAGGTGTTTGGTCCAATCCGAGGTGAATGGTTGTTTTTCATTTTCTCCCTTTAACTACAAGTTTTCAAGCCTAATTCTTGAGATAAGAAAATTTTCATCATATTCTCAAACTGAGAATCCCGTGACTACGTGGCGATTTGGTGGTTGTTTTGGGTTTTTTCCATTTACCGGCATGTTTGTAAGCCAAAGTCTTAATATTTGCAAGTCTTCACCATATTCACAAATCGGGATTCCCCTAAATATACAATCATTTCGTATGAGTTGCATTGATCCTGAGTGAGGTGTTCATGCCTGTAACAGGGCCGTTTTTTTGCTCTTTTAGGGTTTTCTCATTTGATGACATGTTTTTAAGCCTAAGTATAAATATTTGCAAATTTCCATAATATTTTGTGATCGTGAGTCCCATGATTATGCAGTTCGTTCCTACAAGTTACATTGGTCCCATGCGAGATGCCTCTTACAGGCTCGCTTGGTGGATTTTTTTCATTTTCTCCCTTCAATGATAAATTTTTTAATCTAATTATAAATATTCAAATTCTTATCCAATTATCAAATCGCGAGTCCCACGACTACACAATCAATTGCTTCGAGTTACATCCGTGCGAGGTGTTCATGCCTCTAATCGAGCCATTTGGTGATTGTTTTGCGATTTCACCCTCTTATAGCAAGTTTTCAAGTCTAAGTCATGAGATATGGAAATTATCATCATATTCTAAAATGAGGAGTCCTGTGACTACGCGGTTAGTTCCTACGAATTAAGATTGGTCCTGTAGAGATGTTTGTGCATCTCATGGGGACGTTTGGTGGGTTTTGTGTTTTTAACCTTTAATGATATGTTTTGAAGCATAAGTCTAGAAATTCACAATTTTTTGTCAAATTCTCAATTAGGAGTCTCATGACAATGCATCGGATCTTTCGAGTTACATTAGTCTCGTGCGAGCTGTTTTTGCCTCTTATAGGGCTATTCGGTGGCTATTTTGGGTTTTCGACCATAAACATCATGTTTTTAAAACTAAGACTAAATATTTACAAATTTCTAAAATATTCTCAAATTTGGAATCCCATGACTATGCTGCAAATTCTGGCAAGTTACATTGGTCAAGTGTTACGTTTTCGTGCCTCTTACGGGACCTTTTAGTTGCTGTGTTGCATTTTCTCCCTTTAACGGCATGTTTTTAAGCCTGAGTTTTGAGATATGAAAACTTTTGTCATAATCTCAAACCGAGAGTCCAATGACTACGTGATCAGTTTATACGAGTGACATTGGTCCCGAGCAAGGTGTTCCTGCCTCTTATGAGCCATTTGTTTTTTTTATGGTTTTACCCTTTAATGGAAAGTTTGTAAGCTTAAGTCTAAATATTCGCATATTTTAATCATATTCTAAAATGGGAAGTACTGTGACTACGCCATCAGTTCCTACGAGTTACAATGGTCTCATGCAAGGTGTTCGTGCCCTTACAGGCTTTGTGTTGGTTGTTTTGCATTTTCTCCCTTTAGCGAAAAGTTTTCAATCGTATGTCTAAATACTTGAAATTTTTTATCTTATTCTCAAATTGGGATTCCATGACTTTGCGATCAGTTCCTATAAGTAACATTCATGTGCAAGGTTTTCGCGCCTACCGTTTAGTGGTTGTCTTGCATTTTCATCCTTTAACGGCACGTTTTTAAGCCAATGTCTATTTATTTATAAATTTTTGTCGTATTATATAATCGGGTTCAATGACTTATATTTATCTCGTGTGAGGTGTTCGTTCCTCTTACGGGGCCATTTGAAGCGGGAGCCTTTTTGTGTTTTTCCATTTAACGACATGTTTTTAAGCCCTAGTCTTGATAATTAAATAATTTCATCATATTCTCAAACCGTGAGTCCTGTGACTATGCGATCAGTTTTTATGAGTTATATTATTTCGTACGACGTGTTCGTTCCTCTAATGGGGACATTTGGTGAATATTTTATGTTTTCTCCCTCTAACGACAAGTTTTCAAGCCTAAGTCTTGAGATATGAAAATTCTCATAATACTCTCAAAACGAGAGTCCTATGACTACATGATGAGTTCTTAGGAGTTACATTGGGCCCGTGCGAGATTTTCGTGCCTTTTACGGAGCTACTTATTCCTTGTTTTTTATTTTGGACCTTGAATGACATGTTTTTAAGATTAAGCATGGAGTTACGCAAATATTTGTCATATTATTAAACTGAGTATCCCGTGACTACACGGTCAGTTCTTACAAGTTACTTTAGTCCCATACGAGATGCTCGTGCTAGTAATATAGATGTTTGGTGGTTGTTTTTCATTTTCCCCCACTAATTATAAAATTTTAAGCTTAAGTTTGATTATTTCAAATTTTCATCATATTATTAAACTGGGAGTCTCATGACTACACGATTAATTCCTGCGGGTGGCATTGGTCCCCTACGAGGTGTCCATGCCTCTCATGGGCTATTTGGTCGTTATTTTTGCATTTTTACCCCTTAATGACGTGTCTTTAAACCTAAATTAAGAGATTTGGAAATTTTCATTATACTCTCAAAATAGTAGTCCCGGGAATACGCATCCAATTCAATTGAGTTATATTGATCCCCTACGAGGTATTCGTGCCTCTTACAGGGGCATTTGATGCTTATTTTGCATTTTCGCCTTTTAACAACATGTTTTTAAGCATAATTGTTGAGATATGAAAATTTTCATCATATTCATAAAAAAGGTGTCTTGGGATTTGGCAATCACTTTCTACAAGTAACATTGGCCCTATGCGAGGTGTTTGTGCCTCTTACAAGGCCGTTTAGTGGTTATTTGTCATTTTTGCATGCTAACGACAAGTTTTGAAGCCTAAGTCTTGAGATATGTAAATTAAAGTCGTAATATCAAACCGTGAGTCCCGTTGCTACACATTCAGTAATTACAAGTTAGATTGGTCCATTGTGAGGTGTTCATGCCTCTTAGGTGGCCGTTTGGTGAATTTTTTTGCATTTTTTCCCTTTAACGACATGTTTTTAATCCTAAGCTTAGAGATTTGTTAATTTTCATCATATTCTAAAACTCGGAGTCCTGTGACTACGTGGTTAGAACCTACTAGTTAAATTTATCCCATGCATGGTGTCCGTACTTCTTACGGGATCGTTTTGTGGTTGTCTTTCATTTTCTCCCTTTAAAGGCATGTTTTTAAGCTCAAGTCTAGAGATTTTCAAGTATTCATTATATTCTCAAATTAGGAGTTTTGTGACAATGCGATAAGTTCAGACGAGTGAAATTGGACCTATTTGAGTAGCTTGCGCCTCTTACAGGGCTATTTGGTGGATATTTTGTATTTTCTCCCTTTAGCAACACGTTTTTTCGCCTAAGTCAAGAGATATGAAATTATGCCTCATATTCTCTAATACAGTGCCCTAATATTTCATCTAATTTTTGTGTGTAAATTATACTGAAGTTGGGTTGAGGATAATTGTGGGAAAAAATAGAATTTGGAGAAAATAAAAAGAAAGATGGGTTGGAACAAGACTGATATCGTTCGAATGAGGGTTGGACCTCGTTTGAAGTAGGGGATCAAGTAAGTTTTGCACAAGGTCCCAGTTCTTTAATGTCCCATGTTGCATAAAGATCGTGCGAAGCGATATATCGAACGTCATAGATTTTTATATTAATACTACTGCATATGTTTATATTTTTGGTACTGTTGGTTGCTTATGGGCAACTTGTTTATATAAAGATTTGTATTGATCGCATCTTTTACTGCATAGGATTTCGTTTAGTCATACCTATTTAGATTGTTGATTCATTTGTGTGATTACTATTTTCTAGCTATAAACTTGATTTTGATTGATAATTATTAGCTGGTTATTTCATGTTTATCTATATATTTAATTGATTGATCTCTTTCTATATGTGTTAATCGTTTCACTAGGTTGTCTATTCGAGACAAAAAGGGGTAGAGATGTATGTGATGTAGGGGAGATTTTTGTTGAGCACTGTGTTTGTTTTTTGCACACATTTGTATCTTGTTTATGTGCATATTTGATATCCGGTTTTAAAAGTTTCTTTTTGTTTGAAATTGGTAGAAAAATCTTTTGCTCACATATTTCATTATGATTTATATCATTTGTCTCTCCATACTTCACTGAGCATTTGTCTATTTCATGTGTGTAGGTATGGTTAAAGAGATTCGATATTTCAATACTACATCATATTCAGACATTTAGAGACAGTTCATGCTTATCAGATAATATTTTACTAGTCTTGTCCTGGAATTTTTGATTTTGGATTTATGGGATAGGATTTAGGCGTCATATGGATTGACGGTCCATCTTAGGCATTTCATTGTTGGTTTTGTCCCATAATAGTCAAAGGGGGAGACTTGTAAGGACAAAACTTACAATTGACTCCATTGTATCGTTTTGCCTCATTCTCGAAACAAAACACATTTGAGTTATAGGTCGTATTTTTATTGTCACGATCCCACACAGACTATGACAATTTAAAATTTATTGAAAAGACTTTACGGCAAAGCCTCAAGGAATTAATTATTCCAAAGGTTTCTTTGGTGCAAGTTTATTAGTCTTCAAGTTCAATTGCATTCCGAGATTACTCAAGTATGAATGCATATTTGTAATGGGACTCAAAATTTAATTTTATAAGGATAAGGATGTTATTTTATTATGAAAAATGTTTTAAAATGCTTTTATAGTGTTTGAGAAGTCTTACACTTCATTTTAAATCTGATAAGGACGAATTATAGTAGAATTTTATTGGGACTCTAATTCTCTCTTCGCTCAAACGACATCTGCATTCGTTCGAGCGAGATCACCATGTCGTTCGAACGATATGACATTTCATTCGAGCTACAACTTTAGTCGTTCGAGCGATCCACCGCCTTAAGAAATATATATATATATATATATATATATGCATGTTTCCTTTAGATTTTGGTGTGTGTGCAGTCCAGAAATAGTTTCGTAACAGTCCATTTTTGCAAAAAAAAATTCTAAGGTTTTCCAAAGTAAACACATCCTTAGAGTTTCAAAGATCCGAGTTATCATTAATATATGCTATAGTGATCTTTGTGGCACCAAATTGCAGTTGGTTCTACTTGAACATTGCTGGTTTTGCGATGAAGATTCAGTGGAGTTCGATTTCAACATTATAGACATTGCATATCATATCGGTGGACACCGAGACATACACGGACGCGTGTGTTGTAGACAGGTATCATGGAAGAAGGAATGTATATGTGGGCGCTAGGAGAGGAGTAGTTGAAGATCAAAAGAGCATCAAGTCTCATGGGGATCGATTCGTTGAGTAATACTTGTGTCTATTCGTTGTAAATCAACATTCATACTGATTGCCTGGCTTAGGCCGTCCGAGATTTTTTCCCATTATGGTTTCCTCGTACATCCAACATTGTGAATATTCTTTACTTTATTTTACTTGCTTTAATCACTAGATGGATGTTTGGGATTAATCAAGATAAAATTTGGTTAAGTTAAAATTAGTTCACAACTTGGTGCGAATTAAAAAATGGAAACAGGTCTTTCTTAAAAAGTGAAATTATTTTTGTCATCCCTAAAACACTTAATGCGTAAGAAATAAAAAAGGACCTGTAGATCCTTGATACATGACAATAAAAACTCGTCCCATATCTTGACCCTACCCTTTTACTAGTGGTCAGCACATCCTCTTAGTTAACCGTCCCTGTTTTGGAGATCCCTCAAAGTAACGTGGTCCCCTAATGCCCAACTGGCTAAAATAATGTGTTGATACTCCCATGACCCAAAATATATATAACTGACAAACTAAATCCCTTTTAAATTCTCTCGATGAGTATTTAGTGCTAGTTCCAACATTAAGGCAAAAATAAATATATTATGTATGTAATAACTCAACACCAATACAGCTAAAGACTAGAATAACCTCGGACTATCGATGACCCCTCTAAGCAATCATAATCCCTTCTAACATACTCACTTCCACTCATAAAGGAGTGTGTCAAACAAGCTTCCGAGGCTAAGCAAAACTACCATAAAGAAAGTCCTGGACAAAAAGTGCACATTAAGTTCTACCACCAATAGTTGATATAAGAGTAAAAGACTACACACAAGCTTACTAATAACGCGATGATCTCTCATAGAAAAATCGATAGAGCGGCCAAAAACCTAATCGACTAAGAAAACTCCCTCGTATCCATAATCATGACATAAATCATCCCCCTACCCTCTAGGGATAACAATGAATACATAAATATATAATAAAAACTATAAACCTGATAATCGTAGTACACACACATACTACCCATGCATGCGATCCATAAATGTACCCATAACCATCCCCTGAAGGTATACTAAAAGATGGTTGTCATTAAGGCATGTAATAACTAGTTGGACTCACTATTTACAAGCATATAACCTTTAGCTAAAGAAACTAGTTGGACTCTCATAGTTTGTAGCTCCACTAGTTATAATTCCCCTGGCCCTACTAGTCAAAACAAATCATATCGTCTAATCTTGCAAACCTCTTTGGGTCAACTCCCCCTTGCAGTTCGTTCTGCTGGTGAGTTACCATAATTGTTCCCCATAATAGTTATAATACTTGTACTAATGTAGGATGGTAACTTCAGCCACCTTAGCACAAGTGGTGAAGAGATGGTTGCCAAGTAAGACCTTCCAAATCTTTCACATAAGGTTTATGCTAATGCTAAAAAGTCTATCTCTCACTGTAACTAATAACATGAACATCCTCCTTCACTTTCGTATTAATCTCCCCCAATGCAGAGAGAGAAAGATATTTAAAATCCTCCTCATACTTTCCACTACACAATTTCACAAACAAGATCTTCGAAAAATTACTTCTAATGTCGTTACTTATGGTGAGTGAAATCATTTCCCCTTAAACCATATGCTCAGAACTTGCTAAAGGTATCATACCTAAAAACTCTTAACTCTCGATCGAAGTCAACATCATGCATGGAATGTATCGAAATATAAATGTAAATAAGGAACCCTATTAATTCTAATAGAGTCATTCTCCAAGAGAAAATGGTGCAAAACCTCCTAAATAGTCGTCTTTAATGACAATACAAACCTTAAACAATAATGATACAAAGTATTCAAAGAACACAATGCAAAAAAGCAACGGGCGCATTTAAGGTCATTAGGAAACTACAATTTGGAACACTCTGATAGCAACAATGACACCTCCCAAAATCCATAAAAAGATTGATGAGGTCTAATATACAAATCATGAGAATAAAAAGCATTTGGCAACATTATCAACGTAATGAAATAACTAAAATGAAAAGTAATAACTATATTATAAAATAGTGAATCACATAAATCCAACTCTGATATTAATCACTACCAATAGTGGTAAGCCAACACTAGAATATAAAATGTATCTCATACAAGTGTCCAACTTCGAATGTAAGTACCACATATACAAGTCGACAAAAAATAAAAAGGTATAAGAAGAGGGTGGTATACACTTTCTTGACTCATACAACCTAAGAGTAAATAAATAAAATGTCGCTAGAGATACTCCTCCGACGAACCTAATCTACAAGAACCACTGCAACCTAAGACATGTGAAAACATATATAATAGAAACGTATACAACAAGCCTATGTAGAATAAGATTATAACTTAATTTCGATCACATTATACACAATAAAAAAATGATCATTAAGGATGACAAAAATCCTTTCCTAAAAGCATTTTGACCATCCAAATTGATTACTTTGGATGGATTTTGCAACGGCTCAAAACTGTCCTTTATACTCGACATTGCAAATTTTTTAGCAACGGATTATGTTGTACTAAATTCTAATTCGTGGACACTTTACTTGGCATTAGGGATGGACTTTTTCGTCCCAAAAGATATTCCTGCGAAAACATTCCCACTCCCACGCAAAGAAGAGGGACATTTTATCGGTTCCTAATACTCCTCAAATTCTGGAAAAAAAATTAGGAAGGGTTATAACCATCCAATGGATGGACCAATTAGGATGGAAAAACCATCGTAAAAGGTATTCACAACTGATACAAAAATGATGAGAGATGGTTCCATCCCAATTGATAAAAATAATTGGCATAAAATTATATTATTTTATGTTGTATGCTACTATGATATATGACATGTAATTTGTATTCTAAGTCAAGTCATGCATCCACAAAAAAATATATCAACTACATTCAATGAAACACATATCCAATAAGAAATTATCCCATTAAACTGCATCCAGCAACCCAAAATAAACCTTTCAATCAATATCTACAAACAATTGTTACATCCAAGTCGAAATACTTAAATGTTGAAGAAATATACTAATTAATAAGAAATTAAATTGTCAAAAGAAAAGTCATCCCTAAATTAAGATGACAATTATAGTAGCCATGCTAAAAAAACTTCTCTCAATGTCATGCATACAATAGACACGCTTAAAAACTTATATCTTCAATTGCTTGTACATAACATGCAATCAACAAATAATCATTTTTCAAAATAATATCATGGTAAAATAAAATTTGTATAGTAAAATAAGAATATAGTAAAATAAAACATCTAAATATATTAGTTAATCTTATTAACAACACTTTACATTTTTAAAAACTTTTATTAGAGTCATCTTTGTTTATAAATGAAAACCAACATGTTTAATAATCACAAAAGCCCACATGGCCATAAAAAATTAAAAAAAAAAAATCTCAAATGTTAACAACAACAATAAATAAACAATCTACCTGGTATAAACCATTATCTTGTTCATGTGTTCCACATGGATAAAAGCTAACGTTGAAATGTTATTCTACAAAAAATATAAGAAAATAAATAAAGAAGATATTTGTAATCAAATAATGTTTAAAAACTTTTATTCAAGCATAAATATTGTGTACATTTATCTTCATATTAAATTCAGTCTTGAGATTTGAAATTTTTCATTATATTCTCAAACTGTGAGTCATGTGCCTACGCGATCTATTCTTAGGAGTTACATTAGTCCCGTGCGAGGTGTTCGTACCTATTACGGGGAGACTTGGTGGTTGTTTAGAATTTTCACCCTTTAACATCAAGTTTTCAAGACTAAGTCTTAAAATATGGAAATTATCATCATATTTTCAAATCTGGAGTCCCATACTATGCGTGTAAGGACACAAATTTCCAATTGAGTCCATATGTAGTTTTGGCTTAATTCCAGACAAAACCATTCGAGTCATAGTATAACTGTTCTTGTGTATCCTTCCAAGACTATGATGAGTGTATGTTGAAGACATAGAGGCCTATATATTCAAGTTCATCCTTGCCGGGTTTTCATGCCACGTTTTACGTCAACAACATGAGGTTTTCAATGTCTCCAAAAGTTATGGATGCATTTAATATATATAGGGAGACTTGGAATATTTTTATGGGTGTTATTTTTGTCCAATGACCTTTTATTTTTAGAAAATCCTTTTAGAAGTTTGTATAAAAAGTTTTGGGCTTAAAATGAATTTTTCAACTTTCGATTTTCTGAAATGTCGTTCGAATGACATTTTCTCGTTCGAACGAGCTCTTTCGAACGACATCGCTAACGGGGTTCAAACTCCATTATGCTCAAAGGCTCTATTTTTTCGTTCCAATGAACTCGTTCGAACGTGTTTTTCCAACGATGTTTTAGCCTTGTTTTACTTCTATTTTCTCGTTCGAACGACCTCAAAATGTCATTGGAATGACATTTCAGTGGGAACAGTTATTTGCCAGTTTTTCCCATTTTCCCATCTTTTTGTCCTCACTACTTTTGACAGTTTTTAACTATTTTGGGGAAAAAATTTCCTAAAACTTTTCACTCAATTTTTTAGAGCACTTTAGAGAGAATTTTTTTTAAAGAAAAGTCCTTTTTGTGTGTTTGGTGTCTATATTTAAAATCTTCCAAAACATAAAATATGCACCGATGATTGTTTAGAATACAAGCTGTTCTATATATATCTTTTCTTGGATAGTGTTTGGCACCAGGTTTTCATCTCTACATATTAGAGAGTGTTTGGGTTCTTCTCAACCCAAAAAATAAGTTCCTTTATTTGCTGCGGTGTTCCCAATCGAAGAAAGGCTTCACATGCGGGTTGGCGGTAACCATAGCCCTATCGGTGGATTTTGAGACTCCGCTAGAGTACGTGGTTATCAACTAGGCGGAGGTGTTTACAAGAAGGAACATCAAGACTTAGACGGAGTCAAGTCAGTTGTGTAAGTCTTTTGTCTTGTAATTATAATTCCATGCCTAGTGAATTTGTTAGGCCAGGGTCGTCCGAGGGTTTTCCCATTTGAGTTTTCCCCGTACATCGCCGTGTAGTGAGATTGCTTACTTTATCTTGTTCATACTCACCTAGAACGCATGCTTAGGTTAAAAAGATAAAATTTGGTTTACTTTGCAATCATACTTAATTTGGTGCTAATATATGTTTAGGTGAATTTAACTTAATTTAATTTAAGTTTTCACAATTTGATTTGATAAAATTTGTGTTTAGTGTGTTTAGCCTATGTTGGGAAATTAATTATTATTAGTCATATTTTAGGACTTATGTTAAATTAAATTTGTTTAACTGAAAATTTATGTTGGAGTAATTTAATTTAACTTTTAGTTCAACTTAATTTTAATTTTGAAGAAATTAAAATTTGAAGTTTGTTTTGTTTAAAATTTGAATTGAATTTTTAGTTGGAAAATTAATTGAACCATCACATTAATTTTAGAATTTTAAAATTTGGGGGCCTTCGCTCCAACAAGTGGTATCAGAGCAACATCGCTAAGTATTACGTTAAGATCCTTAACTTATTTTTTTTAGAAATGGAATTTTTCCGTTTTCAAAATTTCCAGTTTTTTATTGTTTAAATTACGCATACTGGAAAGCGCGTTTGAAATCGGAAATAAAGTCCATAAATGAGAGGGTTTGGATTTTTGTCGTTACCGGGTGGTCCCCACTTTCATGTTTTGTAGAAAATGAGCATGTCCCCAAACCCATAGAGAGATGGACTGAGAATGAACTAAAATCAGCAAATTTTAATACTCGAGGCTTGAATGCTTTGTCTAGTACGGTCACACCGGATGAATGCCGATGTATCATGACGTGTGAAACCGCTAAAGAATCTTGGGATATTTTACAACTCACCCACTAGGGAACTATTGTCCTAAAATCTTCTAAACTCCAAAACCTCACCACTCAATTGGAAACCAGTAAGATGTTGGAAAGTGAAAACTTTGAAGAATTCCATGCTAGGCGTTCTGATATTCTGAACTCATCTTTTAATTTGGGAGAAAAGATACCCGATGACCTAGTATAAAGAAAAAATTATGGACTTTACCCGATAGATTTATTCCTAAAGTGACCGTTTAAAATTCTTTACCCACATTGCACTCTACCAAACTTAAGGAGTTAGTAGGTGACTTACAAACCTATGAACTAGATATGTTTCCCTCCAAAAATGAAAAGAAAGATAAGGGCATCGCTTTGAAAGCCAAAAAGGAAGAAAAAAAAGTTTTGGATGATTAGAGTGATAGTGACTCGGAGGATATGGCGAGGTTTTGCTAGGAAGTTTTGAAATTTTCTTAAATTTAATAAAGATAAGCTTAAGAAGGATTATAAGAAATTTGAAACATTTAAGCATCACAAGGCCAAAAAGATTCCTAAAACTTATAATGAAAATCTTAATTGGGATGAGTCAAATAGGTGTTATGGTTGCGAGGGTTATGTCCATAGGGCAAGAGCGTGCCCCACTAAACTAAGGAGGGATGGCAAACAACCTTTCTCATATAATGCTACCCTTAGTGATAGTGATATGGAAGAGGGACCCGAATCCCCCATTGAGCGTAACTTTACCACATTCGTGGCAAGTCATGTAAGTGATAGTGAAAACTCGTCCAATGGTGACATTATAATACATGACACTTCAGAGGCCAAAGTTTGTGAATGCCATATTTTTTATGATTTAGAGAGTGGGGAAGAGAGAGAGAGAGAGAGAGAGAGAGAGTGAAAGTGATGAAAAGGTTGATGAGAGTGAACTTCAAGTAGCCTTTCAAGAATTGTATGCCGAATTAATTAAATTAAAAGGGCTAATTTGAAGTTAGAAGCTAGTTTGAGAGAGCGTGCCAATGTCATTGATGAGAGTAATTTAGTGGAAGACCATAGAACACATAAGAGAGCTCTTCGTGATAAGCTTGAATATGTTGAAGGTGAGAGAGATAGCCTTAGAGGTTTGATGGAAACAATGAAGGAAGAGCTTCTCATGATTGAAGATATAAAGGTTTTATTAGAGTTTAGGATCTTACAATTAGAAGAAAAATTGAGAGACTCTAGTAAGGTCAAATTTTATTTGGAATGTAGATCCGCTAAATTAGATAAAATATTAGGAACCGTCCAAGTTAAAAATGACACTTATGGTTTAGGCTTCGATTCTTATAATGTTTTTGCTAATAAAGCCAAAACCACCATTTTGAGAGAATCACCTTGGAACATTTTAAAAGGCCAATCCGTAGGTAATACTTTTCACCGAGTCTTTACTTGATCACATTGTGATCGACAAGGTCATCTTACGAAATTTTGTTTTGATCTAAAAAAGGATCGTAGGAAATCCAAGGGTAGAGTCACCACGGTTCGCAAATACCGAGAGTGTCATGTTCCACTAGTTTGGGTTAGGAAATCCGATTTGGCGGCTTTACAAAATAGGATTTTTAATTCTCATTTGCTTTCACGCGAAACCTCCCTTGCAAAATCAAAAGGTTAAATGTGTTAGTTTTAC
Source organism: Sambucus nigra (assembly GCA_949130495.1). NCBI lineage: Eukaryota > Viridiplantae > Streptophyta > Magnoliopsida > Dipsacales > Adoxaceae > Sambucus > Sambucus nigra. The sequence continues at coordinate 724,253,460 of OX422207.1, forward strand.
TTTCATACTCTAGCTTATGTTCATCATGATATATTCTTTTGCTAGTTGTATGTTTTGTTTGTAATTTTCTAGTATATACCCCAGGATTAATCTCATTCTAGAATTATGATTTGTGTATATCTTTTGTATTTATTTTATTTGTTTATGTCTTAACAAGTGGTATCTTATTGAGAAAAAATACAAAAAGGTTTTATTTGTTTTTCTTTTGAGTTGATTTTTTTGTTTGGTGAAAATTTTGAAAAACTCAAAAAGATTTTTGTTTTGTGTGTATTTTAGTTTGACACACTTTATGTGGCATATACTTGTGTTTGAATCATTTTCCTTTTTGCCTCCATGTGGCTAGAACTTTTGGTTAAGATTGTCAATCCTTAAAATGTCTGTTGTCATGCTTGCATGTAGTAATTGGATTTTGTATTGCTTAATGGATTCTATTTTTATATGCCTCCACTCACATGCATGAGCTCTTTTGAAATTTAAACATCATCTGTATATTTGAGCTAAGTGATATGTTATCCCATCAATTTAGTCATCTACATTTTGCTATGACTATGGAGGAATTGTGCATGTAATAACTATTTCCCGGATGTAAAAATCAGAAAATATTTATTCGATGTTGTAGTCGTTTCTCAATGGAATCAGGCCGCGAAAGAAAAAATTACTTTGCTTGAAAAGCCAACCTTGAATATTATCCTTTAAAAAAAATATGGCATTCTAAAAGAAAAATTAGCCAAGGCCTATTTAGTTTAGTTTATATGTTCAAAAGAAAAAGAAAACGAAAATTATGAGGAGTTTGGTTGGATGTATCAACTGGTTTGCACAATGAATTTGTATCTTAGTTATTCTTGTCATGTCATGACTTTATTGGCTTGTAGAGTCATCGAAATTCTAGGCTTATGTGCATTGTGTATGTTTTTTCTTTGAGTTCACTTTATCTTGTCACATGAGGCTGTATCTAAATGTGATAAAATTTTGCAATCAATGAGAACTCCGTGAACATGTTTTAAGTGATTGGGTCATAATTTAATTGTTTGTAGTTCACACCCCTACACTTTCGTTTACCACATGTATTTGGACACATATTTTTCATACGAGTGTGAAAAGCTTATTGTAGTTTGTGTCATGTGTTGTGTTTATACCTAGGTATATGTACGTGTGCGTTAGTGATATTCATTATGTGTGTGTGTGTGTGTGTATATATATATATATATATATATATATATAGGTATTTTTTTTACTTTTGAGTCTTTGCCTTGCTTTCTAGTTCATATATGCTTTGATGTCATAATTGGTTGCTAAATTATTACGAATTTTGGTTGATATCGCATGATTATGTTAATATATTTTAATTGGTAGTATTTTTTTTGCATCCTAATTGGTATCCTTTGTTATTTTATGGATTAGTTCGATTTTATTGTTGTCCATATGCTTTAATGATTGTGTCACTTTATGAACCATTGCATGTTTAACTTGTTTTTCCTTAGTTCATATCCCTTGTGTAGATTTAAGGGGGAGAAATGATATTTTCTTTAAATTGTGGGAGAAATAAGTTATTTGTTAATTCTTTAACCTTGGTCTATTCCTGAACAAAAAGGGGGAGAAATGGTATCTAAACTTTTATTTTTAGAGATCTAACTTAGGGGGAGTCACGGTCTTTCTAGGTAGATTATTGTTAGATAAAAGGGGCGAATTTAATTTTATGCACTTTATATTTTTCATATTCCCTATTAGTTTAATGGTTTGATTAAGTGTGCAAGAATTTTCTTTCTAGCAGAAAATTCGATAAAGTGGAAAAGCACATCCTTAGGTCGAGTCATAGCGTCTGTATTTTTTTGTCTTGGGTGTGTCTAGACGAGCTTGATAGCCCTTTAGGATTTTTGGTTAGGTTTTGTCCCAGAATAGCCAAAGGGGGAGATTTGTAAGGACACACATTTCCAATTGATTCCATATGTAGATTTGGCTTAATTTCGAAAAAAACCATTTGAGTCATAGGATATATGTTCTTGTGTATCCTTACAAGCCTATGACGAGTGTATATTGAAGACATATCGGCCTTTATATTCAAGTTCATCATTACTGGGTTTTCATGCCACGTTTCACGTCATCAACATGAGATTTTCAAGTCTCCAAAAGGTATGAATGCATTTAATATATATATATGGAGACTCGGAATATTTTTATGAGTGTCATTTTTGTCTATATGTCCTTTTATTTTCAGAAAATCCTTTTAGAACTTTGTATAAAACGTTTTGGGTTTAAAATGAATTTTTAAACAATTTTGGATTTTCTGAAATGTTGTTTGAATGACATTGTCTCGTTCAAACGAGCTTGTTCGAACGACATTGCTAACGAGGTTCAAACGACATTATGTTAAAAGATTATGTTTTTTTTGTTCGAAGTTTGTTTCAAACGAACTCGTTCGAACGAGTTTTTCAAATGAAGTTTTAGCATTGTTTGTCTTCTATTTTCTCGTTCGAACGACCTCAAAATGTCGTTTGAATGACATTTCAACGGGAATAGTTATTTGCCAGTTTTTCCCATTTTCCCACCTTTTTGTCCCCACTACTTTTGATAATTTTTAACTATTTTGGGAAAACTTTTTTCTCAGACTTTCACTCCATTTTTTAGAGCACTTGAGAGTGAAAAACATTTTGAAGAAAAGTCCTTTTTGTGTGTTTGATGTCTATGATTTAAAATCTTCCAAAACATAAAATATACACCCCTGTTTGTTTAGAATCCAAGTTGTTATATATATATATATATATATATATATATATATACTAGGGTGTACCCGTGCCGATGGCACGATGATAAATTTTTTCCCGTGATGATAGCACAACGACAAATTCGTTCCCGTGATAAATTTGCTCCCGCAATAATGTCATGGTGAAATAAAAAGTCAAATTAAAATAATTTAACTCTAAGCTGTCCCCGTGCCAATGGCACGCTCATAATTTATCCCGGTGCTTTTTTGTTAGCAACCAATCATTACCGGCACATGTTAGTTTTATTTTATTTATTTTTATATATGTATTTGAGAAAATAATAGACTTTTTGATTTTTTAATATTTTAATAGTTTATGCCCTTAATTTATTTTTATAAAGTTTTTATGGTAACTATTTCTGTTAGGACAAAATATTTACCAATAGTATTATCATATTGAACAGGATAATAAATAAAAAACAATAGTAAATGTAAAATAAAAGTGATGCTGATAAAAGATTACTCCAAGTGTCTTCCATCTTTTTACAACCAAGTCGAAAAAGAAAACAGGAATGAGAACAAAACATTAAGAATGGATCAAAAATACAAAGAAACAAATGGAACAAAGTCTTATAATATGACTGTAGAGTCGGTACAAACCCATTGGGTGATATTTTTTTTCTAACCAAATAAACATAAAAGCACAATAAACACCAAAAACTAACAAATCAAATACAAAGTCATAACATCCACCTCAAACACCACCAAACTGACTATAAAAATGTTGATTTTAAAAATAAAGAATAACACTAAGACATGGTAACAAAATATCATTAATGTCACTTTGGGGAGAGAGGGACATGATGTTGGCCAAGGAGGAGGTGGGGTTTTGCAATGTAGTAATGCTACATATTGTAGCTTTGGATTTTATTGGATAAAGGTATAGTCCACACCAGAGCATGTATATGTACCCAGAAACAAAATATTCACCTTATTCCATAAACAAAATACGAAAGAAATCATAATACAAACAAAAAAAATTAGAACTATAAAAACATTCTTGTCCAGATTGACCCTCTTATCCATATTACAATGCTGGAGCAGGGATATATGTACCCAGAAAAATGTGAACTACACAGTTATCAATTTGCATTATTTGACCCTCTTGTCCAGATTGCAACGGCGAATTCGTCGAACAAATCGAAGCTCCGACGAGATCTATTAATTCCAAATCTCGCCACCAAAAATTTCCTGCATTGGCGGTGTAAATGAGGAACATCGGCGATCAGTCTCTTTTTGACCGGCTATTAGATCAGTGATCGAAGTTGGGAGACTCGAAAATCCACCATCTTCTAAAGCTTCATAAATAAAAAAGAGATTATAGGAACTCATATCTCATAAATAAAAAGAAGAAACGGAAAACTTTAATCAAGACACAATAAGGAGATCAGTCTCAAATAAGGAAACCACGGTGGCGTTCTTAGTGGAGCAGGAGAAGGAACATGGTTTCACAGCATACAAAAATATTTTTCCGCCCCCTTGCACGGCTCCCTCTATTTCCTCTACGATGAAACCCAGAATAAATTTGTTCCCGTAATAAATTTGTTCACGTGTCGCCAGTAGTGTAAATGTAAATGTTGTTGGTCATCCCAGGGTACAATTACTCGTCATGGCATGATTAGCATATTAATTAAATGCTTACGGCATGATTACGATTTTTTATAAATACGATATGCATTGTTAACCTTGGACAAAATTGTTATACCTGTTAAAAAGCCTATAGTTATTTCTTTTTAAAAAATTCGACACTTCCTTACACTATGATGATTTCATTTTAACTTGAGCCACTTAAAGGACAGTTGTCCTTTCACCAACCCCAATAAATCCATGAAAAATCCTTATTAACTATTGTGGTAAAGCCTCATTGAGCCCCGCATACTTTTAAATACTTAACGTTTTTTAAATGACGTAAAAATGAGTTTTAATATGGGTATTAAAATTTAAAAACAATCTTATAAAATATAAATTGTACGTTACTTTATTTAGTTGTTTTTAAAAAAAATCAACTATTGAGTTTAAAACCGTTTTAATTTATAAAAATCTTACAATTTTAATTGTCCTATATAAAAAAAGATAGAAATTAAAGAAATGTTATTCGAAAAAATGAAACTCATTTAATCAAATTTGTTAACGAAAAACAAAATAGTGGGCAAACTTAAAATTTCATTTTTTTTTATAAATGGAACTCATTTTTGTTTACAAACTCCAAAACCATAACACACACGGTGAATTGTTCAACAACTGAACCATTAGATGTATTTGGCTTGTGAGTCTGCTCAATTAAATCAATCATGAAGAGGTTATGTGTTCATCGTGAATAGATATGCACAGATACACACACAAATAGTGTCTATAGTTAAAAAAATATAAAATTATAAATATTTGCACATTATTACTTTCAAGCAATACCCCTAATTGGCATCATTGACCATGATTGGCCAAGTAATACTGTTCGTGTATTCTGGAATGACTCCATCCCTCGAATACTTAATTAATTTATCCATCCAACTTGGGTCGTCGTCCACTTGGTGTACTTCTTTTAATCCTCTAAGCTCATGTTTGGAAAAAAATTGGGAAGATAATGGAGAAAGTTTATTAAATCAAAAATAAAAAAGATTGTCACCCACAAAAAAAAAGATCACATGGGTTCTCAGAAACAAAAAGATAAATCTATTGTTACTGTCATCGTATGGGTTCTGAGTAACAAAAACAAAAGCATCACAACCATCACCTTTGCTCAATCAACTCATAACCACCATTTCCGGCCACGACTCGAAATCTCAGTCAACTCAAAACCACCATTTTCATCACCTCTGTTCCAAATGAAAATGCAAAACAAAAACAAAAATAAAGATAACTATCTCGAGAGAGTTTATTAAATAAAAAAAATCCATTAAATGCTCCGGTTTTGAACAAAAATAAATAAAACTGAAAAAAAATAAGGGGTAAAAAACCTCCAAAATTAATTCATGAAACAAACCTTCCAAACTTCTCTGTGATCATCTGGCGAGGAACAGATAATAAAAAGCCGTAACGATCGAACTGAGCCATCGCAGATCGTTCGTACCGACCCACCGCAGACCTGCGATTTACATATATAAACACAGATATATTATGTATGTGTAAATATGGGTCTTGTTATTTTATTTTACGCATCAAAGCAAATATGTATAAACACAGAGAGGTTAGTTCCGATCATTACTCACCCGATCTGCGATTGTTCAATGACCTTCTTTTTTGTGTTCTAGTTGAAGGAGCTCGAGAACCTTTGGTGAAATTCCACAAAAAACACAGCAAAAAACTGAGGTTTTATCTATTGAGAAACACACAAAAATAGAGTAATAATATTTATTCTTACCTTCAAATCCAATAACAAAGTGTAGACTCGTGCCGAAGTGGAGATGAAGGAGCTTTGGCAGTATGAATTAAAGAGTTCCAAAGTGTAGATGAAGGTGTTTTGACAGATTATAAAATTTATGAAAGGGGTGAAGCTTCAAAGAAGGATGAAAGGGGTTAAGAGAGATAAAGGGGTTGGTAAGTGTGTAAGTGGGCGGAGCTTTGGCAGATTATTAAAGTAACTTTAATATCTAAATATGCACCTCGAGCCACGCATATTTAGATAACTGATAAAGATTGACATATTTATGTTGTAGGTGTACAGATTTGGCAGAATGAATTAAAGTAACTTGCCAAAAGACAACTCGTTCCTTCCGTAAATATTGTTCGTTCCATTTGAACCCTTACCTAGATTAAATCTCATCCATTAGTTGATAAAGACCAAATTCTTTAGATTAAATTCGAGCCATCAGTTTGGAAGGACAAAAAATCCCTCCTCCTTTATTATATAGATATCTTTGCTAGGAGAGTGTTTGGCACCAGGTTTTCATCTCTACACATTAGAGAGTGTTTGGTTTCTTCTCAACCCCCAAAAGGAGTAAGTTTGTTTTCTGCGGTGTTCCCACTCGAAGAATGGCTTCATGTGCGGGTTAACGGTGACTATAGCCCCATTGGTGGATTCTGAGACTGTGGTGGAGTTCGTGGTTATCAACTAAGTGGAGGTGTTTACAAGAAGGAACGTCAAGGATTAAACGGAGTCAAGTCAATTATGTAAGTATATTGTCGTATAATTGTAATTCCATACCTAGTGGATTTGTTAGGCCAAGGTCATCCGAGGTTTTTTCCATTTGGGTTTTCCTCGTACATCATCGTCTAGTGAGATTGCTTACTTTATCTTCTTCATACTCACCTAGAATGCATGCTTAGGTTAAATAGATAAAATCTGGTTTAATTTGCAATCTTACTTGATTTGGTGCTAAAATATTTTTGGGTGAATTTAAGTTAATTTAATTCAAGTTGGCACAATATAATTTGAAAAAAATTGTGTTTAGTGTGTTTAGCCTATGTTGAGAAATGAATTAATTATTGTTTGGAGAATTTTAGGACCTGTGTTAAATTTATTAATTTAATTTCACTTTTTGTTTAAGTTAATTTTAATTTTGAAGAAATTATAATTTGAAGTTTGTTTTGTTTAAAATTTGAATTGAATTTTTAGTTGGAGATGTAATTGAACCATCACAAATTAATTTTAGAATTTTAAAATTTGGGGGTCTTCGCTCCCATAATGCGATCAGTTCCTATGAGTTACATTGCTCCTGTGCGAGATGTTAATGCCTCTAACGGGCCATTTGGTGTCTCCTTTGCATTTTCACCCTTTAAGGAAAAGTTGTCAAGCATAAGTCTAGAGATATGATACTTTTTGTCACATTCTCAAATCGGGAGTCCTATGACTATACGTTAAGTTCCTATAAATAACATTGGTTCCGTGCGAGCTATTCATGCCTTTTACTGGGCTGTTTGATGGTTGTTTTGAGTTTTGACCCTTTAACGCCATGTTTTAAGGCCATGTCAATCGATAGGAAAATTTTCATCATATTCTCAAATCAGGAGTCCCCTGACGATGCAATCAGTTCTTTCAAGTTATATTCATCCTGTACGAGGTGTCCGTGCCTCTTACGGCGTCATTTGGTGGTTATTTTGCATTTCCCCCAACATGTTTTTAATCTTAATTCTAAATATTTGCAAACTATCATCGTATTCTTAAGTCATAAGTCCCGCGACTATGTAGTCAATTCTTACAAGCTACATTGGTCCTGTGCGAAGTGTTCATACCTTTTACGAAGCCGTTTGGTAACTATTTTGCATTTTCGCCCTTTAATGACAAGTTTTCAACCATAAGTTTAGAGATTTGTAACTTTTTGTCATATTTTGAAATCGGGAGTCTCATGACAATGCGTTCAGTTCCTATGAGTAATATTTATCCCATGGACGTTTGGTGATTATTTTGCGTTTTGCCCCTTTAACGACATGTTTTAAGACAAAGTCAAGAGATTTGGAAATTTTCATCATATTATCAAATCGGAGTGTCGTGACTATGCGGCCAGTTACGACGACTAGTTTTCAAGCGTATGTGTAGAAATTCATAAATTTTCATCATATTCCCAAACCACGAGTCATGTGACTAAGTGGTAAATTATGACGAGTTACATTGGTCTTGTACTACGCATTTATGCCTTTTACGGGCCCATTTGGTGGGTTTTTTGTAGTTTCACCTTTTAACGTAATGTTTTTAAGCACAAGTCTAATTATTTGCAAATTTTCATTATGTTCTCAAACTGGGAGTCCGGTGATGACGTGCCCAGTTCCTATGAGTTAGATTGGTCCCATTCAAGGTATTTGTGCCTCTTATGGAGCCGTTTAGTAGTTTGTTTATCTTTCACCTTTTAAAAATATGTTTGTAAGCCCAAGTCTAAATATATATAAATTTTCATTACATTCTCAAATCAGGAGTTGCGTGACTATGACGTCATTTCCTATGAGTTACATTTTTCCCGTGTAAGGTGTTCGTGCCTCTTATGGGCCATTCGGTGGTTGGCTGTTAGTTTCTGTTAGTTACACTGGTCCATGCAAGAAGTTCGTGCCTCTTACCGGACCGTTTGGTGGCTATTTTTCATTTTCTTCCTTTAACATCATGTTTTTAAGTCTAATTCTAGATATTTGCAAATTTTCATTATATTCTAAAATAGGGATTCCCATGACTACGCATTCAGCTCCTATGAGTTATATTGGACCCTTGCTAGGTGTTTGTACCTTTAACGAGGCCATTTGGTTGTTGTTTTACATTTTCTCCCTTTAACGACATGTTTTTAAGCCTAAGTCTTGAGATATGAAGATTTTCATCACATTCTTAAACTGAGAGTGTCGTGACTATGAAATATGTTCCTACGAGTTACATTGGTCTCGTGCGAGGTGTTCGTGCCTCTTACGGGGATATTTGGGGGTAATTTTACATTTTCACATTTTACGATAAGTTTTCAATCCAAAGTCTTGAAATATGCAGACTTTCATCAAATTCTAAAACTGGGAGTCATGTGACAGCATAGTTAGTTCCTATGAGTTATATTGTTATCGTATGAGGTGTCTGTGCCTCTTACATGTTCGTTTGGTGGTTGTTTAGAATTTCATCATTTAAAGACATGTTTTTAAGCCCAAGTTTAAATATTTTCAAGTTTTCATCATATTCTCAAATCGGGAGTCTCGTGACTATGAGGTCAATTCCTACGAGTTACATTGGTCCCGTGTGAGGTGTTCGTGCCTCTCATGGCATCGTTTGGTGGTTGTCTTGTGTTTTTTTCCCTTTAACGACTTATTTTTAAGACTAAATCCAGTATTTGCAAATTTGTATCTTATTCTCAAAATGGAAGTCTTGCGAGTAGGAGATCGGTTGCTACAAGTTACGTTGGTCTCGTGCGAAGTGTTCGTGTCCCTTATAGGGCGGTTTGGTTCTTGTTTTGTGTTTTCTCCCTTTAATGGTGTATTTTTAAGCTTAAGTCTAGATATATGAAATTTTTTAGCTTATTCAAAAATCGCGAATCCTGTGACTACGCGATTAGTTCCTGTTGGTTAAATTATTTTCGTGCGAGGTGTTCGTGCCTCTTACAAGGCCATTTGATGGATGTTTTAATTTTTGCCCTTTAAAGACATGTGTTCACACCTAAATCTAGATATTTTTAAATTTTCATCATATTCTAAAACTGAGTGTCTCGTGATTTTGCTATCAGTTCCTTTGAGTTACATTGGTCCGGTGCGAGGTACTCGTGGCTCTTACGGGACCATTTGGTGTATATTTTGCATTTTTGACCTCTGAGGGAAAAATTTCAAGACTAAGTCTTTAGGTATGTAAATTTTCATAATATTCTTAAATCTAGAGCCCTGCAACTAAGTGGTTAGTTCCTAAGAGTTACATTGGTCCCATACGAGTTGTTCGTGCGCCTGACGAATTCTTTTAGTGGATGTTTTGCATTTTCTCCCTTTAACGGTATGTTTATCGGCCTAAGTCTAGATGTTTACAAATTTTCATCATATTCTCAAATCAAGAGTCCCGTGACTTTGCGTTCAGTTCATACATGTTACATTGGTCCTATGAGAGGCGTTCGGGCCTCTAACGGGGCTATTTGGTGACTGTTTTGGGTTTTCTCCTTTTAATGTCATATTTTTAAGCCTAAATCTAAATATTTGACAATTTTCAACATGTTCTAAAATTCGGAATCCCGTCATTACATGACTATTTCCTACGAGTTACATTCTCCAATGTGAGATGTTCATGCTTCTTACGGGGCTATTTGGTGTATGTTTTGCATTTTATCCCTCTAACGACATGTTTATAAGCCTAAATCTATAAATTTAGACATTTTCATCATATTTTGAAATTGGGAGTCCCGTAACTATGTGGTCAGTTCCTGCGAATTATATTGGTCCCGTACGAGGTTTTCGTGCCTTTAACAAAGCATTTGGTGGTTATTTTGCATTTCCTCCCTTAACATCATGTGTTTAAGCCAAAGTCTTGAGATATGAAAGTTCTAATCATATTCTCAAATCGTGACTTCCTTGACTATGCGATCTATTTTTATGAGTTATATTGATCCCGTGTGAGGTGTTTGTGCCTCTTACGGGGCTATTTGGTGGTTGTTTTTCATTTTCATCCTCTAACGATAAATTTTTAAGCCTAAGTTTTGAGATATGAAACTTATCATAATATTCTCAAATCGGGAGTCCTTTGATACGGAGGTCAGTTCCAACAAGTCATATTGGTCCCATGCGATGTGTTCATGCCTCTTATGGCATCGTTTGGTGATTAATTTGCATTTTTACCCTTTAACGTAAAGTTTTCAAGCATAAGTCTAGGGATTTTCAACTTTTTGTCATATTCTCAAATCGAGAATCCCATGACTCTGTGGCCAGTTCCTATGAGTAACATTAGTCTCGTGGGAGGTTTTAACGCCTAAAATTGGTGTATGGGTTTATATCATAGTTTGTACACTAATATTAGATTCGTAAGAAATAAAGAGAGATTAATCACAATAACATGGATTGTAGACTGATAATACTAGAGAAGGTATGAGATGAAAGGGTAGAAATAAGATTTATTGGCTGAATACGATGCCTATATTCACAAGTGTAATAGTTATATTAGATTTAAAGGGTTAAATCCATGGAAGGGTAGATATTTATAAGTTTGTCTTTCCTTCTCTCTCTAGAATACAATGTCATAACAATGGTCAATCTCTCGACCCCCTTTACTATAAGATCATGCGTAGTACTGATGCCTGACATGTGTACGACTAGAGAGAGAATACAATAAAGACAAAAATAATATTGGGTTATAGGTGGCTTTCCTTTACATATTAGGGAGGTACACCTCTTTACATGCTTTATGGAAAAGAGTGACGGGTACACATTTACCATCAATGATTGGGGAATAATCATCCTTAGATTCCTTATTCTTATCTCTTGTGCATTGTTGAGGTCATTTCACTAATAAAGATCCATCCATGTCTAGTGTTTGTAGGCTATGAGTTGGAAGGGTTAAACTGATTGTCTGTCATATTGGGCCAATGTGAATGTACTGGACAACCAGAATAACACCTGAGCCGATCTCATTTTCTAATCATAGCAAAATGTAATTTAGTCACCTCAATTATTATGTCACCTCTTTAGTTGTATTTTTAGCATGTTATTTTTATGGTACAATAAAAGAGCCTAAGACTTTACTGAAGATATGAGGAGTAAGGTAGGCTCTGCATAGTATTAAGCATCAGGAGTGTCTGTCGAGATGTTGGGAGTAGATGAAGTTTTTAGAGGAATAAAATGTTATCGTTCTAAGAAAATCTTTTCGGCATTTGCCAGAGAGATTGCCATGTATCATTTTCGCTCTAATGTGTGACTTGGACACGTGTCAGAAGCTGTATTTTTGTGCCTAGAATGATCATCACGCTCTCTTTGGGAAGTGCATGGAGAATTGAAGGATTTTTTATATGGCCATTGAGGTGGTTAGCCCTGGTTCTTTATTTCAATTAGAGTTTCACTATTCCAATCGTCGTTGTTTGTTATTCCAGTATTTGTATAGCCCCTAATTTCTAGGGTTTGGTTTTTGCATTTATTAAACTATCCTCTTCGCATACATCTTTTTGACATATTATCTGATTTAGAATCAACCCTCCCTAGAATTACTGCCAAAAGGCTGCCACATCCACTCGAAGTTTTATGACTCGAAACGACCCAAAAAACCCTAGGTTTACACCTAGGGATACTTATACTACTGGGTCTGCTTTAAAACCTCCTTTAATAGGAGTTTAATCTCCTTTGAAAGTAGATAATCCAGTTTCCTATTGTCCTACTGACCAAGAGAGGTTTCCAAATAACGTTTCAATGTATATAGCCAATATTAACCCTTTTCCTCCTCATCGTGCTCTATACGAACGGAGGGTTTTTATTTCTCCCGTAGTTGTTACCCTCACTAATGAGAAGATGTCCAAGGTCTCTGATTCTTTGGATCCATAGTCCACTGATGCTGCAAATCATCCATGTAACATTACAAAGTATGGGTTGGAGGACTTGAGGGATAAGTATGATATCCCCATAAGTATCTCTCTCCATCTTCCTGGACCTCAGAAGAGAGCTTACGACCAATGTGATGCTGATGAATTATGTTTTCTTATTTGGGCCCTATATGTGGGTATTCAACTTCCACTTTATCCCATAATATGATCTATTCTGAGGGTTATGGATCGTCCCCTACTCATCTTCCTCCAAATGCTTATCAATCCATTCTAGGATCAATGGTATACTAGTAAGACCATTCTTGGTGTTATATTATCGAGGAAATCTTTTGCCTATTATATGGCATCAAAGACAACACCAAGTCTAATGACTATTAGTATTTTTCTCCTTGTAAGTTTGAACATAAAATGATCTAAGTAATTTTGACAAGCAATCAGAACTGAAAGAGTCAATTTGTGTTTTTGAGGGGTGATTGGGATTTTTGTTCTGATGAGAGGGGCAGTTCATGTAGTGTCCCTCGAGACTGGGCCTCCCCTAACCATATTGGTACATTTATTAGCACGCCCTTTTATTGCCTTATTCTTTGAACTATTTTACTAACTAGTTGTATATTTGTTTTCTAAAGTTAAGATTTCTCACCAATTTTCTGCCATAATGAGGGAGTTTGTTCGGACTACCTGGACACCTGATCTAGTAGGGTTATAACGAATCTTTTATGTTCTTAAGTTCATTTCTTTGAACTACTACATCCGTCTAGGTGGTGCACCTCTAGTAGTTGAGCAGGTTGACTTGTTTACAGCCCACAAGGCTCAAGAAGTCTTCTCTGACGATGTTGTAACATGTATCCTCTATTAGGATCATCGTATGAAGAGAACATTTACTTGTTATTCCCACCATTGTATATTTACTCATAACCTCATTCTTTCATATGAAATTTCTTACTCTAGATCATATGAAACAACTAACTCTATGGCCTCCTAGTGCTTAATTGTGCAACCATGAAGACTATTCGAAAAAGAAATTAGAGATTGAGGGAAAGAAGAGGAAGAATTATTCTACTAAGAGTAAGAAAGAAGAGGAAGCTAAGAGGGATGCGATTGCGGCCAGTAAGAACACTATAGCTAAGGCCCAGAAGTAGGCTGATGTTTCGGCCGCTATGAAGGAAAAAGTCAAGAGGAAGGCTATTATGCCAAAAGACAGAGGTTTTCATTCAAAGAGACCTCTTAAGAATCCTTCCCACCCTATTCCTAAATATAAGAGGACTAGGGTTATATTCAAGAGGGTTTCCATTGAGGGAGCTCCTACTCAAAGGTTGATTCGAGCTATTAGATTGTCATACCCCTATGTGGAGGTAAATCATTTCTCTTGGTGTCCTGAGCATCCTGTTACCAGAAAGAAGCCGAGGGCAGATAAAAATTGCATCCTCTTCCACATGGATAATTATGCAGATGTCTTGGGCTATCACATTTATTCCCCAAATTTCAAACACCTTTGGCAGTTCAATACCGACGAGCTATGGGAGATGACCCAACATAGCATGATGGTGGTTAGTATCTGACCTGATCTTTCACTTATCATTTTAATTACCTTATTTTGTATCACCTTATAGTGTTGGGTCTTTCATTTCAGGGTGCCATGGGTGCTATCATGTTGCATGAGTAGGTGGCCTACAACCAGGATGCCTATAACGAGTTGAAAATTGGCCATGATGAGTTTTATAAGAATTATGACAGCTTAAATGTTAATCTTAAGGATGCCAAAAATGCTTAGCTAAAGTAGAGAGATTATTAACTGGTGTTAAATATAGGAGACCTCAGCCAACCGAGGAGGAGATTAGGAAATAAAAATAATAGGCAGATATTGATGCCACCAAACTCAAGTCTGTAGAGGAGGACATCACAAAAAGGTGAAAGGAGATACGAAGACTCACTTTTTCTTTAGTAAGAGCGTAGAAAGAAGGCATAAGGAAGTATAAATGCTTCGGTGATCACAACGAATACTTGATGTCAATCTTAATGGAAGGTTATGACAAACTTAAGGAGAGTCTGAACTGTTGATGCCCATGTGCTTAAGGCCACTGTAGATCATATTCCTGACGCTTGAAGCCTGTCTGGTCCCTCTTATAAAGGTCTTTTTTATTTTTTGTGAATATTATATTTGTACCTCTCTAAACAATATACCTTGTGAAGCTCATTTTTTAACCTTTTTATGATTTATCATTTTTATAAATTTAGGTGAACACGTTCACTTTCCTTCGAAATGATCACTATTTTACTTTGTTTCTTTTTTAGTACATTCACATATGCTTGGCTGGATCATATTACTGTCGAGTTAACCTGGGATCATATTTTGGCACACTGCATATTTGCCTTGTTAAGTGCTTCTTTTATTTGGAATGATCTTGCTAGTTATTGGATCTTGTGACCGCTTGATTAGCTATCAGTTTTGGATGAATTTAAGTTGTCCTAACCTAGGTTGTACTCAAGATTGTGCTGGCTCACTGGTCATACGAACAAATATTATTGTCCAGACCATTCGTTAGCATGAGTTACCATGGCTATTGAGTATAATAGGATTTATCCTTGCATTAGTGGATTGTGGTCGAATCTTGTCCATCACAATACTGCATTGGATTTACCATAGTTGAAAAGAGTTATTTTTATTTACCTATCGAAGACGAGGTCATACATGAGGTTTTCGATGAACCTATATTGTCCTGACCTAGGTTGTACCCATGCTTGTGCTAGCTCTCTTTTGATATGAACAAATCTTGTTGTCCAGACCATGCGTCAACATGAGTTACCAGAGTCGTTGAGTTGAATAGGATCTATCCTTGTGTTAGTGGATTATTATTGGATCTTTATAATCACAACATTTATTGGATTTTCCATTCTTTGACAAGACTTCTTGTTCGTAACCTATCCAAGAGGAGGCCGTCAATGAAGCTTTTGACGAATTTAAGTTGTTCGTGAACTTATTCTTGATCGAGTTTTAGGATTTATCTTCCTTGGCTTGTTTCCACTCCTCTTACGCCGATGAAATTACCCAAAATAACTTTAAGAAGTATTACAAAGCAAGTGAAAAAGAAGTTATACATTAGTGATTTTTTTCCATGTAGTGTCTTTGTTAGTGGGAATATCTTCTCAGGTGCTCAAAATTCCAATGATTTTTAAACTACTAACCATCTAAATTTTTAATTATGTAGGTTCCTAGTTATATGACGGAGGACACTCTATATGGGCAATGCTAGTTGGCTTCCAACTTGTTTGTCTTGTGAATAACCTTTTTCAGTGCATAGTCTCCCTCATTCAAAATACTCAGTTGTACTCTTTTATTGTGAAATCGAAGAGTCCTCTGCTGATAAGAAGTGACTCGTAAAGAGGTGCATTCCCTGACTTATTTAATAAGTATATATCAAGTCTCCTCATCAAATCTCTATTTGGTGAGCCAAAATTGAGCACTCGGTGTCTAGGTAGCCCGATCTCTTTGCGAACTACTACTTCGGTTCCAAACACTAGATTGATAAGGGTTTTTCCTATTGCTATTCTTGACGTGATCCTGTATTCCCTCAATATACTATGTAGATCATTGATCCGATTACCTTTAGCACTATCTAATCTTCTCTTCATTTTGTCGAGTAGGTTTCTGTTTGGTATCTCTGTATGTCTATTATGTTACAGATAATCAGGTGTAAAGTGAATTTTTTGGATTTTGGATCATATACAATAGTCTTCAAAATGTTTATTATCGAATTGGGTGTGGTTAGTGATGAACGCATATGATATTTC
Organism: Sambucus nigra; assembly: GCA_949130495.1. Taxonomy (NCBI): domain Eukaryota; kingdom Viridiplantae; phylum Streptophyta; class Magnoliopsida; order Dipsacales; family Adoxaceae; genus Sambucus; species Sambucus nigra. The sequence goes on from OX422207.1 coordinate 724,269,906, forward strand.
ATAGTGACATATAATATTCTTGCATAAAAAATGGAACACTTTTTCGTATGACATCTCGAACAAAGTCTCTGCTTTAATCCTTTTTTGAAGTAGTCCACTGCTACGACCAGATATTTATACTTGCTCCTTATCTTTGGTAGTGGGCCGAATATATCAATTCCCCACAAGGCAAAGAACCAAGGAGATGTGATCGAAGCTAATGCTACTATAGGTCTTTTATAAATCACTACAAATATTACATTTGTCACATCTTTTCGCGTACTCCGCACTCTATTTTTTCATAGTTGGTCAGTAATACCCATAAGTGGCCGCCCGCTTTACTACAGATCTGCCTACTGAATAAACTCTACATAAACCTTCATTCATTTCTTTAATAAGGCCGTTGACCTTTGCTGGATGAACACATATGACCAATGATACTATGAATCCTACTATAAATAGGATTCCTCCTTCTAGCATATATCTTGTCGCCTTATACCTAATCCTCCTAGACTCTTTGTAGATGGTTGGGACTATCCCATGTTCTATATAAGATCGTATGGGGTCCATCCATGTATCTAATGCCAATATAATTTCTTTGTATGTGATGCGATGCATTAAAAATTCCAAGGGTATTATTCTACGCAACTCCATTCTTGTGACTGAATCTAGGTGGGCAAGTGCATCTTCTCGAACATTCTCAGTTCTTAGTATTCTAACCATCTGAACACCCAAAAATTTTGATAGCAACATTTTTTCTTTTGTTAAGTATTTCAATAATGGTTCTTCAACGGCTTTGTAAATTTCGAGGACTTGATTCAGTATGATCTGGCAGTCACTGTTCACTCATACATGTTGAGTGCCAATAGGTAATTCTAGCTCCAGACCTGCTGTGAGGGTCTCATATTCCGCCTCATTATTGAAGGCATCGAAGTTGAATTTAATGGCGTACTCCATATGGATGCCATATAGCGTTATGACGATTAGTCCTGGACAACCACCTTCAGCACATAACGAGCCATCTATGAACACTTACCCAACTAGGGGATCTTTTTCAAAGCTTCCCTCTATTAACTATCCATTTTTATCATTTCCTAATTTGTCAGCATTGTGTGCTCATTTTTCCTATCTAAGCAAGGTAGCTGACATAGTAATAATTTTATCAACTGGATTATCTTCTAAACTATCTTTAATCAAAGTCTTCTTGGAAGGAAGGGGCGCTGAGCTATCTCTCGAAGGATTCTTCTTTGCTAATCGGGTCATTGAGCTCTCTTCCATGGAATTTTACTCGATGTGTTTTATGGTTAAGCTATCTTTTGCAAAAGTCTTCCCCTCTAATCTTATTGTTGATCTCTCTTTTGTAGAAGTCTGCTCGGTCTCCTTCTGTCTCGAGCTCTCTTCCAAAGAAGTCTTCTCTATTGGGTTTTCTTTATAGGTAAACTCAGCTATAATGCTAACCACTATCTGACCTTTAATAGTCGTTTGGGGCTTATAGTGGATGTCGTATTCTCCAAGTTCAACTACCCATGCCATTAGTCATCCTGATTTCTCTAGCTTGTGGACAACTTGCCGTAGAGGGAGGTTTGTACAGATGATAATGATGCATGCTTAGAAATATGACTTCATTCTCCTTGATGCTTTAATTAGAGCCAAATATAACTTCTTTAGCCTAGGCTACCGAATTTTTTCTCCTTTGTACGCCTTGCTAGTGTAATAAATTATTTTTATACTCCGACCACTTGTCTTTCCAGGGCTGAGTTAACAGCTAATTCTAAAATGGCCTAGACATCAGTGGTGTGGATCCCATATATCTTTTCAGTTCTTGAAATGTTATCTGATATTCTTTTTTCCATTAAAATGTCTTTTATAAAATTTAAAAAAATGGGAGTCATCTGTTTGTGGCTGTAGATACAAATCTGTTCAAGGTAATAACTCGTCCTGCTAGCCTTCAAATAACTTTTTTACTTTTGGGGGATTTCATGTTTAATAGTGCTTGAATTTTGTCTAAATTTTCTTTTGTACCTCTTTTATTAACTATGAAGCCCATGAACTTCCCTTATTTGACCCCGAAAACACATTTGTTGGGTTCAAATTCATTTAATATTTTTCCAGCTGATTAAATGTCTTCCCTAGGTCACTTTGTGGTCAACTACTTTTTGGAATTTTGTTAACATGTAATATATATAATCTTCCACAGTTTTTTTGATCTGATCCTCAAAAACATTGTTCACCATGCTTTGGTACATTGCTCCTGCCTTTTTTAATCCGATAGGCATAATATTATAATAGTATGTACCTCAACTGGTGATGAATGAAGTCTTCTCCTGGTCCTCGGGCTTTAGATTTATCTCATTATACCCCGAATAATCATCCATGAAGCTAAGGAGCTCATTACCAGCTATGGCATCAACTAGTTGGTCAATCCTGGGTAGCGGATAGTTGTCCTTTGGTAAAGATTTATTCTGGTCGATCAAATCTACACACATACGCTAGTTGTCATTATTCTTTTTTACCATGATGACATTTGAAAGCCATTTTGTATATTTCATAGCCTCAATGAATTTCGCTCTCTACAAGTTATCCACCTCTTTTCAGATCGCCATGTTTTTTCTCTTGGATAAAGACACAATGCTTATGCTTTACTGGATTTATGTCTTTAATTATTTTAAGCTTATGGAAAATGAATCTAGGATCTATGCCTGACATATCTTCATGATTCCAGGAAAACACATTCATTATATTTCTAAAAAACTCGGCTAATTCTTTCTTGAAGACAAGATTAAGTGACGAGACGATATGGGTTGTCTTTTTAAGGTGCTCATCATCTAAAACCACATTCTCTGTTTCCTCTATTACTTACACATTGACTAGTTTATCTTCATCTTAAGGATTAAATGTCTCGATTTGATAAGTGGTAGTCAAGTTTTCTACTCCTCCTTCTCCAAAGACGTGTAGTAACATTCACAAACTTCGACCTAGTTCCCTTTCACCATGCCAACTCTGTAATTAGTAGGGAATTTTGGGCATTAGTGTATACTGGACATAACAACTTCAAACTTCTTTAATCCAACCCTTCTAAAAATAATGTTGTACGCTGAATGTACATTCTCATTCATGATGAAAAATTAGATCTTCTCCATTCGATAGGTTGACCATTTGTCAATTTGGATTTGCAGATCTATCATGACTAAGGGTAACACCTTCTCAACTGAAAATCCTATAAGAGGCCTATGATATGACTCCATTTTCATACATTTTAGCCTGAGGTTCTTGAAACAACACTAGAAGAGGACATCAACTGAGCTGTCATTGTCTACTAATATCCATGCCACCTTACTCTCTTTTACAACCATGATGATGACCAAAGGGTATTCAGGAGGATAAAGAACACCTAAAAAGTTATTTTTGGAAAACCCACAATGAGGAGATTTCTGTTACCTTCTTTGAACAAGATATGGTAGGACCAATTATGCCAAGCTGTTTGATGTGGGTGCACGATTTTGCTTCATTCAAGTAAGCTTGCCTTTCTGCTAGCCCGTCTCCCCCTCCAGCATCTCCTCTTGCTATGAGATTACATTCAAAATAGATCACCTTTATCTTGTGCACCGATTCTTTGGGTTTTTAAGGCAAGTCAGGATGATCCTCCTAATAATTATATCGACCTCTTTTCCTTTCGTCAGTCTTCCTGCAAAAAGATTTTGATCATCTTGTTGGTTTCTGTTCATCTCGTTTATCAAATCGACCATCATTATTAACAAACTTCATTAACTTTACTCACCCGATGAGAATATCAATATCATTCTTTAATGTTAGGAAATTTTTTATGTTGTGACCGTGATCTTTATAGAACTCGTAGTATTTAGTTTTATCTCTCATGTTCTATAGAGATCTTAAATTTCCCAGCCACTTAGGTCATTATTCACTGAATCTCCTCGAGGTTGTGATGTACCACTATAGTTAATGGGTTATACTTGTCACACCTCATCGTTCTCTTAGAATTTATACTCTCTTTGATATTCCTCTTCTTCTCAAAGACCTTGTTGGTGTTCTCTTTGGAATGGCCGAACTCCTTCACTAGCATATCTTCTTTGGCATTCATAATCTTGCTAGATTTTACTAGTAGTTCGAACATAGTGTTGGGTGGTTCTTTTGATAGTTTCCATGATAACTTCCTACATCACAATCCTCTCATAAGTGTTGATATTATCATCTTCTCTTCAAAGTCCATGGCTTCTAACTTTTCGATGTTAAACCTGGCAATGAATTCTTTAGTAATCTCATTTACCCCTGATGGACTTCAATAACTAGGCGAACCATTTGCCTGGCCTGGTACTAAAGAAGAAGTTAATGACAAAGCAATAGGCTAGCTGTTGAAAGTTATAAATATTTCCTCTTAGTATTCCATTGTACCATTTTTCGGTTCATTTGATAATTATGGTATACAAGGCATGGCAGCGCATCTCATTGAGAATCGAGTAAATGTCCAAGGCAACCTGATATTTCTCTATGTGCAACACTGGATTAGAAGTACCATTATAATTGGGAGTGACGATCGTTGGTTTGAACATAGAGGTGTTGTGTAGCTCAGGGTAGATTACATGAATCGGTATCCTTTCATAAAACCTCTCTGCATAGGGTTCTTTGCCTTTATCATTTTGCCTAAACAATCTTCTAACTGCTAGATCGATCCTCTTTGGGGTTATTTGTCCTTCTCAGCCCTAATCATTATAGTCTTATCTGCTCGTCCTTGACTCTTAGTTGATCTCTCTTCTATGGAAGTCTTCTTGGATTTATCCATCCCTCAGACACTTGATCTTGACTTGTTTTTGTTCTCAACTTTTCTAGTCTCATTTTTGTGTTCTTTGAGGACCCAGGTAATATGGGTTGAATCATGTTAGTTATTGTATATGAGGTTTTACTCTGAGTCCATCCCTATGGATCATGATATAGTGAAATGAGTTGAAGTTGAGTTAATTTTAACTTTTAATGAAGATCTATAGCACTATGTTGATGGGCCCTTTCCGCCCTTAGCCTTAAATGGTCAAATGGAGACCTTTTTCTTAGTCCTTCCAAAACACTTCTGCATTATAGGGAATAAGTCTTCTCATCACCATATGTATCTATATGGATGGTTGATATGGATCCCAGCCTATAATATTCATCATCACGTCCATCTTCGTCGTCCGTAGTTTCACTATCTTCCCCTCTTGGGATCCAATCTAATCACCTAGGAATCTCTATAGCCCTCTCACGGTACATATGCCTCTCGTCTTTGTACGAAGCTGAAGGTGGCATTTATTGCCTTCGTTTAATGTTTATATCCTCTTTAGAGGTGGTCAGATAGTCATCCTACCTCTTCATCCCATTTATGATACTTTGTGTCAATTGCTTGTCACTTTCTTGCATAGCCTCTTAGGCTTTGGCCAAGATCCACAATATCCTTTTTAGGTTTTTCATGCCTATAGAGGTAGAAGGTGAAGTTTCTTCTGCGACCCTACTACTTTTTGGCTTCTCACTCATTCTCACAGTAATAGGGTGGGGGGGGGGGGGAGAAAACGGGTTGTGGGTTGATGGAAAGTGGGTATTTATAGCAGTGGAATCAACGAAACATCAAAAAACATATATATAGGAAATCTCAATGTATTAGGAGAAAATATTGGTAGGAAGGAACAATAGGCTTGTAAATACTTTCCCACAGACGATGCCAATATATCAATGCCTGTATTTGGTGTATGCGTTTATTTTATTTTTATCTAGATACACTAATATTAGATTTGCAACAATAAAGAGAGATTCTTCACAATAACATGGGTTGTAGAGTAATAATAGTAGAGGAGGGATGAGAGAAAAGAGGAAAAATAAGATTTACTTGGTTCGGCCCAATACGATGCCTACGTCAATCAGTGTAATAGATTTATTAGATTAGAAGGTTACAACCATAGAAAAATCGACATTTAAAGTTTGTCTTTCTTTCTTTCTCTAGAAGATATTATCGCAACAAAAGTCAATCTCTTGATCCCCTTTACCGGAGGATCATGCGTAGTAATTATGCCTAACATGTGTGGCCTTGGAGAGAGAATACCATGGAGACAAAAAGAATGTTGGGTGACACGTGGCCTTCCTTTATAGATTAGACATGTTTACCTTTGTACATGCTTTACAAAAAAATAGTGATGGGTACACATTGCCCATTAATGATAGGAAATTAATTATCCTTAGATTACTCATGCTTGTTCATTGAGTTTGTTAAAATCATTCCACTAATAAACAGACACCCATGTGTAGTGTCTGTGGGCTATGAGTTATATGGGTTAAACTGACTATCTATCACATTGGGGTCAACCTGAATGTATTGGACAACCATAATAGGACCTGTGCCAACCTCATTATTCAATCATAGGAAAATGTCGTTTCATAACCTGTGGTATCATGCGACCTCTTCAGTGGTATTCTGAGAATGCTAATTTTATGGTACAACAGGAGGTATTTGTGCCTCTTACTAGACCGTTTGGTGGTAATCTTGTGTTTTATCCCTTTAACAACATGCTTTAAGACCAAGTCTTAAGATTTAGAAATTTTCATTATATTCTCAAATCGAAAGTCTTGTGACTACACGGTCTATTCCTACAAGTTATGTTGGTTCCTTGCAAGGTGTTCGTGCCTCTTATGGGTCCGTTTAGTGGTTGTTTTTAATTTCCCCCTTTAACAACATACTTTTAATCCTAAGTCTAAATATTTACAAATTATGGTTATATTATTAAATCAGGAGTCTTAAGACTACGCGATTAGTTCCTAAGATTTACATTGGTCCCGTGGGAGGTGTTTGTGCCTCTTACAGGGCCGTTTGGTGGTTGATTTACATTTTGACCCTTTAACGAATAGTTTTCAAGCCTGAGTCTTGAGATATGATTTTTTCTATAATGTCAAATCGGGTGTCCCATGACTATGTAGTCAGTTCCTATGAGTTATATTTTTCCCGTGCAAGGTGTTCGTGCCTCTTATAGGGACGTTTAGTGGTTGTTTAGCATTTTCCTCCTTTAATGACAAGTATTAATACTAAGTTCACATTCTCAAATAGGGAGTCTCGTAACTATGCAGTAAGTTCCTACGAGTTATATTGGTCTCGTGCGAGGTGATCGTGCCTCTTACGGGGCCAGTTGGTAGTTGTTTTACGTTTTTTTCCTTCAACACTATGTTTTTAAGCCTACGTTTAGAGATTTGTAATTTTTTACAAATTGTCAAACCAGAACCCCCATGACTATACGTTGGTTCATACGAGTTACATTGGTCTGTGCGAGGTGTTCGTGTCCCTTACGGGATAATTTAATAGCTCTTTGACATTTTTTCCTTTTAACAGCATGTTTTGAAACTCAATTCTACAGATTTGGATTTTTATCTTATTTTCAAACCCAGAGTCCCATGACTATTGAATTAGTTTCTACAAGTTACATTGGTCCCGTACAAAGTGTCCGTACCTCTAACGACGCCGTTTGGTGGCTGTATTGCCTTTTTGCCCTTGAACGCCAAATTTTGAAGCTTATGTTAAGAAATTTGAAACTTTTTATCATATTTATAAACCATGAATCTCGTGACTACGTAGTCAATTCCTATGAGTTACGTTGGTCCCGTGCGATGTATTCGATCGTCTTATTGGCCTATTTGATGGATGTTTTATGTTTTTACAATTTAAAGGCATAAGATATTTACAAATTTTAGTCATATTCTCAAACTAGGAGTCCCATGACTACACGATCAATTCCTAAGAGTTACATTGGTCCTGTGCTAGGTGTTACTCCCTCTTATGAGGTTGTTTGGTGACTATTTTGTGTTCGCGCATTTTAGTGGCAAGTTTCCAGTAAAAGTGTAGATATTTATAACTTTTTATAATCCTCTCAAATTTTGGGTTCCATGACTACGCGATCAGTATTGATGAGTTGCACTTCTTCAGTGGGACGTATTCATGCCTGTTATGGGCCTGTTTGTTGTTTTACATTTTTCACCCTTCAACGACATGCTTTTAAACCTTAATCTAGAGATTTACAAATTTTTGTCATGTTCTCAAACTAGGATAGCCGTGACTACGCGATCAGTTCCTAAGAGTTTATTGGTCCTGTACGAGGTGTTCGTGCCTCTTACGGGACCATTTGGTGGCTATTTTGTAATATGTCTTTGCAAGTTACATTGGTACCATTCGAGGAGTCCGCCTCTTAGGGGAACATCTAGTGGTGGTTTTGAATTTTCTTCCTTTAACGACATATTTTTAAGTCTATGTCTAGAGATTTATAAATTTTCATCATATTTCGAAATTCATAGTCCCGTGACTACGCATTCAGTTCCTACAAGTTATATTGGTCCCTTGTGAGGTGTTCATGGCTCTAAGAGGGCCATTAAGTGGTTATTTTGCATTTTCACCCTTTAGCGACATGTTTTTAGGTATGAGTCTTAAGATATGAAAACCCTAATTATATTATCAAACTGGGAGTTCCATGACTAGCTGATCAGTTTCTATGAGTTATATTGGCCTATTACGAGGTGTTCGTACCTATTACGAGGTCATTTGGTGGTTGGTTTTCATTTTTCCCTTTAACGACAAGTTTTCAATCCAAAGTCTTGAGATATGCTAATTTTCATCATATTCTCAAACTGGGAGTTACATGAATGTGTGGTAAGTTCCTACGAGTTATATTGGTCCCGTACGAGGTGTCTGTGTCTCTAATGAGGCTGTTTGGTGGTTGTTTTTCTTTTTCATCATTTAATGACATGTTTTTAAACTTAGTCTACATATTTAAAAAATTTCATCATATTCTCAAATTTCATCACAACTATGTGGTTAGCTCCTATGAGTTACACTTGTCCCATGCGAGGTGTTCATGCCTCTTACGGGGATGTTTGGTGGCTATTTTGCACTTTTTACCTTTAACGAATGTTTTCATGCATCAGTGTAGAGGTTTGTAATTTTTTGTTATATTCTCAAATCGGGAGTTTCGTGACTATGTGGTCAGTTCCTACGAGCTACATTGGTCCCGTGCGAGGTGTTTGTGTCCGTTATAGGGTCGTTTGGTGGCTGTTTTGCATTTTCACCCTTTAACGACATGTTTTTATGCCTAATCCTAGAGATTTGTAGTTTTTTGTCATATTCTCAAACCGAGAGTCCCGTGACTCCGCAGTTAGTTTCTACGAGTTACATTGATCTCGCATAAGGTGTTCATGCCTCTTATAAGGCCATTTGGTGGTTGTTTTCCATGTTTCCCCTTTAATAGCATGTTTTTAATGCTAAGTCTAGAAATGTACACATTTTCATCATATTCTCAAACTTGGAGTCCCGTGACTAAGCAATCAGTTTCTATGAGTTATATTGGTCTTGTATGAGATGATCGTGTTTCTTACTGGGATGTTTGGTGATTGATCTGTTGTTTCTCCCTTTAAAGGCGTGTTATTTAGAACAAGTCTAAATATTTGCATAGTTTCTTTATATTTTAAAACCACAAAACCTATGACTAGGGGCCAGTTGGTACAAATTACATTATCTCCATTCGAGGCGTTCATAACTCTTATAGGACCGTTTTATGGATGTTTTGGATTTTGGCCTTTCAAAGACATGTTTTTAAATCCTAAGTCTAGATGTTTTTAAATTTTCATCATATTCTCAAATCGAGAGTGTTATGACTATGCGATCAGCTTCTATGAGTTTCATTAGTCCCATGTGAGGTGTTAATTCATCTTAACGTGTTGTTTTCTAGCTATTTTGCATTTTCACCCTTTAAGTGAAACTTTTCAAGTTCAAGTCTTGAGGTATGCATATTTTCTTAACATTGTCAAATCGGGAGCCCTGTGAGCATGTGGTCAGTTCCAACGAGTTACATTTGTCCCATACGAGGTTTTCGTGCATCTAATGACGCTATTTACTAGATGTTTTGTTTTCTCCCTTTAACTCCATGTTCTTAGGCCTAAGTCTATATGTTTATATATTTTCATCATATTCTCAAATCGGGAGACTCGTGACTTCGTGGTTAATTTCTATGAGTTACATTGGTCCCATTGGAGGTGTTTGTGTCTCTAACAGTGCTATTTGATGGTTATTTTGGGTTTTCACCCTTTAAGGTCATGTATTTAAGCATAAGTCCAAATATTTGCAAATTTATGTCATGTTCTCAAATTTAAAATGTCATCATTACTTGGATTGTTCTTGTCAGTTACATTGGTCCCGTGTGAGGTGTCCGTGCCTCTTATGGGGTGGTTTGGTGCATTTTTGCATTTTCTCCCTTTAACGGCATGTTTATAAACCTAAGTAAAAAAATTTGCAAATTTTCATAATATTCTCAAATCGGGAGTCACGCAACTACTCAGTGACTTCCTATGAGTTATACTGGTCCCATATGAGGTGTCACTACACCAAAGTAACTGAATTGTCATGGTCATTGATTGTGATAAGTCCAACTTGTCATGGTCCAATCACAGTTTTTGACCTTGACAAGTTTTGTCATGGTCAAAGACCATTACAAGCCCATGAGAAAACTAAAACAATTGTCATGGTCAAAGATCGTGACAAGTTTCTTTGTCGTTGTTTTTTACTGTGACAATTCTGGGCAAAATTTAAAAAAGAAACTGTTGGGTAGTATGGACACTACCACTGCCCAGCAGTATATTTGTATCTGTTATAGCAAAATTATACCTATTCAAACAACATATATCCAAATAAAATAGAAATAATGTACCAAATCATGGAATATATAATCCATATCCAAACCAACATGTACCAAAATAAAAAAATACAAATATAATCCAATATCCATATATAAAAGATATAAATAATGCCATGAAGATGGGTCTTGAGTAGGTCGGAGGAGGAAGGAATTCCACACGACATATGAATTGAGACACCCCTCAATATGATCAATGTCGCATTGTACGCGGAACCACAAAGGTGAGTTCTACTTTATGTCCGCGACATGATTGATGTGAACTCTTGCCTCGATGTCTTAGAGGGGACGTCAATGAACTAGAAAACCCAGGCTGAAGCCCTAGTCCCTCAACCCCCTCATTATCAGCTCCCCATAATATATGTCAAGTAGAAACAAGCTCAGCGAATCGATTGTTAACATAAGCTTCTCGATGGGGGTCACGATGGGAAATGGATCATCATATGGCACCGAGTCCGTGCATATCAGTGATGAAGTAATGATGCCATCTCCCTCGTCTACCTCAACCTCCTTATCCTTTCCCTTGCCCTTGATGAACTGATGCTTTATAAAGTTTTACATATCTAGGACCATCGCCTTCAACCTTGATAGCTTATTATCATGGGTATTCACCTTATGTGTCAACCCGCTGTTGATCGTCCCTATTCCTATGATCTTCAAATTCCTCACCTATGAGCTCACCCCTAGTCCTCCCTTTATGATCCACACGGAGCACTTGGCTGAGTGCATATGTAGGCAAAGATGCTTTGCCAGCATCAAATTGCGTCTCATGCATTTCCTTAAGTTTTTCCTGAAAAGACAAAAAGTACAGGATTAGTTAATTCAGTAAATAAAAAATTATAACATAATTAGAAAAAATTAAACATTTATAACTTACAATGGTGGCTGAGACACTTGGTGCCACCTCCTTGTCCTTCCCCTTTTTCGTTTAAATTTCAACATAGGCATCGAGCCTATGTGGCCTAGCCTCAGGGCCACTCCTCGTGTCCTGCAATAAAATAATACATAATTAGTAAGTAACGCAAAGTAATGCTAAATTACAATAACATAAAACTAAAACTAAAGAAAAATAAAAACTTGCCATCCTCTGCTCCATCTTGGAGTAAGACATCCACTCAGACTAGTATATGTCCAACTTCTCGTCCGGTTGTCCCTCCCAATTGCTTTTCACCGATCTCATTTTTGACAAACTTTTTCCACTGTGCCAATGAGATCGGATCCTTCGAGGGGATGGTGTCACGTATTATCATAATGGACTCCCTTGTCTTTCCACATACCATGCCAGCATATACTTCTTCCACGTCTTATATTGATCCCTCAATTGTTCCAATGTGGATTCGCGAAGATGTAGGGGCAGACCGAATTGTTCTTATCAAACAAATACAAACAAGAAAGAAAGTAAGTGTTAGTTGCTTATAATTATAAATATAATTACATTACATGTAGTGCCTGTAATACCCCGTACTTTTGGCTATATTTATTTTTGGGATTAATTAATTAAATGCGTATTAATTGGAAATTAATCCGGGTTATAAATACTAACGAGATGCGAGTTGGTATTTGATTATGAGAATTTTGTTGAGACGCGAGTGACCGCCGCGTCATGGTATATTATTTTAATTATAAAAAGTGATTTTTAAATCTATAAACCCTATGGTCGTTTTGAGTGCGCCAACGCGTCCGGAAGGGTCAAGATAGTCAGAAAACACTAGCCGGGGGTGTAGTTTGGATTCCGGGGTATTTTTAGGCCATACCGGCATCATAAAGGGTATTTTGGTAATTTCGTATTTTGGGAAATTAAAAGTGACGAAAATTGGTTAATTACATCTGATGTGGATTTGACCCACTAAGCCCCTAACCAACCCATATTAACCTAGAAGGCTACGTAGGTTATTAGAAGAGTTTTCTAAGTTCCCCAAATCAAACCCTAGCCACCTTAAGCCACCATTGGAGAAGAAGCTTGGAGAGAAGAAATTCTGCATAAATCTTCACCAAACCAACATCAAAATCAGAAATCAAATCAAGGCAAGTGATTTAAATTACATTCCTTATGCAGTGAATGCTTCTTCCATGTTAGAAACCTTGATAATCAATCTTATATAAGAGTTAAAAGGAAACCCATGAAATTGGAAGTTATTATTTAATTTTGGGATAGGTTTGCATATAGAAACATTGTTTGAAGATTGAATTCAGAGATTTCATATTTATGTGATGTAAAAACGGATTAAAATCTGGGAAATTATGATGAGAAAAATCTAGGGTTTATGTTCTTGAAGAAAATTGGGGAATAATGTAGAAACTTGTGATTTAATGATGTTTAGAAGGTATTAAACCCTTAAAAGATGTTAGTATATGACCTTAGCATGTTTGAGGATGATTAGAGAACTTAATACATTGTTGGAACGAATTTTAGAAGAGATTTGAGGAGTAAAAATGGTGAAAAATGAGTTTTAGGAAAATCTGGGACGAATCTGGTAGGTCGTTAGAAGCCCCTGCCCAGGTCGTTCGAACGAACTCGTTCGAATGAGCTTCTAACGAATGGACCAGTCGTTCTAACGAAAGGGATCCTCGTTCGATAACTTCGTTCGAACGAGATCTCGTTAGAAGGTACAGTTCGTTCGAACGAACTGGAATCTCGTTCGAACGAGACTTCTAACGAGTTGACAGAGGAATCTCTTTCGAACAGTCTCGTTCGAACGAGACTTCTAACGAGTTGACAGTTTGGTCCTTTTTGGACTGTTTTGATTTTTGGAGTCCCGTAAACTTGTTCGAGGATATAGATAACATTCCGATGATGATGTAATGATAGAATTGGGACTTTTGGGTATTTATGAGAAGGAAATCATATACGAGAGTTATATTAAATGGACGGTTTGGGTTGAGACGTGAGTGTCTACTACGACGTGAGAATGAATTATGGCGCGTATAATTACAAACCGGAATAATATAAGTTATAGATATTATAAGTTAGTACGAGAAAGCGATATGTACTACGATTAAACTACGGGATTACTAAGATGTGTGTTTACTTAGTATTGGTATATGAATTGTGTGTATGACATACCTACCATACTTGCTATCACGGGAGGTTTGCGTTCGCTTAGGGCCCTCTAATCCTTGTGTTGCCCAGATTTAGACTGGTTACCTTGATGAACATAGGTCATAGAAAGACTTATTGGGATATTAATAAGTCCGCTGATCGTGGGAGTGTAGGTATGTGCGTGACCCATGTGATGTGACTGTGTTCGCCTCCATTATTTGTGATGTTGTTATCTGTGAACTATTCCTGAGAGATTCGGAATATGTAATCCTTACGTACGTGATGTACCGGGATGGATAGCAGAGTATGTTTGCACCACAGCTTAGTTCTCGGGGTGCTTGTACTGTATATTTATGATGTGAATAATATACACTTAATTAATGGGAGCCTTCATGTTATTGTTGTGAATATAATTACGGTATTGTTTCGAGAAATATAACGAGTTAACTAATAGTGCTATATATTGCATATTGAGCATCTGAGTTTGCGTTAAACCCCTATTTAATTACGAGCGTTATAATGTTAATAGAACCGAGTAATAAGGGTAGGACCTATGGCAGTCTAGCTAGATATGATGGTACTTAGCTAGTGATTTGTGTCGTTATAGATGGGTACTTACGTTAGGAGTGCACAGTTAGAAGAGAGGTGAGAATATCATGTGAGTGCACGTCCTAACATGTACTTTTCATTTAATGTTTTAAATGTTTTTAAAGCACTTGCAGGTTTTTCAAATATAACTCCACATTCGGGCTCTGACCCGTTTGCTTTTCAAATCTATTTTTCTTTGTAAAACCATTTTAGGTGCCCAGCCGCAAGGACACCATGCATAGGATATTCATTCCGGTGACGAGCTGTAGCTGCTTGTGGAAGCTACAGGGATTTTCTTGTAGACGCTTCTATCACTTGGATTCCAGATTCATCATCTATCATTTGTAGGGCATGTTGCCCATTTCTATTAGAGTTACATTTCCATTTCAGTTTTTAGACTTTGGCATGTAATGTTTTAGTATTCAGTTTACTTATCAGTTGTGGGACTTGTAGTGAGGAGTTTTTCCTCCAGACTTTATTTACGTTATGTGATGGTCATTCTATTTACTTCATTATGGTGAATGGTGTTATTATTCTTTATTACACTTGTTGCATGTTAATCAGACTTTAATTAAAATTTGGCACGTACTTTTTAAATACTAGGTGGTTAGTAATCATTAAAATGTTTCGACAGTGATGCTATTAACTGGACCAACTTGGCATTTTGAATTAATTTAATAAAGGAATAGCTACCCGGTATTTAATTAGTCGGGGTGTCACAGGTGGTATCAGAGCATCAGGTTCTAGTGTCCTTTAGGACCTGACGGCTTATTATGTTTCCGCTAAGTTTCTTTGATATAGAGCCCTATATTTTAGGACTATTGTACTTTTTTTGTGTATGCTTTGTTCTTCTGCTATCTTAAGTTTATAAACAGTTAACTTATAAACTTTGTTCTTATTTCAGATGCCTCCACGACGTGCACGACGAGTTCCCAGGGATGCAACGCCCGAACCCCAGCCCGCTCCAGTTCAGGGCATGATGAACGCCGCTGAGGTTGCAGCTATAGTAGCCCAAGCGGTAAATGCCGCCATTGCCGTTGTTCAACAGGCACCACCTCAGGCGTCGGTTGCCGCGCTAGTACAGGCTAATGCATTCTCGTCTGCTTAGGAGCGTGTACGTGACGCTTTTCAGAAAGCGCATCCGCCAGAGTTTGCAGGTAGCTCAGATGTGGTAGTATCGAGCCAGTGGAGGAAGGATATGCAGAGGCACTTAAGGATGTATGAGTGCACGGATGTCCAGAAGCAGGTGCTAGATACTTTCAAGCTAGTTGGATCTGCGCTACAGTGGTGGGAGTCTATTACCACCATGGAGGAGAGGGATACTCTCACGATTCAGGAGTTCTGGGTGCGGTTCGACCGCAAGTACTTTCCGTCAGCTGTTCACACGAAAATGAGGAGGAAATTGATGAGTCTGAAGCAGGAGGGTAAGACTGTGGCCGAGTATGAGGCCGAGTTCACGAATCTGTTGAATATCGTTCCAGATGAGATACCAACAGAGAAGAAGAAGATTGAGAAGTTCACGAACGGGTTGACATGGAGGATCCGTCAGCATCTTCTAGGGAACCTATCGTTGGCCACTTATTCTGATGTGGTTAACGCTGCATTGTTACACTGCCAGGACCACCGTTTTCATATGGCCGAGGGCAAGAGGTCGGGGGAGTCTAGCCATCAAGGCAGGACCGGAGGACATGGTGCCAGCGGGGCACAATCTGGTCAGGGGCAGAGGCAGAATGAGCAGGGCTCCCAGCAGGGGGATAATAAGAGGTTCCGGTCAGGGAACTACAGGCAGGGACAGGGAGGTTTCCGTCAGGGCCATCAGGGTCCAAACGGCCATCAGGGCCAACAGGGGCAGAATGGGCAGCAGTTTCACCAGGGCCAGTAGGGACAAGGGAGGAACGGTAACGGCCACCAGGGTCGGGGACAGCAGGGACAGAGAGGAGGGAACTTCCTAGGGAAGTGCTTTATTTGTGGCAAGACTGGCCATAAGCGACAGGATTGTCCTGATAGGGGCAGGGCCCCACAGCAGCAGCAGCAGGGTGCTCGCTAGGAGCCACAGAGGCCTATGTTTCCCGCCGCTCTTCCCGCACCGCCACAGATGGCAGCATTGCCACCCATTCCAGCAGTCCCAGCTCAGCAGGGGCAGCTACAGTATGGACGTGTCTACAACGTCCACCAGGCTGCAGTTCCACAGGCACCGCCCGCGATTGAGGGTACGTTTCCTATCCATGGCACTATGGGTCGGGTATTATTTGATACGGGTTCTACACACTGTTTTATAGCTACACACTTCGCAAAAGCTTTAGGATTGTTAGCTACGGCAGAGAGCACAGTGACGTGTGTTGACTCACCATTGGGGAGTGGGTCACTTATTTTCTTTATATGCCGGGGAGTGGGGGTAGAGATTGGTGGTTTGGTATTACCTGCAGACATGTTAGTATTAGATATGCATGTTCACGACGTGATTATTGGGATGGATTGGCTCGTAGCTTATAGGGCCATGATTGATTGCTTCAGCGGGAGCATTGTTTTTGCCATTCCGGGGCAAGAGATGTTTATAGTGGCGATGCCTCGCCCTGAGGGAGGATCGACCGCTCATCTGTATTACATTGAGGAGGATACCTCTAAGGAGGTAGTGATACCTTTAGATTCTATTCCATTAGTCAGGGAGTATTCGGATGTGTTTCAGGAGATACCAGGCTTAACCCCCAGTCGAGAGATAGACTTTGTTATAGATTTGCTACCGGGTACGAGGCCTATAGCACGCGCACCGTACCGTATGGCTCCAGCTGAGATGAGGGAGTTACGGGATCAGATAGAGCAGCTGTTAGGTCAGGGCTTTATTCGCAGGAGTACCTCACCTTGGGGCGCTCCAGTTCTGTTTGTGAAGAAGAGGGACGGTTCACTGAGATTGTGTGTGGACTACCGAGAGTTGAATAAGGTCACGATACGGAATAAGTATCCGTTGCCTCGAGTTGATGACTTATTCGACCAGTTGAGAGGAGCTTCTTTCTTCTCGAAGATTGACTTGAGATCGGGATACCATCAGTTACGTATCATTGAGGAGGATGTCTCGAAGACTGCATTCTTGTCGAGATATGGTTCTTACAAGTTTCGGGTTATGCCTTTCGGTTTGACCAACGCTCCAGCAGTGTTTATGGACTTGATGAACAGAATGTTCAGGGATTTCCTAGACCAGTTTGTCATTGTCTTCATTGATGATATTCTGGTTTACTCCCAGACAGAGGAGGAGCACGCCGAGCATTTGAGGCAGGTTTTGCAGACACTTCGTCAGAACGAGTTGTATGCAAAATATGAGAAATGCGGGTTTTGGTTGAAGGAGGTCTAGTTTTTGGGACACATTATTTCCGACCAAGGAATATCTGTTGATCCGGGGAAGGTATCAGCGGTGAGGGAATGGGGATAGCCCATGACACCAACGGAGAATCGTAGTTTCTTAGGTCTAGCAGGATACTACAGGAGGTTTATTCGGGGTTTCTCGGAGATAGTAGGTCCTTTGACACATCTGACTCGTAAGGGTGTGCCATACATCTGGAGTGACGCCTTTCAGTTGGCATTTGATGAATTGAAGGATAAATTGACCTCAGCACCTGTGTTAGCATTGCCGAGACCGGGAGTTGAGTATTTGGTTTACACCGATGCGTCTTTGCAAGGGCTTGGAGGTGTATTGCAGCAGGAGAGACAGGCCATAACTTATTCTTCCCGTAAGCTTAAGCCTCATGAGAAGAATTACCCCACGCATGATTTGGAGTTCGCAGCTGTGGTATTTTCCCTACGGATTTGGAGGCACTATCTTTTGGGGGAGAAGTTCCAATTGTTCACGGACCATAAGTCCCTACAGTACCTATTCACGCAGAAGGAATTGAATATGCGGCAGCGTAGGTGGCTTGAGTTTGTGAAGGACTACCAGTTCGACATCCAGTATCACCCAGGTAAGGCTAACGTGGTAGCAGACACGTTGAGCCGTAGGCCAGCAGATGAGGTGGCAGAGGTGTGGAAGGCTAAGTGGAAGGAATTGGGACACCAGGATGCAGTGGCTCGATCTTTCATGTCTTTGATGATCGTTACACCGCAGATTGTCACGAAGGTAGTACGGGCACAGGCCAATGACTTCTTTTGTCAGGAGCAGATAGTTCGATTACTAGCAGAGGGAGCCGAGTCCTATACCGTTAGCTCAGATGGGGGATTGCACTTCAATGGGAGATTGGTAGTTCCAGAAGGGGAGGAATTGCGACACGAGGTGATGGCAGAGTCGCATGGCTCACGGTTCGCGGTACATCCCGGAGGGGGCAAAATGTACCAAGACATGAGACGCCAGTATTGGTGGAGCGGTATGAAGAGAGATATCGCTGAGTTTGTTTCGAAATGCGCCACTTGTCAGCTTGTAAAAGTGGATCATCAGAGACCGGCAGGATTGCTACAGCCGTTGGAGGTCCCGGTGTGGATGTGGGAGGGCATATCCATGGACTTTATTACGGGGTTGCCTACGTCGCAGAGGGGTCACGACTCCGTTTGGGTGATTGTGGATAGATTGTCCAAGGTCGCTCACTTTTTACCCATAAGGACTGACTACACTACGGGACATTATGCCCAGCTCTTCATTTCAGAGATTGTGAGACTTCACGGTGTGCCCCTAAATATCGTGTCTGACAGAGACAAGATATTTGTTTCGAGGTTTTGGGAGAGTTTCCAGGAGGCCATGGGCACGAAATTGCGGTTGAGTACGTCTTATCATCCGCAGACTGATGGGCAGACTGAGAGCACAAATCAGATGTTGGAGGACATGCTATGCATGTGCATTATTGACTTTGGGGGCTCAAATCCACGCTAACCTGCCAACTAAAAGAAAATATGCGGAAGTACACAATACGACAGGAAAGATGCTCAACAAACATACTAACAGTGAATAAAACGTAACAACACGAGTATGAATATTCAAATAGAAATGCAAATCTCAAAGCATTTATCAATATAATTTCTCAACAACACTTTAACCGGGTCACCAGGCCTCACCACATCCGTATATGCATTATCAAGCCACAGCCCAGGAAACAGGAATTTTGGCGGGTGCCCAACATCCGTGCCATATTAAAATCTCATGACAACGTGCTCATCAACAATATAATGATACCACATGAATCAAAATAATTTTAACAATTATTTTCCAGATTTCAATGAATTTATCAATTCAAATATGAGTTCAATTAAACAAGAATTCAAAGAGAATGACACTCGCAAGATTTAAGGAGCATATTGTGTAAAACCCCATACCTCAAACCATGATGAGAAACCAATAATCACATCCTCAAGATCAACACAAAAGATCTACAAAATATCCTCCAAGAACCTCTAACAAAATATCCCCAAGAACACCTCTAATCTAAGGTTGTAACTCACAAATCTCAAGGGCCTATGTGTATATAAAAAGAAGAGAAATATAAAATATATTTGCTGCCAAAATTTGTGCCAAAAGTATGTTAAAAGGGTTGCCCACGACTTCCTTTTATAATGCAAAGAAATGAAGAGTTGGAATCCAAAAGACTCCTTTAAATAAGGCAAAGAAATTAAGAGTTGGAAGTCAAAACAACTCCAAGAGTCGGCAAGGATTGAGTTGATTCGGAGTCGCATTCGGGTAGCTCAAGATAGGCAGAAGAGTTATGCTGATGCAAAGAGATTTTTCAGAGAGTTCCAAGTGGGGGACCAGGTTTTGCTCGGGGTATCTCCTATGAAGGGGATTATGCGTTTCGGGAAGAAAGGGAAGTTGGCACCAAGGTATGTGGGGTCGTTTCCTATTATTGAGCGGATCGGACCGGTTGCGTATAGACTTGGGTTACCGGAGCATTTGCATCGGATTCACGATGTGTTTCATATTTCCTCGCTGAGGAAATACCTTAGAGATAATTTGGCTCATTCTGACATTGCTGTGGAGGACATCGATCTCCAGCCTGATAGCTCCTACGAGGAGGGGCCGATTGCTATTTTGGACCGAAGCGAGAGGAAACTGCGGTCAAAGATAGTTCCGTTAGTGCGTGTCCAGTGGCGACATCACAATGTTGAGGAGTCCACATGGGAGCGCGAGGATGAGATGCACGAACGTTATCCAGAGTTATTTTTAGCAGGTACTTTCTAGTTTCGAATTTCGGGACAAAATTCAGTTATTAGGGGGGAAGTATGTAATACCCCGTACTTTTGGCTATATTTATTTTTGGGATTAATTAATTAAATGCGTATTAATTGGAAATTAATCCGGGTTATAAATACTAACGAGATGCGAGTTGGTATTTGATTTTGAGAATTTTGTTGAGACGCGTGTGACCGCCGTGTCATGTATTATTTTAATTATAAAAAGTGATTTTTAAATCTATAAACCGTATGGTCATTTTGAGTGCACCAACACGTTCGGAAGGGTCGAGATAGTCAGAAAACACTAGCCGGGGGTGTAGTTTGGATTTCGGGGTATTTTTAGGCCATACCGGCATCATAAAGGGTATTTTGGTAATTTCGTATTTTGGGAAATTAAAAGTGACGAAAATTGGTTAATTAAATCTGATGTAGATTTGACCCACTAAGCCCCTAACCAACCCATATTAACCTAGAAGGCTACGTAGGTTTTAGAAGAGTTTTCTAAGTTCCCCAAATCAAACCCTAGCCACCTTAAGCCACCATTGGAGAAGAAGCTTGGAGAGAAGAAATTCTGCATAAATCTTCACCAAACCAACATCAAAATCAGAAATGAAATCAAGGCAAGTGATTTAAATTACATTCCTTATGCAGTGAATGCTTCTTCCATGTTAGAAACCTTGATAATCAATCTTATATAAGAGTTAAAAGGAAACCCATGAAATTGGAAGTTATTATTTAATTTTGGGATAGGTTTGCATATAGAAACATTGTTTGAAGATTGAATTCAGAGATTTCATATTTATGTGATGTAAAAACGGATTAAAATCTGGGAAATTATGATGAGAAAAATCTAGGGTTTATGTTCTTGAAGAAAATTGGGGAATAATGTAGAAACTTGTGATTTAATGATGTTTAGAAGGTATTAAACCCTTAAAAGATGTTAGTATATGACCTTAGCATGTTTGAGGATGATTAGAGAACTTAATACATTGTTGGAACGAATTTTAGAAGAGATTTGAGGAGTAAAAATGGTGAAAAATGAGTTTTAGGAAAATCTGGGACGAATCTGGTAGGTCGTTAGAAGCCCCTGCCCAGGTCGTTCGAACGAACTCGTTCGAATGAGCTTCTAACGAATGGACCAGTCGTTCTAACGAAAGGGAGCCTCGTTCGATAACTTCGTTCGAACGAGATCTCGTTAGAAGGTACAGTTCGTTCGAACGAACTGGAATCTCGTTCGAACGAGACTTCTAACGAGTTGACAGAGGAATCTCTTTCGAACAGTCTCGTTCGAACGAGACTTCTAACGAGTTGACAGTTTGGTCCTTTTTGGACTGTTTTGATTTTTGGAGTCCCGTAAACTTGTTCGAGGATATAGATAACATTCCGATGATGATGTAATGATAGAATTGGGACTTTTGGGTATTTATGAGAAGGAAATCATATACGAGAGTTATATTAAATGGACGGTTTGGGTTGAGACGTGAGTGTCTACTATAACGTGACAATGAATTATGGCGCGTATAATTACAAACCGGAATAATATAAGTTGTAGATATTATAAGTTAGTACGAGAAAGCGATATGTACTACGATTAAACTACGGGATTACTAAGATGTGTGTTTACTTAGTATTGGTATATGAATTGTGTGTATGACATACCTACCATACTTGCTATCACGGGAGGTTTGCGTTCGCTTAGGGCCCTCTAATCCTTGTGTTGTCCGGATTTAGACTGGTTACCTTGATGAACATAGGTCATAGAAAGACTTATTGGGATATTAATAAGTCCGCTGATCGTGGGAGCGTAGGTATGTGCGTGACCCATGTGATGTGACTGTGTTCGCCTCCATTATTTGTGATGTTGTTATCTGTGAACTATTCCTGAGAGATTCGGAATATGTAATCCTTACGTACGTGATGTACCGGGATGGATAGCAGAGTATGTGTGCACCACAGCTTAGTTCTCGGGGTGCTTGTACTGTATATTTATGATGTGATTAATATACACTTAATTAATGGGAACCTTCATGTTATTGTTGTGAATATAATTACAGTATTGTTTCGAGAAATATAACGAGTTAACTGATAGTGATATATATTGCATATTGAGCATCTGAGTTTGCGTTAAACCCCTATTTAATTACGAGCGTTATAATGTTAATAGAATCGAGTAATAGGGTAGGACCTATGGCAGTCTAGCTAGATATGATGGTACTTAGCTAGTGATTTGTGTCGTTATAGATGGGTACTTACGTTAGGAGTGCACAGTTAGAAGAGAGGTGAGAATATCATGTGAGTGCACGTCCTAACATGTACTTTGCATTTAATGTTTTAAATGTTTTTAAAGCACTTGCAGGTTTTTAAAATATAACACCACATTCGGGCTCTGACCCGTTTGCTTTTCAAATCTATTTTTCTTTGTAAAACCATTTTAGGTGCCCAGCCGCAAGGACACCATGCATAGGATATTCATTCCGGTGACGAGCTGTAGCTGCTTGTGGAAGCTACAGGGATTTTCTTGTAGACGCTTCTATCACTTGGATTCCAGATTCATCATCTATCAGTTGTAGGGCATGTTGCCCATTTCTATTAGAGTTACATTTCCATTTCAGTTTTTAGACTTTGGCATGTAATGTTTTAGTATTCAGTTTACTTATCAGTTGTGGGACTTGTAGTGAGGAGTTTTTCCTCCAGACTTTATTTACGTTATGTGATGGTCATTCTATTTACTTCATTATGGTGAATGGTGTTATTATTCTTTATTACACTTGTTGCATGTTAATCAGACTTTAATTAAAATTTGGCACGTACTTTTTAAATACTAGGTGGTTATTAATCATTAAAATGTTTCGACAGTGATGCTATTAACTGGACCAAATTGGCATTTTGAATTAATTTAATAAAGGAGTAGCTAGTCGGGGTGTCACAGTGCCCCCAGGATGTTCATCTTGAGGTCAGTAGGCACGGACCTCTAATCAGTGTACCCCAGGATAACGATCGCCTTCAGCAACTCTAGGACTCTAGCCAATAATGTCATATTATTCTCGACGATGGACCCCAATTTGCCCCATTTTGGGGGCCTACTGGGCTGAGGAAACCTCATCCCCTCCGCTACCACACCCGGATGAAGTCATTTTCTGAAAAAAAAACTATTATTAGTACAAACATGTATATGGACTTTGAATTAATGCTCAAAACCTATAATAACAATACATACCAATACCAATATCAATTTATATTAATTATAATTTTTACCAATATCAATACCAATACCAATTTATACCAAAACCAAATTCAATTTAAACACACGCACTCTGCCCCCCCCCCCCCCCCCCCCCACACACACACACTCCCGGGTTATGGACTTTGAATTAATGACAAAATTGATTAAAATACTAATTAACATATTTACTTGGTTAATATAAGCATTAAAATGATCAAGTGCAAATGAATAAAAAGAATTAAATTGTCGTCCGATAATAATAAAGCACTAGAATAATACAACCACTGGTCATTACAAATGATTTGAATATTTATTACAAATCTAAAAATTGTTTCAAATTTGGTCTATCATAAAAAATGGATTGATATTTGATAGGAGCAGCCAAGCCATCCACATTACTGTTTAGATGCTTTGGTGCATGTAGGATGATTGACCACAACTCCTTGTTGATACACTCTGAGTAAAACACTTTCTTGAACTTTTGAAAAGCACAATCAAATGGCTCATCGCTCACGGTCCTATCCTATTAAAGACCAATTATATCTGTAATATACTTAACAGCTCATGCACACTGTTTCAATTTGAGAAAAATTCGGCAGCATATCCCCATAGTTCTCCAAGTACGCGACATAGATTCGCAAGTGTGAGTGTTATTTCAATTTATCAATTGAAATAACATTTAACGTCGCATCATCTAGTATGTACCCAGAGAACATTAAGATATGACTGTAGAACTTCCTCCAAAAGTAACAAGTTTAAACCACTAAGAATATTATTGTATAGAAACTATGAGGTCCTAAACTGTCTAAATGGGACAATTCTAGAGATTTCATTACAGGGTAATGACTCTCGAACAGGTCTAAGGGCTATTGAATGCATACGCATAAGAACTAGAAGGCTAGTATCTATGCGCACTATATGTGGTTTAAAGTATGTTTGATTTAATTATATCTTTTCACAATTAGAGATATTTCATTTAATTAGGTAATTTAAAGTATGTTTCATTTAATTTAAAGTGGTCATAAGAACTAAAACTTATACGAATTTATATCAATATTAATACCAATTCAAATTCAAATTCAATTTATAACAATACAAATATCAATACCGATTCAAATGCAATTTCAATTTAGAGAAACGGGTCCTATATAATTACAATGTATACAATGTTATTAACCAAACCATTAACCAAACCAAGAATTAACATGTATCCCGTACTCCTTATATAGTCTACATGATAAAAAAATATTAACAATAACAAGTTCTCAATTGAGGTTTCATACTATGTTCTTGCACAAAGAGGAACACATTATTATTTTACAAGGGTGTGTTACATCATAAGGACGTCCATAAATATATGTCAAATGTCCCCAGTCATTTATAATATTATTATATGGCATAAATAAGGTCCGTGTGACAAATATTGACCCCCCAACAATAATCCACACACGCATACACACACCTCTACACACATTCCCCCCCCCCCCACACCCCTACACCCATTGCCCCCTCCTTCCCTCTCCCCCCTACCCACACCCTACCCACACTTTCACCCCCCCCCCCCACTTCCTCACACCCCCACACACCTATTACTCCCACCCCCATTGCCGCCCCCTGCCCTCCACCCCCATACACCTACACACACAGAGACACCCCTACCCTCCCCCCCACATGCAGACCCACCTACACCCCCCATATATATATACACGTATACACACACATATACAAAGTAAAGAGAGACAGGAAAAAAATACCTGAAATGTAGAGAGAGAAATAACCGTCGCGCGCGCGCGCACACACACACAGAATTGGTGGGAATAAAAAATGGTGAGAAAAAAGAGGCCGTAGGTTTTTTAGTAAAGAAAGTTGTCACAAACCTGTCAAGGTCTTTGATTGTGACAAGTCCGTGACAACTTTAGTTGTCATGGACTTGTCATTATCAATGACCGTGACAAACCGTTGTCACGAAATTGCCATGGTCATTAATCGAGACAAAAATGCGTATTTTTTTTGTCAGAGTCAATGACCATCACAAGGCTGGTTGAATCAAATGTGACAATTTTTCCTTTTAGTGTAGTGTGTTCGTGCCTCTGATGGGGGGCTGTTTGGTGACTGTTTTGCATTTTCTCCCTTTAATGGCATGCTTTTAATACTATGTTTAGAGATTTGAATTTTTTTGTTATATTATAAAAGTGAATGTCCAATGTCTATACAGTTAGTTCCAATGAATTTCATTGGTCGAGTACGAGGTGTTCATGCCTCTTTCGAGCCTTTTAGTGGTTGTTTTGAATTTGTACACTTTAATGGTAGGTTTTTGAGCATAAGTCTAGATATTTACGAATTTCCATCATATTCTAAAATATGGAGTCCCGTAACTACCTGGTTAGTTCCTACGAGTTACATTGGTCCTGTCTGAGGTGTTTGTCCATCTTACGAGGCTATTTGGTTGTTGTTTTGTGTTTTCGTCCTTTAACGACATGTTTTTAAGCCTAATTCTTCAGATTTGAAATATATGTCATATTCTCAGACTTGGAGTCTCATGACTATGGAATTGGTTCCTATTAGTTTCATTAGTTCCATGTGAGGTGTCCGTGCCTCTTACGGGCCGTTTGGTGATTGTTTTGCATTTTCAACCTTTAATAGAATGTTATTAAGCCTAATTCTTGATCATACAAATTTTCTCGTATTCTAAAAATGGGAGTCTCGCAACTATACAAACAGTTCCTACAAGTTATATTGATCCCGTCCAAGGTTTTCTTATCCCTCACGGGATCGTATGGTGATTATTTTGTGTTTTCTCCCTTTAACAACTTATTTTTAAGGCAAAGTATGGAGAGATGAAAATTTTCATCATATTCTCAAACCGAGAGTTCTGGGACTATGTGTTCAGTTCTTATGAGTTACATAGGACTTGTGCGAGGTGTTCTTGCCTCTTACAAGGCCATTTGCTAAAGGTTTTGCATTTTGGCCCTTTGAAGACATGTTTTTAAGTCTGAATCTAGTGATTCTGAAATTTTCATCATATTCTCAAACCGGGAGCCTCGTGACTGTGTGATCAGTTCATATAAGTTACGTTGGTATTATGCGAGGTGTTCGTGCCTCATACAGGGTCGTTTGGTGACCGGTTTGCTTTTTTCCCTCTAGGGGAAAGTTTTCAAGCCTAAGACTTCAGGTATTCAAATTTTTGTAATATTCTCAAATTGGGAGCCCATTGATTATTTTGTCAGTTCCTACGAGTTACAATAGTCCCATGCGAGGTTTTCGTGCCTCTTATAAGGCTGTTTGGTGGTTGTTTTGTTTTTTTGCCCTTTAACGGTGTTTTTTAATGTTTAAGTCTACATATTTCCAATTTTTTTCCATATTATCAAATCGAGAGTCTCGTGGCTACGCTGTCAATTCTTACGAGTTATATTGGTTCCATACGATGTGTCCGTGCCTCTAATAGGGGCTATCTGGTGGTTGTTTTGGATTTTCTCCTTTTAACATCATGTTTTTATGATTTAGTCTAGATATTTTTTAAATTTCTAATATTTTCTCAAACTGGAATGTCATCATAATGCGGCCAGTTCCTTTGAGTTACATTGGTCCATTACGAGGTGCTCGTGCCTCTCATAGGCCCATTTTGTGGTTGTTTGCATTTTCTCCCATTAACAGCATGTTTGTAAGATTAAGTCTACATATTTTCAAATTTTATCATATTATTAAGTTAGGGGTCCCATGATGATGCTGTCATTTCCCACGCATTATATTGGTCACGTGCAAGGTGCCTGTGCCTCTTATGAGGTCGTCTGGTGGTTGTTATCCATTTTCGCCCTTTAACAACAAGTTTTTGAGCATAAGTCTAGATATTTGCAGATTTTCATCATATTCACAAATAGGGAGTCCTATGACTACAAGGTCAGTTCCTACGAGCTACAATGGTCCCGTGCAAGGTATTCGTGCCTCTTACGGGGTTATTTGGAACCTATTTTGTGCTTTAACCTTTTATCGACATGTTTTTAAGTCTAAGTATTGAGATTTGAAAATTTCCATCATATTCTTAAGACGAGAGTCTCAAGACTACATGATTAGTTCATGTGAGATTCATCAGTCCCATGCGAGGTTCTCATGCCTCTTACAGGGCCGTTTGATGGTTGTTCTGCATTTTTACCCTTCGATGGCATTTTTTTAAGCCTAAGTCTTGAGATATGCAAATTTTTATCATATTTTCAAAACGTGAGTCCTATGACAACGTGGTAAATTTCTACGAGTTATATTGGTCTCCCGTCTAATGTGTTTGTCCCTCTTACTGGGCCGTTTGGTGGGTATTTTGCATTTTTTCCTTTTAATGACAAGTTGTCAAGCGTGAGTTTTAATATATGCAAATTTTCCTCACATTGTCCAACTAGGACTCCCATTTCTATGAGTTACATTAGTCCCCTGCGAGGTGTTTGTGCGTCTTACGGGGCCATTTGGTGGCTATTTTGAATTTGTTCCCTTTAACGACAAGTTTTTAAGCATAATCCTATGTAATTGGAAATTTTGATCATATTCTCAAATTGGGAGTCCTTTGCGTGCGCGATTAGTTCCTATGAGTTAAATTGGTCTATTTTGCGGCGTCCGTTCTCTTACGAAGCTGTTTGATTGGTGTTTTGTATTTTCTCCCTTTAACGACATGTGTTTAAGCCTAAGTTTTGAGATTTGAAAATTTCCATCATATTCTCAAACCGAGTGTCCCATGATTATGCGATCAGTTCCCATGACTTAAATTGGTCTCGTGTAAGGTGTCCGTGTCTCTTACGGGGCCGTTTGGGGGCTGTTTTGCACTTTCACCCTCTAAAGGCAACTTTTCAAGACTAATTCTTGAGATTCAAAAATTTTCATCATATTTTAAAATCGTGAGTCTCGCGACTACATGGTCACTTCCTACGAGTTAATTGGTCCCGTCGGAGATTTTTGTGCCTCTTACGGGGTCATTTGATGGCTATTTTGCTTTTTCGTACTACACCAAAAAGGATAAATTATCACCTTTAAGTCGGCCAGTCTTGTCACGGTCAATGACCATGACAAGGCCGTGGCAACTGGTTATCACGGTCAATGACCCTGACAAGTTTGTGACAAGGTCAGTTGCCACAAACTTGTCAAAGTCAAAGAACTTGACATGTCCGTGACAACTTTTCTAATAAAAAAACCCTACCCTTCTTTTTTTTTTCCACCGTTTCCATTCCCTCATTTTTTCCCTCTCTCGCACGAGTACTCTCTCTTTCTCTAAGGTACGTTTTTCTCTCCCTCTCTCTTTCCATTATATGTTGTATATGTTTATATGTGTATATGTGTGTGTAGAACCCTTATTTTTGTGTGTGTGCAGGTGGGTGTGGTGGGGGCAGGGGGAAGTGTGTGCGCGTATATGTGCTAGTGTGTGTGTTGATGTGTGTGGGAGGGGGAAGGGGTGGGGCATCAGAGAGGGCGAGTTTGCCTCAAACCCCTAAAATCTCTTGTTAATATTGATTGAATCTTATTGTTTAGAGAATGAAATGAATTTGACATTATAAATATTATTTGTGTATTCTTATTTAGATTTTAAATTGGTTAGAAATTGTTAATGTTGATTGGGTGTTATTATTTATGGATTGAAGCTAATTAGTCATATGTATTTAATTTCTTATGCTATTGGAAATGAACTAATTGAGTAGATGAATTGGAAGGAGTACGGGATACACATTTATTAGTTTGTTGTTGCTGATGGATTATATTGGACGGATGTGGTTGTATATGGAAGTTGGTTGTTTAATTTTTTTAAAATCCTTAATTTAATTCACACTTATAAATCCTTAAATAATTATATTGTCTTAATTTTTAGGTTGCTTAATTTTGGAAGTGGCACAACCACTAGATTATTGTCCAAATATGGGGGGGGGGGGGGGGGGGAGTTTTCAAATTTTTTCTAAACTTATTTTGTGTTACGATCGTTCGAGAGTTGCACGGCCGTGAACTTATGATAATTAAATGAAACATACTTGAAATTACATATAGTGTGCATAAATACTAGCCTTCTAGTTATTATGCGTACGCATTTACACTACACCAAAACTAGCGAATGGTCATGGCAGAAATCCCTGACCAAGACTGTGGGTCGCGGACTTAGGTCATGACCAATTTCGTGGGTCGCGGCCCAAATCCGTGACCAATTTGGGTTCACGTCCCTAACGGGGTCACGACAGATGGTCGTGGATTTGGCCATGACCCATACCGCAATGGGAAAAAAATGGCCGTGGTGAAATCCATGCCCCAACTGTGACAAAATTTGGGCGCGGCCAAAGTCCGTGACCCAGACCGCGACAGAAAAAAAAGAAAAAAAAGGTCGCGGCCAAAGTCCATGACCCACATCGCGATACAAAAAAGGAAAAATATGGTTACGGACTTTGGTTGTGACCATTTTTCATCACAGTTAGGGGTCATGGACTTTGACTGCGACCATTTTTATGAGCGACAGAAAAAATAAAAATTGTCATGGACAAAGTCCATCACCATATTTAACTATAATTTAAAAAAAAGTCTTTTTTTGGTCCAATCCTGAAATTGGGGGTCCTGTGACTGCACGGTCAGGTGCTACGTGTAACGTTGGATGCGTACAGGGTGTTAAAAATATTTATTATTGGCAAAAAAATAAAAAAATCACAAATTACGAATTGGGAACGTTGTTACTAAACATTATATACAAACTTAAAAATATTGCACGTCTTAATAATTCACAGATCGAAAAAAATTGGGCAGGGTTTCCTCTGTTTTTTGGACATTCCAAACCCTGTAAATATAAAATCTATTTATTAAAAAGCCCGCACGATCATAAAACTAAACAATCAAATTATAAAAGCCCGCATGGATATAAAACTAAACAATAAAACAATAAAAGCCCGCATGGATATAACACATAAAAAACATAATCCTAAATTTCCATAAGTTTATATAAACAATCTTCATGTTGTAAACCATTTCCTCCTTCATTTGTTACACATGCAAAAAAGCAAGCGATACAATGTTATCCTGCAAATGATCAGATTAAAAAAATGATATCAATAAAACAAGTAGTTTTACAAAAAAAATATTCAAACTGAAAAATTGCATATATAAGTTATAATTATCAACATATCAGTTCCAACGCGTTACATTGGTCCCTTGCGAGGTGTCGGTGCCACTCACATGGATGTTTTGGTATTTCCCCCTCTAGCGCCATGTTTTTAAGCCTAAGTTTAGACATTTTCAACATAGTCATATTCTCAAATCGATAGTCCCTTTATCGTATGGAGTCTTGTGATCGCGCAGTAAGTTCCTACGAGTTACATTGGTCCCGTGCAAGGTGTTGGTGCCACTCACGGGCCTGTGTCGGGTTTTTGCCTTCTAACACCATATTTTTATCCTAAGTCTAGAAATACGCAAATTATCATCGTATTCTCAAACCGGGAGTCCCGTGATCGTGCGATAAGTTCCTACGAGTTCACCGGTCCCGTGCGAGGTGTTGGTGCCACTCAAGGGGCCATTCAAGGGTTATTTTGGGTTTTCACCCTCTAACGCCATGTTTTTAAGCCTAAGTATAGATATGTGCAAATTATCATCGTATTCTCAAATCGAGAGTCCCGAGATCGAGTGGTTGGTTCATACGAGTTACATTGGTCCCGTGTGACGAGTGGTGCCACTCACGGGGCCGTTTGGGGGCTGTTTCGGGTTTTCACCCACTAATGCCATGTTTTTAAGACTAACACTAGAAATATGCAAATTATTTTCATATTCTCAAACTGAGAGTCCCGTGAATGCGCGGTCCGTTCCTATGCATTACATTGGACCCGTGCGAGGTGTCAGTGCCACTCACAGGGCCGTTCGGGGGCTATTTTGAGTTTTCATCCACTAACGCCATGTTTTTCTTAAGTTATGATATTTTTAAATTATCATCACATTTTCAAATAAGGAGTACCTTGATCACGCGGTAAGTTACTAGGAGTTACATTGGTCCTGTGCGAGGTGTTGGTGCCACTCACAGGGCCGTTCGGGGGCTATTTTGAGTTTTCACTCGCTAACACCATGTTTTTAAGCCTGTATATGGAAATATACAAATTATCATCGTATTATCAAACCGAGAGTCCCGTGATCACGCTGTCAGTTCCAACGAGTTACATTGATCTCGTGCGAGTAGTTGGTGCCACTCACGGGGCCGTTCGGGGGTTGCGTCGTATTTTTGCATTCTCACGCCATGTTTTTAAGCCTAAGTAAAAATATATGCAAATTGTCATTATATTCTCAAATCGAAAGTCCTGTGATCATGCGGTAAGTTCCTGCGAGTTATATTGGTCCCGTGCGAGGTGCTGGTGCCACTCAAGGGGTCGTTCGGGGGTTGTTTCGGGTTTTGACCCACTAAAGCCATATTTTTATGCCTAAGTCTAGAAATATGCATATTAGCATCGAACTGTCAAATCGGGAGTCCTGTGACCGTGCGGTCAGTTTATAGAAGTTACATTGATCCAGTGCGAGGTGTTGGTGCCACTCAAGGGGCCGTTCGAGGGATGTTTTGGGTTTTTACCCTCTAACGCCATGTTTTTCTTTAGTCCTAATATATTTAAATTATGGTCGTATTCTCAAATTAGGAGTCCCTTGATCACTCGGTCAGTTCCTATGAGTTACATTGGTCCCGTACGAGGTGTTGGTGCCATAGACGGGGCCATTCGGCGGCTGTTTCGGGTTTTCACCCACTAACACCATGTTTTTATGCTTTAGTCTAGAAATATGAAAATTATCATCGTATTCTCAAATTGGGAGTCCCGTGATCACACGGTCAGTTCATACGAGTTACATTGCTCCCGTACGAGGTGTTGGTTCCACTCACGGCGCCGTTTGGGGGATATTTTGAGTTTTCACCCACTAACGCCATGTTTTTAAGATCAAATCTATTAATATGCAAATTATCATCATATTCTCAATTTGGAAGTCTCATGATCCAACGGTCAGTTCCTATGAGTTACATTTGTCGCGTACGAGGTGTTGGTGCCACTCACGGGGCCGTTCGGGGGTTGTTTCGAGTTTTACCCACTAACACCATGTTTTTAATCCTATGTCTAGAAATATACAAATTATCATCGTATTCTCAAATCGGGAGTCCATTGATCATGCAGTCAGCTCCTACGAGTAACATTGGTCTCGTACAATGTGTTGGTGCCACTCACGAGATTGTTCGGGGGCTGTTTCAAGTTTTCACCCACTAACGCCATGTTTGGCTTAAGTCCTGGTATTTTTAAATTATCGTTGTATTCTCAAATCGGGAGTCTCGTGATTGTGCAGTAAGTTCCTACGAGTTAGCCGTTTGGGGGCTGTTTCGGGTTTTCACCCACTAACGCCATGTTTTTAAGCCTAAGTCTAGAATTATGCAAATTATCATCATATTCTCAAACCGGGACTCTCGTGATCGTGCGGTCAGTTCTTACGAGTTACATTGGTCCCGTGCGAGGTGTTGGTGCCACTCACGGGGCCGATCGGGGGCTATTTTTTATTTTCTCCCACTAACGCCATATTTTACTTAAGTCCTGATATTTTTGAATTATCATCGTATTCTCAAATCAGGAGTCTCGTGATCCCGCGATAAGTTTCTACGAGTAACAATGGTCCTGTACGAGGTATTGATGCCACTCACAGGGTCGTTTAGGGGTTGTTTCGAGTATTCGCCCACTAAAACCATTGTTTAAGACTAACTCTAGAAATATACAAATTACCATTGTATTTTTAAACTGGGATCCGTGATCGCGCGATTAGTTCCTACGAGTTACATTGGTCCCGCACGAGGTGTTGGTGCTACTCACGGGGTCGTTCAGGGGTTGTTTCGGGCTTTCACCCACTAACGCCATGTTTTACTTAAGTTCTGATATTTTTAAATTATCATCGTATTCTCAAATCAGGAGTCTCATGATCACGCAATAAGTTCCTACGAGTTATATTGGTCCCGTTCGAGGTATTGGTGCCACTCATGGGGCCATTCGGTGGTTACTCCGATTTTTCACCCACTAATGCCATGATTTTAAGCCTAAGTCTAGAAACATGCAAATTGTCATTGTATTCTCAAACTGAGAGTCTCGTAATCACGCAATCCGTTCCTACAAGTTACATTGATCTTGTGCGATGCGTTCGGAGGCTATTTCAGATTTTTCACCCACTAACGTCATGTTTTTCTTAAGTCCTGATATTTTTAAATTATCATCGTATTCTCTAATCGGGAGTGTCGTGATCGCATGGTAAGTTCCTATAAGTTAAATTGCTCCTGTGAGAGGTATTGGTGCCACTCACGGGGCCGTTCTGGGCCTGTTTAAGGTTTTCACCCTCTAAACGCCATGTTTTTAAGCCTAAGTCTAGAAATATGTAAATTATCATTGTATTCTCAAACTGGTAGTCCCCTTATCGTACGGTCAGTTCGTACGAGTTACATTGGTTTCGTGCGATGTGTTGGTGCCACTCACGGGGTCGTTCGGGGGTCTATTAGGGTTTACCCCACTAACGCCATGTTTTGGTTAAGTCCTGATATTTTGAAATTATCATCGGATTCTCAAACTGAGAGTCCCATGATCGCGCGGTAAGTTCCTACGAGTCACATTGGTCCGGTGCGACATGTTGGTGCCACTGACGGGGCCGTTCAGGGCCTATTTCCGATTTTCACCCACTAACGCCATATTTTTAAGCCTAAGTATACAAATATGCTAATAATCATCAAATTCTCAAACCGGGAGTCCCGTGATCTAGCGGTCAGTTCTTACGAGTTACATTGGTCCCGTGCGAGGTGTTGGTGCCACTGACGGGGCTGTTCGGTGGCTATTTTGGGTTTTCACCCACTAACGCCATGTTTTTATGCCTTAGTCTAGAAATATGCAAATTATCATCGTATTCTCAAATCGAGAGTCCCGTGATCGCGCGGTTAGTTTATACGAGTTTCATTGCTCCTACACGAGGTGTTGGTCCAACTCATGGCACCGTTTGGGGGTTATTTCGAGTTTTCACCCACTAATGCTATGTTTTTAGGCTCAAGTCTAGAAATATGCAAATTATCATCGTATTCTCAATCCGAGAGTCCCGTGATCACGCGGTTAGTTCCTATGAGTTACATTTGTGCCGTATGAGGTGGTGGTGCCACTCACGGGGCCATTCGGTGGTTGTTTCGGGTTTCACCCTCTAACGCCATGTTTTTAAGCCTACGTCTAGAAATATACAAATTATCATCGTATTCTCAAATCGGGAGTCCTGTGATCATGCGGCCAGTTCCTATGAGTAAAGTTGGTCTCATGCGAGGTGTTGGTGCCACTCACGGTCCGTTCGAGGGTTGTTTCGAGTTATCACACACTAACACCATGTTTTGCTTAAGTCCTGGAATTTTTAAATTATCACCGTATTCATAAATCGGGAGTCCCGTGATCGCGTGGTAAGCTTCTATGAGTTAGCCGTTTGGGGGTTGTTTCGGGTTTTCATCCACTAACGCCATGTGTTTAAGGCTAAGTCTAGAATTATGTAAATTATCGTCATATTCTCAAATCGAGACTTTCGTGATCGCATGGTCAGTTTCTACGAGTTACATTGGTCCCGTGCGAGGTGTTAGTGCCACTCACGGGGCCGATCGGGGGTTATTTTCGTCTTTCTCCCACTAACGACATATTTTGCTTAAGTATTGATACTTTTAAATTATTATCATATTCTCAGATCGGGAGTCCCGTGATCCCGCGGTAAGTTCCTACGAGTTACATTGGTCCCGTGCGAGGTATTGGTGCCACTCGCGGGGTCGTTCAGGATCTGTTTCGAGTATTCGCCCACTAACGCCATTTTTTAAGCCTAAGTCTAGAAATATGCAAATTATCATTGTATTCTTAAACTGGTATCCGTGATCGTTCAATCAGTTCCTACGAGTTACATTGGTCCCGCACGTGGTGTTGGTGCTACTCACGGGGCCTTTCAGGGGTTGTTTCGAGCTTTCACCCACTAACGCCATCTTTTACTTAAGTTATGATATTTTTAAATTATCATCGTATTCTCAAATCAGGAGTCTCGTGATCACGCGATAAGTTCCTACGAGTTACATTGGTCCCGTTCGAGGTATTGGTGCCACTCATGGGGCCGTTCGGGGGTTACTCTGAGTTTTCACCCACTAATGCCATGATTTTAAGCCTAAGTCTAGAAATATGCAAATTATCATTGTATTCTCAAACTGAGAGTCTCGTAATCACGCGATCCATTCCTACAAGTTACATTGATCATGT
Organism: Sambucus nigra; assembly: GCA_949130495.1. Taxonomy (NCBI): domain Eukaryota; kingdom Viridiplantae; phylum Streptophyta; class Magnoliopsida; order Dipsacales; family Adoxaceae; genus Sambucus; species Sambucus nigra. Next base: position 724,305,831 of record OX422207.1, read on the forward strand.
GCTATGTGTTGGTGCCATTCACGGGGCCGTTTGGGGGCTATTTTGCGTTTTTCACCCACTAACGCCATATTTTTCTTAAGTCCTGATATTTTTAAAATATCCTCGTATTCTTAAATTGGGAGTGTCGTGATCGCGCGGTAAGTTTCTACAAGTTACATTGCTCCAGTGAGAGGTATTGGTGCCACTCACGGGGTCATTCTGGGAAAGTTTAGGGTTTTCACCCTCTAAACGCCATGTTTTTAAGCCTAAGTCTAAAAATATGCAAATTATCATCATATTCTCAAACTGGTAGTCCCCTTATCGTTCGATCAGTTAGTACGTGCTACATTGGTTTCATGCGATGTGTTGGTGCCACTCACGGAGCCGATCGGGGGCTCTATCAGGGTTTACCCCACTAACGCCCTATTTTCGTTAAGTCCTAATATTTTGAAATTATCATCGCATTCTCAAATCGAGAGTCTCATGATCATTCGGTAAGTTCCTATGAGTCACATTGGTCCAGTACGACATGTTGGTGCCATTGACGAGGCCGTTTCGGGTTTTCACCCACTAACGCCATATTTTTAAGCCAAAGTCTAAAAATATGCAAATTACCATCGTATTCTCAAATCGGGAGTCCCGTGATCTAGCGGTCAGTTCTTACGAGTTACATTGGTCCCGTGCGAGGTGTTGGTGCCACTGACGGGGCTGTTCGGTGGCTATTTTGGGTTTTCACCCACTAACGCCATGTTTTTATGACTTAGTCTAAAAATATACAAATTATCATCGTATTCTCAAATCTGGAGTCCCGTGATCGCGCGATCAGTTCATACGAGTTTCATTTCTCCCGTACGAGGTGTTGGTCCCACTCATGATGCCGTTTGGGGGCTATTTCGAGTTTTTACCCACTAACGCCATGTTTTTAAGCTCAATTCTAGAAATATGCAAATTATCGTCGTATTCTCAATCCGAGAGTCCCATGATCACGCGGTCAGTTCCTATGAGTTATATTTGTCCTATACGAGGTGTTGGTGCCACTCACGGGGCTGCTTGGGGGTTGTTTCGGGTTTCACCCACTAACGTCTTATTTTTAAGCCTACATCTAAAAATATACAAACTATCATCGTATTCTCAAATCGGGAGACCTGTGATCATGCGACTAGTTCCTATGAGTAACGTTGGTCTCATGCCAGGTGTTGGTGCCACTCACGGGACCGTTCGGGGGCTGTTTTAATTTTTCATCCACTAACACCATATTTGTCATAAGTCCATGTATTTTTTAATTATCACCGTATTCACAAATCGGTAGTCCCGTGATCGCGCGGTAAGTTCCTACGAGTTAGCTATTTTGGTACTGTTTCGGGTTTTCACCCACTAACGCCATATTTTTAAGCCTAAGACTAGAATTATGCAAATTATCATCATATTCTCAAAATGGGACTCCCGTGATCGCGTGGACAGTTCCTACGAGTTACAATGGTCCCGTGCGAGATGTTGGTGCCACTCCCGGGGCCGTTCGGCGGCTGTTTTTGGTTTTCCCCCACTAACGCCATATTTTTCTTAAGTCCTGATATTTTTAAATTATCATCGTATTCTCAAATCGAGAGTCCCGTGATCTTGCGGTAAGTTCCTACGAGTTACATTGGTCCCGTGCGAGGTAGTGGTACCACTCGAGGGATCGTTCGGGGGCTATTTCAGGTATTCGCTCACTAACGCCATTTTTTAAGCTTAAGTCTAGAAATATGCAAATTATCATCGTATTCTTAAATCGGGAGCCGTGATCATGCGATCAGTTCTTACGAGTTATATTTGTCCCGTACGAGGTGTTGGTGCCACTGACGGGGGCGTTCGTGGGTTGTTTCGGGTTTCACCCACTAACGCCATGTTTTTAAGCCTACGTCTATAAATATACAAATTATCATCATATTCTCAAAATGGGAGTCCTTTGATCATGCAGTCAGTTCGTACGGGTAACAGTGGTCTCGTACGAGGTGTTGGCGCAACTCACGTGGTCGTTTGGAGGCTATTTCGAGTTTTCACCCACTAGTTCCACGTTTGGCTTAAGTCCTGGTATTTTTAAATTATCGTCGTATTATCAAATCAAGAGTACCGTAATTGCACAGTAAGTTCCTACGAGTTAGCCGTTCGGGGGCTGTTTCGGGTTTTCACCCACTAACGCCATATTTTTAAGCCTAAGTCTAGAATTATCCAAATTATCATAATATTCTCAAATCGGGACTCCCGTGACTGTGTGGTCAGTTCCTACGAGTTACATTGGTCCCATACGAGGTGTTGGTTCCACTCACGAGGCCGTTCGGGGGCTATTTTCGATTTTCCCCCACTGACGCCATATTTTGCTTAAGTCCTCATATTTTTAAATTATCATCGTATTCTCAAATCGGGAGTCGCATGATCCCGCGATAAGTTCCTACGAGTTACATTGGTCCCGTGCGAGGTAGTAGTGCCACTCATGGGGTCGTTCGGGGGCTACTTCGGGTATTCGCCCACTAACGCCATTTTTTAAGCCTAAGTCTAGAAATATGCAAATTATCATCATATTCTTAAACAGGGAGCCGTGATCACGCGGTCATTTCCTACGAGTTACATTGGTCGCGTACAAGGAGTTGATGCTAGTCATGGGGCCGTTCGAGGGTTATTTCGGGCTTTCACCCACTAACGCCATGGTTTACTTAAGTTCTGATATTTTTGAATTATCATCATATTCTCAAATCGGGAGTCTCGTGATCACGCAATAAGTTCCTATGAGTTACATTGGTCCCGTTCGAGGTATTGGTGCCACTCACGGGGCCGTTCGGGGGCTGCTTTGAGTTTTCACCCACTAACGCCATGTTTTTAAGCCTAAATCTAGAAGTATGCAAATTATCATTGTATTCTCAAATTGAGAGTTCCGTAATCTCACGATCCATTCCTATGAGTTACATTGGTCCCGTGCGATGTGTTGGTGCCACTCACGGGACCGTTCGGGGGCTATTTCACAGTTTTCACCCACTAACGCCATGTTTTTTTTAAGTCCTAATATTTTTAAATTATCGTCGTATTCTCAAATCAGAAGTCCTGTGATCGTGCAGTAAGTTCCTACAAGTTACATTGCTCATGTGCGAGGTATTGGTGCCACTCACGGGGTCATTTTGTCCCTGTTTAGGGTTTTACCCACTAAAAGCCATATTTTTAAACCTAAGTCTAGAAATATGCAAATTATCGTCGTATTCTCAAACTGGTAGTTTCTTATCGTACGGTCAGTTCGTACGAGTTACATTGGTCCCGTGCGATGTGTTAGTGCCACTCACGGGGCCGTTCGGGGGCTCTATCAGGATTTATCCCACTAACGCCATGTTTTGCTTAAGGCCTGATATTTTGAAATTATTATTAGATTCTCAAACCGGGAGTCCCATGATCGTACGGTAAGTTCTTACGAGTCACATTGGTCCCATACGACGTGTTGGTGCCACTAACGGGGCCTTTCGGGGGTTGTTTCGGGTTTTCACCCACTAACGCCATGTTTTTAAGCCTAAGTCTAGAAATATGCAAATTATCGTCGTATTCTCAAACCAGGATTCCCATGATCGAGCAGTCTGTTCGTACGAGTTACATTCATCCCCGGGATGTGTTGGTGCCACTCAAGGGGCCGTTCGGGGGCTATTTTGGGTTTTTCACCCACTAACACCATGTTTTTCTTAAGTCCTGATATTTTTAAATTATTGTTTTATTCTCAAACCAGGAGTCTCGTGATCACGCGGTAAGTTCCTACGAGTTACATCGGTCTCGTGTGAGGTTTTGGTACCACTCGTGGGGCCGTTCGGTGGCTATTTTGGGTTTTCACCCACTAACGCCAAGTTTAAGTCTAGAAATATGCAAATTATCATCGTATTCTCAAATCGAGAGTCCCGTGATCATGCGGTTAGTTCCTACGAGTTACATTGGTCCCATGCAAGGTGTTGGTGTCCCTCATAGGGACGTTTGGGGGTTGTTTGGGGTTTTCACCCACTAACGCCATGTTTATAAGCTTAAGTTTAGAAATATACAAATTAACATCCTATTGTCAAACCGAGAGTCCCATGATTGCACGGTTAGTTCATACGAGTTACATTGGTCCTGTGTGAGGTGTATGTGCCACTCACGGGACCGTTCGGGGGCTATTTCAGGTTTTCATCCACTAACGCCATGTTTTTCTTAAGTCCTAATATTTTTAAATTATCATCGCATTCTCAAACTGGGATTCCCATGATCACGCACTGAATTCCTACGAGTTACATTGGTCCCGTGCGAGGTGTTAGTGCCACTCACGGGGCCGTTCGGGGCTGTTTCAAGTTTTCATCCACTAACGCCATGTTTTTAAGCCTAACTCTAGAAATATGCAAATTATCATCATATTCTCAAATCGAAAGTGTCGTGATCACCTGGTCAGTTCCTACGAGTTATATTGGTCCCATGGGAGGTGTTGGTGCCACTCAAGGGGCCATTCAGGGGTTGTTTCGGGTTTCACCCACTAACGCCATGTTTTTAAGCCTAAGTCTAGAAATAAATAAATTATTGTCATATTCTCAAACCGTGAGTCCCGTGATCACGCGGTCTGTTTGTACAAGTTACATTGGTCCCATGCGAGGTGTTGGTGCCTCTTATTGGGCCGTTAGGGTTCTGTTTTGAGTTTTCTCCCTCTAGCACCAAGTTTTTAATCCTTGGTCCTAATATTTTTAAATTATCCTTATATTATCAAACTGGGAGTCCCGTGATCGTCGATCAGTTCCTACGAGTTACATTGGTCCTGTGCGAGGTGTTGGTGCTTCTCACGGGGCCGTTCGGGGGGGCTGTTTTGGGTTTTTTCCCTCTAAAGCCATGTTTTAAATCCTAAGTCTAGATATTTTCAAATTATCATCATATTCTCAAACAGGGAGTAGCATGACCGTGCGGTTAGTTCCTACTAGATACATTGGTCCTGTGTGAGGTGTTGGTACCTCTCACGGGGCCGATTGGGGGGCTGTTTTGAGATTTTGCCCTCTGACGACATTTTTTAAGCCCAAGTCTAGATATTTTCAAATTATCATCATATTATCAAATTAGCTGTCCCGTGATCGCCTAGTCAGTCCCTACGAGTTACAATGGTCCCGTGCGAGGTGTCAGTGCCTCTCGCATAGCCGTTGGGGCAATTTTAGGGTGTCGCCCTCTAACGCCATGTCTTTAAACCTGCCTAGATATTTTCAAATTATCATCTTATTCTCAAACCTAGAGTCCCATAATCACACGACAGTCCCTACGAGTTACATTGGTCACGTGCGAGGAGTTGGTGCCTCTCATTATGCCGTTCGAGGGCCATTTTGGGTGTTTGCCCTCTAACGCCATGTTTTAAAGACTAAGTCTAGATATTTTCAAATTATTGTCGTATTCTCAAATCGGGACTCCTTGGATCATGCAATCAGTTCTTACGAGTTACACTGGTCCCGTGCGAGGTGTTGGAGCCTCTCATGGGGTTATTTGGGGGCTATTTTGGGGTTTCCCCTTGTAATGCTATGTTTTTAAGCCTAAGTCTAGATCATATAAAAAGTAACATGGGTGAAAGGGTAATAAGAAAATGTCTACACATAAAAAAAAATTGACTTCGTCAGAATGCCAAAATGATGAAAAGGAACATTACCCATAGCATCTTCGTAGTTGCCACGTAGTAGCCCCATAACAGCTGCTATCGTAGCAGCCCCAAACCTTATGCAAGAATCAAGTACCTAAAAGATTCCAAACCAAAATAAGAAAATAAATAAAATACGAGACCACAAACCCAATAAAAAAAATTGATACAATAGCAAAATTCCATACCTTTGTTTTCTGAAAAAAAAGATAAAAACTTACCTCTTTGCTGGTTTTAGAACATTCAGAAATGCAAAGTAATTCGATGAGACCTACCTTGAACAACTGAAAACCCCAAACAAAAACATAAATGTGAATATAGCAGACAACCAAATAAGGACTGAAAAGAAACAAAAACAATGAAAATAAGGACAATATTGATGCAGCAAGATAAATATACTATTACCTTAACATTACATGGTCAAGTTGGGTCCCCAATAGCTCCAATACATATTACAATCAACATTTAGACTGAAAATAAAGCTAGTAAATGTTTTTTTATATATTAAAATCAAATCATGTTAATTATCACCAACAAACAACACAATATCAAAAGTTGGGGTGCAAACCATTTAACTTCAACTTAACATACTAAAATTACAGTAAAAACATCAAAAATTGGGATGCAAACCTAATCAGCGCGTGAAAGGTAGCGTCTCGTCAAAATGCTAATCATTATTTTCATTTCACCATGTTAATACAAAAAGGTAAGTTACAACTACACTTGCGAGGCAAGTCTAGCAGTATGTCGGGTATCGAATCCACAAGGAGTGTTAGTATATCTCGTAATCGGCTTATTAATTCAAGAATAAAAGTGTAAAAAGGTGATGGGTGGTTGTAAATAAAAGAAAAGAGACAAGTTAAGTCTAGATCAAGTAAAAGCGAGGATTGGGATATCATGCAACCATACGTCTCGAAATAACTACTAATCAGAATTCTGGCTCGAGAGCAATTTAATCGAGCATTATCAATTAATCATAAAATTCGGTCAATAAGGAATTTAAGACAAAGTTGCGAGAATAAACATTTAACCAAAAATTGGTCGCACGCGAATTAAATTCGGATTATCGCTATAAACACTAACATTGCATGACAGAGAAAGTTGAATGCGTAATAATCCGACTTTAATTCGCCTGGGTTCAATTAAATGCAATTCTACACAAAACCTAATTTTCGGAGCTCGGGACCTGTTAATGGCGGAATGACATCCCGACCTTATTTATCTAAGGGAAATACATGAATTAAACTAAATTAAAACTAATTAAACTAGAAAAGCAAGAATTAAAGCAAGTAAACTAATTAAGAAAGCATGGAACTAATTTACAAAGCAAGGAAAATGAAGAACAAAACTATATTAAATGAGATGATAGTGAATAGTTCAATCTTACAAAACCAAATGGATGTCACCCCAAGAAGAAAAGAAGATGAGCTCTCAAAACCAAACCCTAAGCTAAAATGTCTTCTAAAACTTAATATAACTGAATTTACAACAGAATTGGGTTATATAGTAAGTTGGAAGAAAAGAAAAGAAGAAAGAAAAGAAAAGGAAAATATCTATAAAAAAATAGGGGATCGATCGATCGATCAACCCCTTTGGTCGATCGATCGATGGTTGAAATCGTGCCAAAAATCTTAAGGATCGATCGATCGATCATTTCGATCGATCGATCAAGTAGGGAAGAATCTCCTGTCCTCCTGTTTTGGTGTATTTGGTATTCTCGTCTGTGATAAATGACGTAAATTCTTCATTCAGACTCAGAATCGTGCACCATTCACGGCCACGCGAAGCTTGTGAGGAGGGCTACAACTTCCGTGCAGGTGTTGAGCGAGGTGCCCAAACTATGAATTGATCAAATTGCCCTTGAATGTGCGATTGCGTATGGAACTTGGGCGAAATGCATTTGAACTCGATTCTTAGTACCTAAATACCTACAAAATCCCAATTATACGTCACATAGCATGTTAACAATATAAATCGAGGTTTTCTAGTTAACGGGATTAAATATAGAGATTAAGGCACCCGAGGGAACTAAAATGAGTAGGTTCGACGGATGAAATACGTAATATTTGTGTATTATCACACCCCCTAACTTACACATTGTTAGTCCTTAGCAATGAAATTGGATGCAACAAGAACAACAAGTAAAACAAAAGTAGGATAAGTACAAAAATATGGTATAAACGTATAAGGCCACTTTCGCGGGCGATTCGATTGCATTTAGCATATGCAATTAGCCGTTAAACCCCTAGGTTACCCTAGTGGACGAGTGTCGTCTCGTGAGGGTTTTTAGGGATAAAACCCACAAACATCATAAACTTTCCTCAAAATATGCCCAATCACATGTGACAAACTCAACAATACGAACAAGATTTCAACATGTTATTAGCATAGCAAACGTATTCACGTGAAAAGTCCGTAGTTATTAACATTATAGAATGTACCTCAATGAATTGAAACTTTAAAATGTGGGAGGGGAGTGAGCAGACGCAAAATATGATTTAGCAAAAACTTGAATAAATTGGATACTAAACATCAAAGCATGCATAAAATTCAATCCTCACGGGCATTAGACTCATCAAATGAATTCACTTGAAACAGGGAGGTAACACACGGGACATGCGGGCATAAGGAGAAAATGTAAAGGGAAACTAGGCCGCACACATGTCGCAAATGAATAACGCTATATAAGAAATAAAAATTGTAATCTCAGTGAAAGATACCGCATGTACAAAAGAGGCGAAATGGATTTTCACAAATTATCAAAACTATTTCAACTTTGAAATTACATCTAATTAAGATCACATAGGACTTTAATAGGGTTTTAATTTAGGTTTGGGGCTAAGGTTATGAGAGGAAGGATATATATGTGGATTCAAAGGTGTTTGGGGATGAAACTCGGGATAATGGAAAAAAGTGGACAATTTCAAAATTGGACAAATGATTTCCAAATGAGCATTAGATATAACAATTGGAGAGTAATCAAAGCTTATTGAATCACTATAGACAATATATACAAATTTCTCTTTCTTTTTATTTTATTCTTTTTCTTTTGTTTTCAACTTTCTCTTTTTCTTATTTTTTTTTTCACTACACTTTCTTCTTTTCTCACTCTTTTCATGCTCAAATTGCAACCAAAAAACAACAATATCATTCAATCCCAAGTAAAAAATCAAAACAAGGGTATGTAAGTTAGTATGTATGGTATAAAACTCCAATTTGGAGTAGGTTGGGAGATTTTGGGTAATGAAACGAAAGGCTAGTGTTTAGGCTCAAATGGGTTGACTAGGTAACATATAAAAGGTGAGGTCAAGGTCATATTGGTGATATACAAAGATGGCCTATGATCATTTAAAAAAGTTTATGCAATTCTCGAGTCAAAATAATATATGAAAATCATGCTCAAGTAATACATTTCATATATGAACTCAATTAATGAACGGTCAATGAAAGAATAAAGAGATTACCAACGACTGTAACATTTTCAAAGAGGAGAGAATAGTATATACACTCACAAATGAAGATAAGTCTCTAATCTCACTCGGTGTAAGTATATACAATGCAACAAAAGCTTATCGAGTTATAAAAATCTTAAACCAAATCAATATAACAAGAAAAATGAATGTGCTCATGGAATAAAGTTTAATTCATGAAGTTATTCATAATATTAATGATTTGAGGACTAAAGTGTGATAACTTCTAAAATCGAGAACATGCATTGTTGAATTTTCAAATGGATCGGGAAATTATTTAAAATTTATCATCGGAAACAAGGGCAAAATACTCAACAAAGGAGAAAAAGGAAAGAAAATATTTTCAAAATTTTTCAAATTTGTAACAAAAACATGCTTTGTAACTAAATTGTAGTTTAATTCAAGGACTAAAGAGTGAAATGGATAGAATTTCCCACACCCCCTAACTTAAATGTTGCATTGTCCCCAATGCGTCCATTAAAGAACACAACACAAAGATAGGAAAAGAATGATATTACCCAAATTTGGAGCGATCTCCATAAGTACAAGTCCAAATGAATCTGCAAAACAAGTTAGTAAAAATCATAGGAAGAATATGTACCGATGTATTAAGTTAAAAGAATATATGTCATAAGTCACAATAATATAGAGGGTCTGAAGTGCAAATACTAGATAAATTGATGGTGAAATTTTTGATTTTATAAAATGGAAGGTCACACACATCAAAATCCAATAAACAACCTCAAACTACATTCGCATTGCTCATTTCATAAGTTCCATACAAAACAACTTAATACATTACAACTATTAAAAAGAAAGAAATAAAAATAAAATAAAAAACATACAACATAATATCCGTCCCAGAAATGCCAAAATGACCCAGTATAATAGTAGCCTAGTGGCCGGAACCACTAGGATCAGAAGGATCCTGAAAATGAGGAGGTAACGCTGTGTTTGAATCATGCCGCTGCAAATAAATGTCTTGCATCATCGCCTGCATCATTCGGTACTCGTGCCTCTGCTATGCTCTCTCCTTCCTTTGCTCGGCCCACTTCTGTCGTTGTTCGTCCTACTGCTGGTCCAGGTAGGACTCTCATGTAGCCCAACTAAGCTGGATCTCCTCCCAGCACTGGTCCTACACTGCCTGAAATGCCTCAAAGTGGGCATCTAAATCTGTGTGTGGCACGTGTGAACCCTCACCCTTCTCCATATGTCTCATCTCGTCCTCGTCCTGTACCATGTCAATCGCCTTTGCCCTATCAGTCGCCTCTGCCCTCTGCCTTTTGTTCCCCGGCTCCCCCCAGGCGTGAGTCAACATCTTCGAAATGTTATCTTTTGTGAGAAGCCCTAGTGGTTCACTCTTGCTATCAGCATCGTACTCTGGGCAACCGTGAGAAGTGCAGATCCTCGTGATGAGGGCAGGAAAAGGAAGGGAATATCTCCAAGCCACCTCTTTGGATTGCGCGAGCATCGTCTCCAAAAAGATTTTTTATAAACTGATTTTTCCAATTTATGAAGCATAGTGTAGATGAATGTCGCATGCTTGTGATGAACCTCTGATCGGTTGCTCGTCACCATGAAATAATGGACGTTGATGTAATGGAGTAGTCTCGGTAAGTCTGCCATTGCCGCCGAGCAGAAAGCACCCTTCTTCCATACCTCACCCGGCGCAAGGGCCTCAATCAACGTCGCATGACCAAAGAGATCCCCATTCGACAAACTGATAGGATCCGCGGGGTCTGGCACACCCATAAAAGTTGACAAATCATAACGGTGGAGAGGTATCCGCACCCCACGAACCATGGCCTCATACGTAGTGGATCCTTGCCCTCTCACCTCTACCAATGTCGCATAAAACATACGGACGATCTCTTCATTGACGCGACCATTGGTATCAAGAAAGGGCTCCCATCCCTATCAGCGCAAAAGTAGATGCGCCTCCTGTGGTATATGATCAAGGTTCCGGGCAAAATGATAACCCAAAGGCCTCTCGAATGTCTGAAAATAGGCCTGATACCAATATCGCTCCTGCTCACAACGAAACCCCTCGAAGCGCCGGTTGGGCACGGACCTAATGAACTTGTATTTCTTGATAGTGGCCATTTTAACCTACAAAACAATAATTAAGGAATACAAAAAAAATTGTAAGCAAAATTAATGGTTAGTTAGTGTACGAGTTGAAATGGTGGGTGCACATGCGCAAAATTGAAGGAAAACGAATCAACATTACGATAAAATTTGTCGACATGCGACAACGAGTGAAAATCACCCAAGTGTGTGCCAAAAATGGATTGAAAACTGTTTGGGGCATTGTAGCGAACACTTGGCGTGCGCAATGTGCGGCGAGGGTGAAAAATACCATTTTCAACCAACAATGGAGCCCCATTCATGAACACAATCACAATGCAACATAAAAAATGTGTTCATGAATGGATATATAGTAATATTTAGTAAGAAAAACAGTTGGAAGAACCACAACATGGACACAACAAACATACCCTCAAACATGTCAAAACATGGATTAAACATAGAAACACATGACATAATTCAACCAAAGTCTACAAATACATAAGTTTAAAGGAAGGATTATACCTTGAAATCTGAAGAAAAAGTGGTGGGGGATTTTTAGGGATCGAAAATGGGAGAAGAGAGATAAAAGAAATGTGGGAAAGTAGAAAAAAACAACAGATTTCGACCTTTGACTGGACGATCGATCGATCAAGCCTTGGGCATCGATCGATCGATCAAGCCTTGGGCATCGATCGATCGATCATACAATTGCATTCTGTTTTTAAATGGGGGTGGGGGGAATATATTTTAGGAAGTATAGGGGGGGGGATTGTAAAAATATATATATATATATATATATATATATATATATATATATATATATATATATATATATATATATATACACAAATAAAAAAATAAAAAATAAAAACAAAAACAAAATTAAATAACAAATAATTAGACTAAATATGCAACATACATACACATATGTTAACCAAAAATGAAAAAATACATACGACAAGCGACACACACGCATGTTCACAAAGAAATGAAAAATAAAATAAAAACAAAAACAAAAACAAATGCAAATGGTGAGAATGAGTGTGTGCAAAAGAAAGGAAAATCTTTTTGTGACTTTTTTCATTTTTTCTTAACAAAAGTATGCCGGGACGCCCAATTTTTGCAATTTCAAGTCCGTTGAACCTACAAAAAGCGTAGAACCAAGCATACAAATATATATATATATATATATATATAAGAGATTAACTAATTACACTAGATTAAATTAAGAGAAAATAAAAAATGAAGAAGTTAGTATATACAACCTACACATAGGAATGCTAATTACCTATATACTAAAAGTATGAATTTTTTAGGGCCCACCCAAACAACATTTTGACTTTGGAAGACCAATGGTGGACCTTCCCTCTCATGCATGCCTCCCAAAAAATAGGAATTCCGTTCAAACGACGGAAGGCATGTGTAAGGCGGTAAAAGTGAACCATCCCCAATTATAAATTTAAGAGGGAGGATGGGGGATTTGGATAGGACGGGTGACAAATACACATGCGAGTCAGGAAAAATTGAATTATCTCCAAAGTATTTTAAAGTTGGAATGGGAGGCGGCGCACATGAGGGAAAAGATTTCGTCTAGGAAGGAGGCTTGGGTGATTATTCCGTGTCGGTGAAAAGGTTTGGCACTAAAACGTTTTGAACCGATTCATCGGGTACTAGAATTAGTGTTACAGTGTAGAATAATGACGGGGATGAAATAAATTCAATCTCAGGTGATGAGTTATCATCCACGGAAGATTGAATTTCGAAAGAAATATGATCGTTTATAATTAAACTTTTTTCTTTGAGAATCAAAGAAGAAACGAGTTCATTGCAAATGGATACTATGCCTCTTTCATCCTCATTTTCATTCTCTACTGTACTATGGGTCAAGTCAAGGATGATTTGTTCTAAAGTAGGAGCGAAGTCCTCATTTGGTTCAAAACAGTAGTCGACTTGAAAAGTCTCCGAAGAAAATTCGTCATCGGATTCAAATAGTAAATCCAAATAGTGTTCCCAACAATGATTTTCTTCTCGATAACGGTTTTCAATCCTCTCATTTTCAAGCATGCACAGTCCCTCACCAAAAGTCATAGGGCGAGGAGTGGATTCTTGGAATTGAAAGGTTTGGAAATCGTTCTCGGGACGACTCTCAAAATCATTAACATAAGAATTTTGAAATGATTACAATTTGTTTCGAAATTCTTATCATAAGGATCTTACGACCCATAATCAAAATGATCACGCCAAAATTGATGTAATCCAAACTTTGACTTTTGTAATACTCACCCAATGTCATTTTAGATGTTGCGACTTTTTGGGATTGCAAGTATTGACCAAAAGTCAATGGTTTACCGAAATTTTAAGAATTATGATTAGGATTACCAGAAAAGTTAGAATAAGATATGCTTACCCTAAAATAAATCTCGAGAGGGAACATTCCACAAAGCAATGTGCGACGGAAAAATTCAAGCGTTTCTAGGCGCTCAAAAGTAGAAGTCCCGCAAAAAGGTTAAAACAAAGAATTCAAATACAAAATAAAGAATACTACAAACTAATAAGACAATTACAATCTAAATCAAAACATCCCCGATAACGGCGCCATTTCGATCAGCGATTGAAAGGTGGCCTTGCGTCAAAACGCTAATCGTTATTTTCGTTTCACCGCGTTAATACAGAAACCTAAGTTACGACTACACTTGCGAGGCAAGTCTAGCGGTAAGTCGGGTATCAAATCTATATGGAGTGTTAGTATATCTCGTAATCGGCTTATTAATTTAGGAATAAAAGTGTAAAAAGGGGATGGTGGTTATAAATAAAATAAAAGAGAGAAGTTAAGTCTAGATAAAGTAAAAGCGGGGATCGGGATATCATCCAACCATATGGTTCGAAACAACTACTAATCAGAATTTCAGCTCGAGAGAAATTTAATTGAGCATTATCAATTAATCATAAACTTCACACAATAAGGAATTTAAGCCAAAGTTGCGATAATAAACATTTAACCGAAAATTAGTCGCACGCGGATTAAATTCGGATTATCGCTATAAACACTAACGTTGTTTTGGTGTATTTGGTATTCTCATCCGCTAGAAATGCCGTAACTTCTTCATTAGAACTCGGTATCTCGCACCGTTCATGGCCATGCGAAGCTTGTGAGGAGGGCTACAACTTCCGTGAGGTGTCGGGGTAGGTGCCCAAACTAGGAATTCACTGAATTACCCTTGAACGTGCGATTGCGTATAAAACTTGAGCGGAATGCGTTTGAACTCCATTCTTAGTACCTAAATACCTACAAAAGACCAATTATACCTCATATAGCATGTTAACAATATAAACTGAGGTTGTTTGGTTAACGAGCTTAAATATAGAGATTAAGGCACCCGAGGGAGCTAAAATGCGTAGGTTCGACATATGAAATACGCAATATTTGCGTATTAACATAACCATTTAATTTAAGTATGTTAAGCATTAAACTCGCTCACCCCCTACAATTTCTTTTATGAACCTCTGTTTTCCACACACGTGAAAATACCAAAGAACGTATTAAAAATAACTAATTTATAACAATTGTAATCAAGAACAACCCAAGGCATTTAGTGTATCATATTGCCTCCACCTTTAGCCACCTCGTTACTCACATAATATAGCCATAAAAGCAGGGATAAGAATGTTACTATCAGAAATCTCATATTTGAAACAAAAAATTATTATTTGAAAGAAGAAAATTAAAATACCTTATCTTAGGTTTATGCATGAGATACACGTAAAATTTGATGTTAAAACTCAGATTACCTTAATGATCTTGCAAAACCATCATATAAAACATTGAATCCACCCCGAAACAAAATAAACACACAAATGGGGGGAAATATTGCCAATACTTAAATCGAAACAACATACTTACATTGAAACCACCCAAAAGGGGGAAAATAAATATCAAAATAAAGATATAACACATAAAACATCAAAAGCTGAAAATCACAACAATTAATTTACCTATCTTATAAGAAAAGGGGAAATATATACGGTATGAACGACAAAGTAAACTGTCTAGGCACATGGTCATTAATTTTCATGAAATTTCAAACCATTTCGATGCAAATGTATAAAGAAACATGGACAACTTGTCAGCAATTCTTCATTGTTGCCACAATTGCAGCCTTATAAATTTTTATTCAACTTCTAGTGTAAATATACAAATAATTAAAAATCATCAAGGAAAATGACTAATTAATGTAAGAAAAAAATAATTAACAAATTATGACCTAGTAGTTCAAGAAAAAATTTAAAATATCTTAGTACAATAATCTCGGGTATTAATGATAATTATCAAATCCCAATGCCTAAATAAACCAAACAAATAAAAACAAATTTATCATACCTTGCTGAAATGTTCTCCAGAAGAAGTACTTGACAAACCACAACCACAGTGCCACTTGTAAAAATCCTATATGAAGGTAGTCCCTGCTTCCTAGGATCCGAATGAGACTTGGGTGACATCAAACCCAGTAGACCCTATGGCAGAACTCGGTGGTTGTGGGTCAACCCGATAGAAGAACAAAAAAATCCGGTGACATCAAATGCAGTAGACCCGAATACAAACTCTGGCAAACTCAAAGCTACTGCCTCCCTAACCCCGTTTTCTTAACCCGAGATTCATTTTTACCAAATCGGTCCCATTTTTACCTAGAAATCCGCCCATAACCTCCGGCCCAGAACCTAAAAATCCGACCATAACCTTCAGCTAAGAAGCCTGGCCCACCATTCAAACCAAAACCGAACCAATACCCCAAGACCCGTATCCTAACCAAAATCTCTCATCTTTGACGATAGAGAGAGAAGAAAGCAAATGAAAATAAGGCACATTTTTCAGAATGGCATGGTCGCGTCCTAGAGCCGTGACCCACCATCTCAACCCATTACTTCCTTACAGCTGCTACCTGATCGACGAATGGCCATGCGTGATTGACAACATACTTTCAATTGAGGGATGGTCACGACACATAGCCGTGGCCCACATCAATAATGGGTCACGGTCATGCCTATGGTCATGGTCCAAGTCCTTGACCCATTCGTGACCAAGCTTGGAGGTAATTTTGGCGTGAATTTATCACCAAGATGGTCATGGCCTAAGTTCGTGACCCACATTGGTCAGGGATTTGGTCCGTGACACAATCCAGAGCATTCATAACTCAATGTGGTAATGAATATGATCACGCCCAAAATTGAAATGGTCATGGCACAAGTTCGAGACTAGCGGTCGCGAACTTGGGCCGTGACCAACTAGGCGTGACCATTTGCAGAATGTGATGTAGTGTTAATAGCCCTTAGACCTGTTCGAGAGTCATTACCCCAGTAACGAGATCTCTAGAATTATCCCGTTTGGACAGTTTGGGACTCCATAGTTTTTGTATAATAATATTCTTAGTGGCTTAAACTTGTTACTTGTTGGTTTATTCGAGGGGATCCTTTGGATCATCATCTCACGAGTAAATTCTGGTTATTAAGCTCTAATTTACATTTACACCCTTAAATGGGTATTTCATATGTTTATATCTGTTCTTGGGTCGTTTTATGACCTTATATCTATTTTACATACCCATGTGATATTATTTTATCTAGATAATGCTGAAAAGCACGAAGGGCTTTAGCTGCGAAAAGATGAATGATTAGGGAAGGATTGTATTAATCCCATTTCTTGCCAATCCCGACCTATGATATCAGGTTTTTCATCAAAACTATATCGTTTTGTGCACCATGAGGTCGTCCTCTTATTAATAGGACCTAGTAGGTATGCTATCCACGTGTTGGGAGAGAAAAGCGTAGTCTGGGCTTAAGACTTTGGGATTTCTCCCTTTGCTTCGTAGAATGGGATGTGGTTCGACAGCTCAAATGCCATATGTCTGCGGCCTTTACTAGCGCGGTTATGTTACAAAAGCTTCATAACATTGAGGAACAGACCCAGATGGTCTCTAGCTCAACCTTGGTGAATATCATACAAAGGCCACGGCAGTGCACCTATGTGCCTTACTGGCTGCGGCATCAATAATAATACCATGTAGCAGTGCAAATGCTGCATCCACATTTCCTACTTGGTTACTCCAATATTTATTAGATTACTCACTTCTGTTAGTTTTGTCTCAGATTATATATACTTTGTTAAGACTAACAAAAGCAGAAATGGAAGGAAAATTCAACCAGAGCACAAAAGTCAAAGATGAGATTGTGCAGCTGTACAATCACCTTAACCATCTTTATGACAGTCATGCCTCACTCCAAAACCAGATCAACTATTTGACTCAGAGGGTCCTAATGCTAGAGGTCGCGGCCTCATCCAATGTGAGCATGGCACCCAAGAATATTACATTAACAGCCTTCGCTATCGCGATAGTACCAGAGTATCCGTCCATGGAAGCAATCAGTAGGAGTCAAAAAAGGAAATCAGAGAAGACAGAAGGGATCTCTAAGGCCTACACCACATTGGCCTTCCCAATTGAAGACATTTTTGAGTTTATTAAGGAGGACAAGCTGCTGAGATGGCCAGAGAAGCTCAAAGCTCTACCCCACAAGAGGAATAAAGCCAAATGATGTAAGTTCCATATGGACCATGGCCATGACACTGAGCATTGCTATGCACTAACAAATGAAATTAAAAAGATGATTGGGCAAGGGATGCTGCATAGGTTCCTCAGAGATGTTTACGAGATGAAGTCTAGTCCTGCATGCCACATGCCCATTTTCCATGCTTATGTATTATATTTCATCTGTTTCTACTTTATAGTGAAAACTCTTCCTATGCTATTTTAAATTAAACTTTATATTGTCCTTGTAAAGTCATATACATATATATATGAATAGATACTTGAAATCAAGTTCACTCTATAGTGCCATATTTTGATCTCATAATTCCATTAAATGTTGTCTTATAAAAAAGCCATTTTATCTTAAACAGATCTTGCTTCAGGATAATATGTTATATCGGGAATGAGAACATATAAATGAGCACAAAATGCCTATCTAGGCGCCTGATTTTCTAAAAACAAGTGACAACTAAAAAATGAGGAGGGCAACTACTTATGTTGGTTCGTAGCATCAATTAAAGGGGCTTCCAATGCTCGTTCTTAGCTTTCGGGATGTGTCATTAGCTTGGGGAGGTTACTCCCCTAGCAAACATCATTAGCTTAGTGGATATGAGACCCAAAATCATTAACTTTGTGATATCATGATTAACTTGGTGAAGCTTCATAATACCTAGCCCGGGAAGGCCTGAAAACAACCCACAGGGGCCGGAGACTTGATTGTCTATGGATTATCCTATATCTGAAAGGACCAAAGACTTAATTATCTACGGATAACTATATTATAGCCTGGGAAGGTTTTATATATATCCACATAAGCTTAGGGAAGATTTATAATACCTAGCCCGGGATAGGCCTGATAATAACCCAATTGAAGCGACTAAAAGAAAGTCGTGAAAGGAAATCGAAGCGACTGAAAGAGGTTGTGTTACTATGATCATAAAACACGACAAATCTATAGAAGGATGACATTAATTTACTAAAGGGATAAATATATGGCTGCAGCCATTAAGTAAATTCATTCAGAAAATGCGACAGATAAAGGCAGGATTGTCAAACTGTCGCAGCCCTATTCAAAAAGAGCAGCTACTTCCATTCATGAATGCAAGTATAAGGGAAAAGGGTCGCAACCCATGAGAAGAAACCATTCACATTACAGTGACACGGCTTAAGCTATATACCATTTTAGTTTCTAAATATAGACGCAGCCTATGACCTATACGTTATAGTTAAAGTACATTTTTTCAAGAAGTAAATGCACAATTCAAGCAATCAAAGATGTATAGAGAAGGCATTCATTCAAGTGTTAAAGCTAGAAAAATAAAAGAATAAAAGGCTACTAAAAAAGGAAGAAAATTAACATTAAAGGTGGCAGCAACCAAAAATCTTAACGACTATTAATGTTTTAGATTATAGACTATATATACAAAGTTCAAAAATTGGAAGTGACGCAGCCCTATATTGATAAGCTGTTCAAAAAATTAGGATTATACAGGTTATAGAATCATGAGGCCACATCGTCATTTACATCCCCTTCCTCACCATCCGCACTTATTTTGGTATCTTCCTCCACGGCCGCTGCCTCAGCCTCTGCCCTTAACCTGGCTTTCCCCTCGACCTTGATCAAGAGCTCAACTATGCATTGTTGATGCTCAACATCACCAAATCCCCAGGCAACAACCGTCTCTTTAGTCTCTCGGAAGTTATTTATGATTCTGTGCCTGGGCTCTTGGTAACCGCGGAGGTATGCCTTATTATTTATAAGATAAAAATCTATGGAGCCCTTGAATGACTCCATAGTGTTGTCGATGGACAGTTGAATGGCTTCGCTATGATCCACCATTATTTTCTTCATTACCGCTGAATGGGCGTCAGCATCACGGGTATCCTTGGTCTCCAACTTCTCGTACCTCTTTTGAAGGAGTCTCAGGTTGTTATTGGAAGACTCAGCAACTTGGGCAGCTTCTATGGCTTGTGCCTGAGAGACCCTAAGAGATTCTGGGGCCTGGTTAAATTTGCCTCCGCTTCTTCTTTGGCCTGGATAGTAGTTTCTAAGTTCATCTGAGCAGCCTGAAGAGCCATGGCAGTAAACTGATTTCCATCTTTGAAGGAAGAGTTCTGTGCATTTTCCAAGTAGGTGGCGTGTACCCTCTCTACATCCTTTTTTAGTTTGTAGAGGGCTTCATACTTCATCTTCTGAGCTACCATGATGTCCGCGGCCTGAAAATAAAAAGTTAGGAGCGAGGTATGGAATGAAAATTTAAAATTGAGAAAGCACTTGAACTTACCCTTAAAAGACTATAGTGGCCATAATCCTCCAGGTCGTCATGATCTTTGTCCACCAACCTGTCAAGGTCCGCGTCATCGAGAACCCTCTTCATCCTATGAGCAGCCCTAACAGTAGTGTCGTATGAGGATTTAGGGTCAGGCTATCTTAACTGTGGTTGCGGTCGACTATCAGGACCAACTCTAGTGCGGTCCTAAGAAGGCTCTAAGTTAGCATTAATCGTAATAATGGGTGGCGGCGTTGGAGAATCTGAATGGATAGGGGTGTCAAATGTTGACATCAAACCTGTCGCGGCCAAATTGGCTCTGATATCATCGTCGAACTCAACTTGGGGTTGGGGTGCAGCAGAGTTAGTTTTTTCCATGGCCTGATTTTGGGTCACGGTAGGAAGGTTTGGGTAGCTGGAAGGAAACGCGTTGGAGCCTTGGTCTTGGGCCTCTTCCTTTTTTTGTGCCTTATAGCGTTATTAAGGACAGTTGCGTCCCCATCCATTTCTGCCAGTTGGGTAGCCAAGAGTTCCGAATCAACCTCCTCACCTGAAAGAGGAAAAGCAACAGTAAATATTAGTTTTAAACATAAGTTATCGCGGAATAGGATTGTTGATCAGGTTATTACCTTCCTCGACCATCTATTTGGGTATGGATTT
This sequence comes from Sambucus nigra, assembly GCA_949130495.1. NCBI lineage: Eukaryota > Viridiplantae > Streptophyta > Magnoliopsida > Dipsacales > Adoxaceae > Sambucus > Sambucus nigra. Next base: position 724,326,496 of record OX422207.1, read on the forward strand.
ATTGGGGAAGTATCCTACTTCAAATACAGAGGCAGAAGTAACAAGTGTTCTGAATTTATTATGCTCAGCAGGAACGACCGTTGCCTCAGTAACTCTTTTCTCTTATCGCTTATTCAATTGCAAGTTGTTGAGAACTGTAAAAAATATTTCAAGGGTTAGTACAGAAAGAATAATATGCAATTATAAAGAGTGTACGCGACTATAATCCAAATACCTAGCTTAGAGGGGGAACCCCACTACCACGGAATCCTAAATGATTTCTCTCTCTCGTTCTCCCAAGGGTTAATCTCCCACCCTTCTCCAGAGATGTAGAAATATTTTCCCTTCCAGTTCTTTACACTAGTAGGCCTCCCAGTGTAAAAGGTCTCATCCCTGCCACAGACGGAGAAGTAGTAGTATTCAGTAAACTTTACAGAGTTTTCCTTTGGGCGGTAGAAGTGGAAAAACTCTGCAAGAGTGATATCTTTTCTGAATTGGTTCTCCCATAGCACGATGGATGCAAGAATGGCCCTCCAGCCATTGGGATTTAACTACGCTGGTACAAATTTCATCATTTGAAAAATTCTTCTGATAGGAATAGGAACTGGAAGCTGCAGCTTGTAAATGAAAGCATGTAGCGGGAAACAGACCCCGTTGCCAAAAAGTGGGGTGCACGGACTTTGGTTCACAATAGGTGCTGGGCATATCAAGTTCTCTGGAAACTCGAAGGCCTTAGCTACTTGATCAACCCAGTCTTGGGTGATAATGCTGCGAATGTTAAGCGCAGCAAGAGGTCTCTCATCCCTCCCAGATGGGCCAACTAGTTTGTCCCTTACATCAGTAGCACCCCTTGTCGCGACATCATCTTCTACGACCAATGGATGGTTACTAGAATTGGCTTCCTCTTCCATTGGCACGATCTTAAAATCCTTCCTACAACTAGAATCTCCGGAGTCTAAGTCTAATACTATGTAGTTGGGGCAATTCTTTAGTTAACAAGGACCTATTGACTTTAAAGGGGGCACGAAAAGGAGTTTGGGAGGAGAGGCCCCAAAATGTTTTGCCCAAAATCATCTCAAAAAATTATCCGCGTCAAAGTTCATATGGCTACATCAATACCTGAAAAGTAGAGTCCACAGTTAGGCGTCGCAACCAATATGGTCCTAAAAAGCCTCTAAGAAGCCGTAGCAGGACTATTTATATGAAGATTAAAGTGAAATGATCAACAAGATTGGCTAAATATGCTAGGTATGGGGATTTTAGAGCATGAAAAGACAACTATCACCACGACATATTGATTAGATAGGTGTTATTTCCTTGCATACCGTAGCTACTATGGACTAAAACATCGTTGTCTCTAATATGAGAACCTAAACCCGTAATCATCAATCTATGGGTTTAACTGCCGCGGAGTATAAATTTAAACCCAAGGGATTACCCTCAGAGTCTACCGACCGCAGCCATCACCTAAATTACTAAAGGGGTATTCTACCATGCTGTGGCACCTCACTCAAATAATTTAGTATCTAAATGCTGATTCATTTAAAGATCGAAGACTCAAAATGTGAAGGCTGCTTAAGAACATCAAGAACAGTTGTATGATTCTAATGTGATTCGAAGAAAATACAGGCCATATGATCTAGGCAATGGAGGATTAAGGGCCATTTCGTTATATGAAGATTAATCCAAAGAGCTAATCAGCAACTACTACAATTATTTATCATTCACCTGTGTTCGATTATTAGGAATTGGCAGAATATTCAATCGAAACCCTAAATATTTGTCAATCATTTTTTTTTTAGAAACAGATATAAATATAATATGAATGCAGAAAGAAACATACATAATTCAAGAAGGGGCGATACACAAATTCTGAATTTTTAAAGAACGGATATAAATTCAGAACTACAAAAGCTATTAAAGAGGATATTGGTTGGAAAATTACCTAGAAATGGAGAAATCGGCAATGATCAGCCTCGAACCGCCGTAGAACCACCACACTTAACCTTGGAAAGTCCCCCCAAAAAGTAAGAGGACGGACGAAAATAGTTCAGCTCTCGATATGCTCTCAAAGATTTGGAAAATGTAATGAAGACAACGACCTGAACAATTTATATAAGAGGGCGCGGGAAGACAAAGCATCGTCTTGAAAATACATCGGCACCTCAAGAGGACTTAATTACTCAGCCGCAACCCCCTCTTGGCACTACGACTTGGGGGCTTACTGATAGTACAAATATAGCACCCTACTGTAGAGGCTACTCAGGCATGAATAGAAACTCATAGTCCGCGACCCTAATTAGTAAAGGGTGCGGCCCTATTCAGTATACGGCATGGCATATGCCACTTGTCCTTATATACAGGCTGCGGCCCTACCTCGTACAGGGTGCGACATCTTTGGCTTTAGCCTCATGCAGGATGAAGTACTTGATATTTGCCTTACAGTCCGCATCCCTCTCTATTACAGTAACTCTAGACTTAATATATGTCACGTGCTTAGGGACTGTGACACAGCTCACATACCTCCTATGAATAGAAGACCACACCTCGAAATAAGGGATGGATTCTCCCTTAGGAAAAATTCTCTCTACACAACCTCAACATACAACTTGGGGGTTACACATCTACATTGCAGTCACCTCTCCGGCACATCGGAATACTCACTACTACCATGTATTCTCCTTTATACTCATACTTGTATGCCTCTTTAGACACGATTATATTGTACAATATAACGCACCTAATGAGAGTAGAACACCAAAGTGGATGTAGGCCTATTTTAGGGGCTGAAGTACTATATATCTTGTCTTATCTCTCCCTTTACTTGCTTTATTTGCTCTTTACTTATTCTACATATGATTTTCTGCTACGAGAACGAAAAGTGGACGATTTCTCGTATCATCACCTGATTTTGATTGAGAACAATGTAACATTCATTTGGCAATATCAACAGATGGTTTCAATCCATTTGGAAATCTAAACGCCAATAATAGTGTATGGCCAGTGATCCCAGCCCTACTAAACCTCCCTCCTTCATAGTGTATGAGACCTGAATTTTCATTATTGTATTTGTTTATCCCTTAGCCAAAGGCACCAAGTGAGGACATCGATGTTTACCTAGCTCCTTTGATTGAATAATTAAATGAGTTGTGGGTAGAGAGTGTGCAAGCATTTGACTCTTTTAGAAAAGAAGAGTTTACACTGAAAGTTATGTCGATGTGGTAAATTCATGATTTTTCATCTTATGGGACATTCTTCGGTTGTGTAGTAGATAGTTATTTGCGGATTCCTATTTGTGGAGAAGAGGGGGAATCTCTTCGTCTCCCCACTAGATGAAAAAATGTATACCATTACCATAGGAGGTTTTTACCCCCCTCATAGTTTTATATTTGAGAAAGGTTCCAATTTTTTACCGAGCGGGGTTGAACATAGGATATGGTTGAGAATACTTTCAGGCTTTGAAATTTAAAGTCAATATTTTGATTGTGGCCCTAATATGCCAGGTAAGAATCCTAAATTTAAGAATGTCAAGCATAATAATACCCCAACTGGGAATGAAACTGAGACAAGAAAGGCATGGTCTAGGAGGTCAATTTTATTTGACTTGCCTGAATGGAAGCATAACCCGGTGCGCCATGTATTAGATGTGACACATAAAGAGAAGAACATCATTGAACATATTATGGGAACACGCCTTAGGGGGAGTCATTTGAAGGATGGAGAAAATGCACCAAAAGACCTTAAAGTGTTGAAACTTAAGCCACAACTATGGTTGAAAGAAGATAGTAGGGGATGGACAATAATTCCCCCTAGTGCATTTACTTTGAGGAGTGAGGAAAGGAAGGTACTTTTAGACAAAATATATAATTTGAAAGTTCCATCTAATTTTTCGTCCAACATGCAAAGGATTGTTAAATGCAACTCATGATTTACATAAGTGTAAGTCCTACGATTGGCATGTGATCATGCAATTAGTTCCACTATAGTTTAAGCACTATTTCTCCAAGCACAAGAATTTGCGGAGGGATATTACGCAAATTATTATCTGCTTCTTACTTTTATGTGAGAAGGTAGTCAATCGAAATCACATAGTGGCCGCAAAATTGGCAGTGAACGAAGCATTTTGTGTCTTGGAGAAGTATAAGTGTTCACTTGTTGGTACACCTATAGGACGAGGCATTTCTTTACGACCCAGTAAGATATCAGTGGATGTATCCATTTGAAAAATTGATGAATGTTTTCAAATATTACATCAAGAATACACAATACATTGAAGGATCAATTGGAAAGGAATACATCATCGTGGAGTTATCAATCTACACTCGAGAATATGCCTGACTCGGCCAGCATGGATGACAATGATGAGTGCATCGATGAGGGTGTCCATGTGATGGTGAAACGAGTGAAATTAACAATTTTTCAACATGAACAAGTAGCGAAGATGTCGAAGAATGGAAAAAGTAAGTTTAAATTATTTTAACTTTTACATGATTAATTTTGTAATACTTTCATCACGATCAATGAAAAAAATATGAACCCTGTGGGAACAATAAAAGACAAAAAACAATGGCACAATCAGACATCAAGTTTAGGCTGTGGTTGTTACACGAGGTAATTAAAATTAATATATGATGTTATCAAATGTCACATTATAAGAAAACTTTACACCTAACCAAATTAATTTATTTATATTCTCAGCTCTTAAAGACAGGTGATGCGACATCAAGGATTTCTCATCTTGCCATTGGACCCTCGTTCAAGGCACAAGAGTACAAAAAGTATCCATTGAATGGTTACGTATTCGATGCAAAGGTGTACGAGAAAAATACAAATGTACAGATCTCGAGCATTTCATATAAGTCTCTTACTTTTTTTGGGCGAGCATGAAAGATAAAAACCTGGTTGAAGATGAAATGACTTACTATGGTATAATTCGAAATATATTTGAATTTGACAATGTAAACTTCAAAGAGGTTGTATTTTACTGTGATTGGGGAGTTAAGGATAAAAATTCCTGTAAAGTTTATCCTAGCACCAATTTCATCATGTTGACTTGTCCAAGTTGAAGAGCAATGAACATGTGACCGATGAGACGTTTGTTTATTCTATTCAAAAGGTTAAGAAAGTGTTTTACTCGGAGTATATCAATAATGAGCGAGGGTCAATAGTCCCACATGCGCCAAAGCGTCTAAACAGTAGTGTCGATGACTTGGCTGCACCTACCGAATATCAATCCATTTTTTATGATAACCCGAATCTGAAATAATTTTTTGATTTGTAATAAGTATTCAAATTATTTGTAATGACCAGTGGCTGCATTGTTCTATTGCTCTATTATTATCGAACGACACTTTTTTTTTATTAATTTGTACTTGATCATTTTAATTCTTGTAATAACCAATTGAATATGTTAATTAGAATTTTCATCAATTTAAGCACAAATATCATTTTAATGTTAAACAGGTATTGGTATAACTTGAATTTGGTATAAATTGGTATTGGTATTAGTATTGGTATAAATTGAAATTGTATTGGTATAGGTATAAATTGATATTGGTATTGGTGTTGGTATAAATTGAAATTGGTATTGGTATTGGTATAAATTTATATTGGTATTGGAATAAATTGAAATTGGTATAAATTGATATTGGTATAGGTATGTATTGTTATTATCTGATTTGAGTATTAATTCAAATTTCATATACATCTTTGTACTAATAATAACAAATTTTTCAGAAAATGACTTCACCAGGACGCGATAGTAGAGGCGATGAGGACTCCTCGACCAGTAGGCCCCTAAAATGGGGAAAATTAGGGGTCGTTGTCGAGAATAAGATGTAATTATTCGCTAGAGCGCTAGAGTTGTTGTCGATAATTGTCGACCCGAGGTACACTAACTGGAGGGCCGTGCCTATTGACCTCAAGATGAACATCAGGGGGGCCCTATAGGTTGAATATTTAATATTTATATTTATATTTATATTTATAATAATTACTTATAGGATGGTTTGTATTTGTTTGATAAGACCAATTCTGCCTGCTCGCATATCTCCGTGACTCCAAGTTGGAGCAATTGAGGGATAAATATAAGAAATGAAGGTAGAATTTATGTGCAAGGTACTTTGGGAAGACCCGGGAGTCCATTCTGAGACTCCGTGATACTGTCCCCCCCCCCCCCAAGGAGCCAATCTCATTGGCAGAGTGGCAAATATTTATCGACAATGAGTGACAATTGTCATCTCGACAATCAAGGAGGGAGAACTGGGCGAAAAAGTTGGATGTGCACTACTCCAAGAAGACGTTTTAAGCCGAGGTGGAGCACATGATGGTAAGTTTTTAATTTTCTTTAATTTTAGTTATTATAATTTAGCATTGATTTGCATTACTTATTAATTCTATAATAATTTATTTTAGGAGACGGGGAGTGACCTTTGGGGTAGGCCACTTAGGCTCAATGCCTATGTGGCAAGTTCTCAGCCCAAATTAAAAGGGGAGGACTAGGAGAGTGAGCTTGCGAGTGGGGAAGTCCAGGATCATTGGCATGGAGACGAGCAACAACGGGTTGGCCCATATAGTGGACTACCATAATGATAAGCTATCAAGGTTAGAGGCGACAGTCCTAGATATGTATGCCTTCATGAAGCGTCAGTTAATCAAGGTCAAGGGTAAGGGCAAGGAGACGGTGGTAGAGGCGGAGGATGACGAGGATGCCAACATTGAAGGCATTTCTTCATCGTCGTTATACACGAAATCGGTGCCATATGATGATCCATTTCCCATTGTTACCTATGTCAACACTTAGTTGGTCGAGCATGCATCTACTCCACATATTTTGTGGCATGCCAATGGCGAGGGGGTTGAGGGATCTGAACTTCCGCCCGAGTATTCTAGTTTATGGACGTCCCCTCCAAGACATTGAGTTAATAGTGAGCATCAAGCATGTGGTTGAGTAAAGGAGAACTCACCTGTGTGGTTGCGTGAGCAATGCGGCGTTCAACACATTAGGGAGTTGTGAATTCATATTTTGTGTGGCCTTCCTTCCTCCTCCGACCTGCTGAAAATTGACATTATTTCTATCTCTTTTGATTCTGAAAATTGGATTGTGTTTATATTCTTTTGATTATAGTACAATTTGGTTTGGATATGATGGATATTTGTATTTTTATTTTATTTGGATATGGATTATAAATTACTTGATTTGGTATATGATGTGTATTTTATTTGGATATATATATCATTTGAACGGGTATAATTTTGTTATAACAGGTACAAATATATTATTGGGCAGTGGTAGTGGCCAAACTGCCCATCAATTTTTTTTAAAATTTTGCCCAGAATAATCAGGGTAAAAAACTGCGACAAGTCCATGACAAAGAAACTTGTCACGTACTTGTCACGGTCTTTAACTGTGATAATTTTTTTTGTTTTGTCATGTGTTTCTCATGGTCTTTGACCTTGATAAAAACTTGTCAAGGTCAAATACCATGACAGGACTATGACAAGTCTAATGAACTGGTCACGATCTTTGATTGTGATAAGTTCGTGACAATACAGTTGTCACCCCCATACTTGTCACAATCATGGACCTTGACAAGTCAATAGTTTTGGTGTAGTGTCGCCCTTTAATGGCATGCCTTTAGGCCTAAGTATTGAGATATGAAAGTTTTTGTCATATTCTCACATTCCAAAGTCCCGTGACTATACGGTTAGTTCCTACAATTTATATTAGTCTCGTGCGAGGTGTTCATGCCTCTTACGAAATAGTTTTGCGATTATTTTGTGTTTTTTCTCGTTAACGACAAGTACTTGTACCTAAATCTTATTATTTATGAATTTTAGTCATATTCTCAAACTGGGAGTCCTGTAACTATGTGATAATTTATATAAGTTACATTGATCTTGTGCGAGGTGTCCGTGATACTTATGGAGCCATTTGTTGGTTGTTTTGCATTTTGACTATTTAACGAGATGTTTTTAAGCATAAGTGTAGATATGTTCAAATTTTTATCATACCCTTAAACTGGGTGTCCCATGAATACGTGGTCAGTTTCTACGAGTTACATTAGTTTCATCTAAGGCGTCTATGCCTCTCGTACGGCTGTTTGATGGTTGTTTTATGTTTTCTCCATTTAACAACATCTTTTAAGCATAGGCCTAGGGATTTGAAATTTTTTTCCATATCTCTAATCGGGAGTATCGTAACTATGCGATCAGTTCTTACGAGTTACATTAACCCTCTACAAGGTGTTCGTGCCTCAAACGGGGCTGTTTGGTGCCAATTTTGCAATTTCGCCCTTTAACAGTAATTTTTAAGATGAAATCTTGAAATACGCAAATTTTCATCATATTTTCAAATCGTGAGTCCTGTGACAGCGTGGTCATTTCTTGCGAGTTACATTAGTCTCGTCTGAGGTTTTTGTGCCTCTTACTGTGCCATTTTGTAGCTCGATTTGCTTTTTTTCCATTTAACAAGAAGTTTTCAAGAGTAATTCTTGAGATATAAAAATTTTCATCATAATATTAACCCAAGAATCCCGTGACAACGCAGTCAGTTCCTATGAGATACAATGGTCTCGTGCGAGGTGTTTGTGCCTCTTATGGGGACATTTGGTGGTTGTTTTGCATTTTCACCCTTTAACAACAACTTTTTAAAACGAAGCCTAAATATTTAAAAATTCTCATCATATTCTCAATTGGAAGTCCAATGACTACACAATTAGTTTTTACGAGTTACATGATCCCATGCGAGGTGTTTGTGCCTCTAACAGGGCCGTTTGGTTATTATTTTGATTTTTCGCCTTTTAATGACATGTTTTAAGCTTAAGTCATGATATTTATAAATTTTCATCATATTCTCAAAATGTGAGTCCTATGACTACGCGATAAGTTCCTATGAGTTACTTTGGCCCCTTCTAAGGTGTTCGTTCTTCTTACGAGGTTCTTTTGTGTTTTCACCCTTTAACAACATATTTTCAAGCCTAAGTCTTGAGATTTGAAATTTTTCATCATATTCTTAAAACTGGAGTCTCGTGACTACATGATTGGTTCTTACGAGTTACATCAGTCCCGTCTGAGGTGTTCATGCCTTGTACGAGATCGTTTTGTGGTTGTCTTTCGATTTCACCCTTTAATTACTTATTTTTAAGCCTAAGTCCAAATATTTTCAAATTTTTGTCGTAATTTCAAACCGGGAGTCCCATGACTATTTGATTAGTTCCTATGAGTAATATTTGTCTCATGCGAGGTGTTCATGCCCCTTACAAGGCCATTTGGTGGTTGTGTTGCATTTTTTCCCTTTATTGATAAGTTTATAGCCAAAGTATAGAGATATGAAAATTTTCATCATATTATGAAACTAGGAGTCCCGTGATGACACGATTAGTTCCTACGAGTTATATTGGCATGTGCGATGTGTCCGTGCCTCTTTCGAGGCCATTTGAAGGTTGTTTTATATTTTCTCCCTTTTACATAAATATTTTAAGGCTAAGTCTAAATATTTGCAAATTTTCATCATATTATCAAACTAGGTGTCTCGTGACTATACAATCAGTTCCTACGAGATACATTGGTCCCATGAGATGTGTTCTTGCCTCTAATGGGGCCGCTGGTGGTTGCTCTGCATTTTTTCCTTTTAAAGACCCATTTTTATGCATAATCCTAGATATTTTTAAATTAGCATCATATTCTCAAATTAGGAGTCTCTTGACTACATGATCAGTTCTTACGAGTTACATTAGTTCTGTTTCAGGTATTCAGGCCTCTAAGGGGGATTTTCAATAGCTATTTTGGATTTTCACCCATTAACAGCAATTTTTATGCCTAACTCTTGAGATTTAAAAAATGTCCTCATATACTGAAATTAAGGTTCCTATGACTACGTGGTTAGTTCCTACAAGTTACATTGGTCCCGTTCGAGGTGTTCGTGCCTCTCACGGAGCCGTTCAGTGATTATTTTACATTTTTTCCCTCTAACAATAACTTTTAATGCCTAAGTCTTGAGATACAAAAATTTTCATTATTTTTATCAATCTTTGAGTCCAATGACTATGAGATCAATTCTTATTATTACATTGCTTCCGTTCGAGGTGTCCGTGCTTCTAACGGAGCCATTTGGTGGCTATTTTGCATCTTTGCCCATTAACGATAAGTTTTCAATCCTAAGTCTTTGAGATATAAAAAATTTCATTCTCAAATCATGAATCCAATGACTATGCGGTTAATTATCATGAGTTACATTCGTCTCGTGCAAGGTATATATGCCTCTTAAGAGGTCGTTTGCTGGTTGTTTTGGATTTTTTCCCTTTAACGATAACTTTCTAAGCCTAAATATAAATATTTGCAAATTTTTGTCATATTCACAAACTAGAAGTCCTGTGACTTTGTGATCCGTTCTTACGAGTTACATTGGTCCCATGCGAGGTCTTCGTTCCTCTTACGAGACCATTTGGTCACTATTTTGCATTTTCGCCCACTAACGATAAGTTTTTAAGCCTAAATCTTGAGATATGTAAATTTTCTTCATATTTTCAAACCATCCGTGACTAGGCGGTGAATTCCTACGAGTTACATTATTCTCATTTGAAGTGTTCATGCTTCTTACGAGGTTGTTTTGTGGTTGTTTTGAATTTTTGCCTTTAATGGCAAGTTTTCAATCCTAAGTGTTGAGATATAAAAAATTTCATCATATTCTCAAATTTGGGAATCCTGTGACAATGTGGTCAATTTCTACAAGTTACATGTGACAACCCGAATATAATTATGACAAATTATATTTAAATCATAAATATCTTATGTGATCTGAATAGTGTGCTATTGGTATATCTAATGTTAAGTGATTATGTTTATTATAATCCTACTTTCATAAATCATGAAAGGTCGAATTATTTACAAACACAAAATTTTGTTCTTTTTGGTAGAAATGATCCTGTTAGAGACTATTTTTGACCTTTATAACATTATAAATGACTTTAGGTGAAAACTATATAGTGTTAGACATGTTAGTTAGGGTTGTAACACAACAAACGGATCATCAAATCGATGCCCGAGTAAAGAGTAATACTGAATTTACGAACAAGGGGCAAATTTGTCCATTCCCTTTAAGTGGTAATTTGTCTTTTATTAAACCAAATGGTTTAATTTTATTGGTTGGCTTGGGAGGAAGCCTTGGCCCACGTAAAACTCTCCCTTTAGCTTATTTGTTCAGCAAATATAACCCTAGGTTCAGTTTTGAGAGAATTAAGCTTAAGGAAAGAGAAAGTAGAAGTTAAGGAAGAAAGATTACAATGAAAAGCTAGGAAAAATTTCCAACAACGTCCTTAAGGTATTTCCAAGGTAAAATTGAGAATGCGTGATATTGATTAACTTCGCAAATTTCTAATTAGACACACTTATTAAATTTCAGCCCCTAAACATGCATCTAAAGTGCGTGCGTGTGTCAACCCATAAACAAATAAATCATGTGACACAAACATATGCTGAGACACAGAATTCAGGAAAAAACCCCTTTCGGGTAAAACCTTTTATTTCACTATGAATATACAAGCCGCAACTTACAATTACATAGAGAAATCTGCAATGGATCAACGCGCAGCCAACCCACAAAGACACGCAGTCTTCAACTCAGCAAGAGAATACACGCAGCACCCTCCAAGGACTCGCAGCCCAAACAACGAAGAAAGAACCGCAGCTCTCCTCAATGACACGCAGCCATAACACTTTGTAGAGACTCCCTCGGCAATGACACGCAGCCCTCGTTTGCAAAGATCTCTCCACAAAGATGAACAACAACAAAGTTTGTGTTCTAGGGTTCCAAAAGATTCACAAAAGTAATTGGGATTTTTGTGTGTGAATCAAAAAGATGTTTGGCACATCAAAAAGGTGAAGACTTAGAGTATTTAGGACTCTGAAAATCGTGTATGTAAGTCTTGAAAAATAACTCCCCGAAGTTGGATTTAAATAAGAAGTCTTTGAGCCTAAAAAATCTGCAGCGAATCTGGCAGAGATTATCCCCGTCGGATCGGTCCGGATTGAGGGCGGATCGGTCCGATTTGACCGGATCGGTTCTTTTATTAAAAGGCGGATCGGTCCGGATGAGGTCGGATCGGTTCGACTATTTCTCCTCATCGGTTTGCCATCGGTCCGGGGTATACTGGCCTTCAGCAAAACGGATCGGTCCGTTTGTGACCGGATCGGTCCGGTTGACCCAGAATAATAAATGCCTCACTTTGCTTGAAAAAACTTACGCCTTATTTTTATAAAAAACATTATATAAAAATTTCCCAATACTAAATATGAACTTTAAGGAACGTAGAAACAAAATTTTACCAAGTTCATTCTCGCAGAGGCTATGATGTTGAAGATGCTTTGATATTCGGATCCGTTGATGTAGATGCGATCTTGAGTTTCTTCAACGGTATAACGGCGTATGACATACAAATTGATAATGGACAAAAATGTCCTTACAAAAATTATGTGTTAATATTGTTTTAATCTTCTATTATACTTATTTCAAAGTATATAAATCGTGAATTATTTATTAAAACCTCATCATCCTTTGTGATAATATGTATTGTTCATATGTGAGTTAAGTGATGTTTATAGGCCATATTGCTTTGTATTGAGACCCTATGTATTCAAATCTGCATATCTCTTTGTGTGATTACTGGAATTGAGAAATTACAATTGGATATGAAATTATACTCATATATTCATATCATATACAAAAATTAGAATTTAATTCCTCTTGATTAGGCCGTAGTGATGGTTGCAAGTTGGTATATAGTTTCTGTTTGTATATTTCATTTCAGTATGCCCTGAGTTTTGTCACGATTCTGACATATCAAATGAAGTAAAAAATTTATGAAACTTTAATTATGTACTATGAAGTATGTGTACTGAAAATGGGCTAAAAATCATGAAAATTTATGCTTCAGAAAAATTATGAAAATTCTTGCAAGTTGAAGGAACAATAGAGGAGCTTGTAGGGCAGATTTCATGTGTTGTAAAGAAATGGTCATAACTTGCTCTAGGAAGCATGAAAAATTACACCGTCACTTGTATTGGAAAGTATATTCATATATGTTTTCATATTGATAAGGTTAGACCCCTGTATTTATACAATTTTGGAATATAGGATGGTTAAGTATGTAGGACAATAATTTCAGGCCATAGTGGATACCCCTTGAATGAATGTTTGTATTTCGTCCTTACAAAGGGTAATTTGAATACATGTTTCATGTGTATATACATTGAGAAGTATAATTTAATATTTACTTCACTTTGGTTATAAATTCCTTATGAGTTATTTCCTACAGTTGAATGTTCATAACTTTATCAATATGTGCACCATTCTTTTGTCCTTACTCATGTTTCATGGAATGTGACTTGAGTGGAATTATATGGTCGTTGTATAGTCATGGAAAGTTACATAATTATACTAGGATGGTACTTATGATTGAGATTCAGTACTGATTTAGTTGGATTGACAGGTGTAAGGTCTAATCAACCCAGTTCAGCTCCTCCCGAAAGAAACATGAATACGTAGTTGACAACCCAAGGTGAGTGTACTCACTGGAATGATGTATTTTTATACTATTATGAATATGATCATAATGTTATGAATGTGAAAATTTTCATTTCGGTCTACCGAAATGGGAGGTTACTCCCCGACCCAGAATGGGGGAGATATGTTTATTAATGACAAGGGGTTACTCCTCGACCAGGAATGGGGGAGAATTGTCTATTTAGACAGGATATATGAATCATGATTCAGAAAAGTTGGTCATTCATTATGAATGAGACGGATAAGTTGATACATAGTTATATGGACATGATTTATTACATTTGAATTTATGCAGTAGTGTAGTAGTGATGCATTCACTGGGCTATTTTGCTCATTTTTCCTATGTTCACATTTTTCAGGAAACGCGATATCACGGCCAAATCTAAGAAGTTGGGTTGGGTTAGCCAGGAATGGGAGGAACAAAGATTTTGTTTAAATGTAAATGATGTAATTAAGTTAAATTTTCCTTCAAGAAAGTTTGTATAAGTGTGACTACTCTGATGTTGTAAAAAAGTTTCCAGTTATATGGATTTACAATGATGACTCTGAAGTTAAAACTCTTGTGTATGGTTTGGTTAAATTAATCATGGTTTGACTCACTTTGACTTTCAAACTTAATTATAAGTAATTGGGTTGGGGTGTGTCAGCTTTTGGTATCAGAGCCTAGGTTTTTAGAAGTTCTGGAGTGAGAAGAGTCTAGATTTGGCAGTGAATGTTAGAAATATATTTTATTTGATACTAACGATTATGTTAGGAAAGATATGTATATTTGTATGTTGCTATATCTTTGATTAATTTAAGATATAAGAGAATGGAAAGAGGGAATGTAAATGTGAGAATAGAAGATGAGGCTTCAAATATTCCAGTAGAAGCGGAGGTTGAGCAACCTGTTCAGATAAATGTGGAACCCGAGCCAGAACAACTGACAGATATGCAAAAAATGGCACGTGCTATGACGCTAATGGCAGAGCAGCAAGATAGATTTATGGCTCAAATGGAAGAACAACAGACCAGGCGACTGGAGGCACAAGCCTTAGCTAGGGCTGAGGAGGTGATACACCGGGAAGAAAGAAGTACTTCACATGAGAAATTTATTAAGATGAACCCACCATCGTTCGAAGGAGCAGTTGATCCCATAGAGGTAGAAGTCTGGGTTAAAGAGATTGAACTTCTCTTTGGGGTGATGAGGATGACTGAAAATCAACGAGTGACCTTGGTGATGTATATGCTGAAAGGAGAAGCTAAATATTGGTGGGATGCCACAAAACATTTGTTGATTACTCTAGAAGGTGGGAATGTGATCTCATGGGATGCTTTTGTCAAAGCTTTGTATGATAAATATTTCCCCCCAATGTATCGAAAACAAATGGAGAAGGAATATTTCATGTTGAATCAGGGGAGTATAACAGTTAGAGAATACGAAGCTAAACTTATAGCATTATCTCAATTTTCTTTGAGGTTTATACGGAATGAGGAAGATATGTGCAGCCGATTTCTCTATGGGCTTGAGTTAGTCATTAAATCTAGATTGTCAGCTTTAGAGACTTCTAACTATTCAGCGTTGGTGAACAAAGCCATGCTAGTAGAAAGGGACGTGAATGAAGCTAGACGGAATCGAGAATGAGGTGTAAAGAGAAGTAGATTCGATCCAAACAATCAAAAGGGTTGCGATACTGATTATTCAAGGTTTGGAGGACAGAAATTCCAACAGGGTAGAGGTGGAAGTAGTTCACAAAGGGCTGAAGCTAGTGGTGGAGAGATTCAGGAGTTTTAGCACAAGGAGATCCGAATGTTTGTTTCTTTTGTGGGACATCGGGTCATGTAATGAGAAATTGCCCAAAGCTACTGAATATAGAATGTTTCAACTGTCATCAGAAGGGCCATCTGAGAAAGAATTGTCCGATGTTATCAATAGCGGTTTCAGTTAGTAGTGTGGGGCCTCATAAAGGATCCTCTCTAGGCAGTGCCACCAGGGGACGAGGTATAGGACAAGCAAGTGGATCAAAGGCAGGAGGAAGAGTGTTTGCGATGATAATTCAAGATGCCCATGCTACACCTGAAGTGGTTACATGTAAACTTTCTATTGCAAACAAAGATTTATATGAACTCATTGATCCTGGATCTACGTATTCATTTATGGCATTACATATTGTTTCATATTTGGATAGACCGTGTTCATTTCTCAATTGTGCCTTCTATATTTCTACCCCAATGGAAAGTGTGATTCTGGTTGAGCATGTTTATAAAGATTGTGTCTTACGAATGGGGGAACGAGATTTCTATGTTAATTTAATATCGTTGGCCATTCGAGATTTTGATATTATATTGGGGATGGATTGGTTATCATTATATCATGCTTCCATTGATTGTTTTCGCAAAGATGTTAAATTTCATTTGCCTGGTGAACCCGAGTTCTAATTTATAGGAAAAAGGAATGTTGTCCCTAATTGTCTTATCTCAACAATTAAGAGCAGAAAGTTATTGAGTAAAGGTTGTACAGGGTATTTAGCTTATGTTGTTGATACTAATAAAGAGACAGTTAAAATTCAAGATATACCCGTGGTTAGAGAGTTTTCTGATGTCTTTCTAGAGGAATTGCCAGGATTGCCACCCAATAGGGAAGTAGAGTTTTCCATTGAATTAATTCCAAGTACTGGTCCAATTTCTCTTGCTCCATATATAATGGCACCAGCGGAGTTGAAAGAATTAAAAGTGCAATTACAAGATCTGATAAGAAGAGGTTTCATTCGGCCTAGTGTTTCGCCATGGGGAGCACCAGCGTTATTTGTGAAAAAGAAAGATGGGACAATGCGATTATGTATTGATTATCGGCAGATGAATAAGGTGACCATTAGAAATAAGTACCCTCTACCTCGTATCGATGACTTGTTTGACCAATTACAGGGGCCACTGTATTTTCGAAGATTGATTTGAGATCGGGTTACCACCAACTGAAAGTGAAGGATAGTGATATTTCCAAAATAGCTTTTTGGACTCGATATGGGCACTATGAGTTTTTGGTGATGCCATTTGGATTAACTAATGCTCCAGCAATTTTTATGGATTTGATGAACCGGGTATTCCACCCTTTATTGATTCATTTTTGATTGTATTCATAGACGATTTGTTGATTTATTCGCATAGCATGGAGGAGCATGAGAAACATTTGAGACTTGTATTGCAGATTTTGAGAGAGAAGAAAATATTTTCTAAACTTAGCAAGTGTGAGTTTTAGTTGAATGAAATTGTGTTTTAAGGGCATGTTGTCTCGGGAAATGGGATATATGTTGATCCAAAAAAGGTGGAAGAAATCGTTGAATGGGAAAGTCCTAACAATGTGACAGAAATTAGGAGTTTCCTAGGATTGGCAGGTTACTATCGCAGATTCATTAAGGGATTTTCAGCAATAGCATTACCATTGACAAAGTTGACACGTAAAGAAGTGAAGTTTATATGGGATGAAGAATGCGAGAGGAGTTTTAAATAATTAAATAATCGGTTGGTTTCAGCCCCTATACTTACTATTCCATGTGGAAATGAGTCTTTTGTGATCTATATAGACGCTTCATTTCAGGGGTTAGGATGTGTTCTTATGCAGAATGGGAAGGTAATAGCATATGCTTCCAGACAATTAAAGACGCATGAATGAAATTACCCTACACACGATTTGGAGCTAGCAGCCATTATTTTTGCTTTAAAGTTGTGGGGACATTACTTGTATGGAGAAACTTGTGAGATATTTACAGATCATCAAAGTTTGAAATACTTGTTTACACAGAAAGAACTGAATTTGAGACAAAGGCGTTGGATAGAGTTGATTAAAGACTATGATTGTACCATTCATCATTATCCTGGGAAGGCCAATGTAGTAGTATATGCTTTGAGTAAAAAATCATCAGGGATTCTTGGTTACATACGGTGTGCCCGTGTTGGAAATATTATTGAGTTGGCATATATGGGGATTGAATTAATGTTTTTAAAAAGCGGAGGATTATTAGCACATGTCATAGTGAGACCTTTATTGGCCGAACGCATACGAAATTTGCAGACCAGTGATCCATTCCTTGAGAAGAAGAAACAAGACGTCCTGGATGGTAAAGAGAGTGACTTTGAAATTAAGAATGATGAATCGTTGTGTTATAAAAACAGGATTTGTGTACCGAATGATCCACCCTTAAATAAAGATATATTAGAAGAGGCACATAGTTCTATTTACTCTATGCATCCATGAGGTACCAAAATGTACCGATATTTGAAAGAATATTACTGGTGGAACAATATGAAACGTGAGATTGCATAGTTCGTAGCTAAATGTTTAGTATGCCAGCAAGTAAAGGCGGAGCATCAGAAGTCGGCGGGATTATTATAGTCATTGCCTATTCTGGAATGGAATTGGGAGCATATAATGATGGACTTTATTACAGGATTACCTCGGTCACCATAGGGGAATGATTCTATTTGGGTGATTGTAGACCGATTGACGAAGTCATCTCATTTTCTTCCAGTTAAAACCACCTACACTGTTGATAAGTATGCACGTATGTACGTTGACGAGATTATCCGTTTACATGGGGTACCAGTGTCAATTGTATCATATAGAGATCCAACGTTCACTTCTAAATTTTGTCCTCGTTTACAAAATTCCATGAGCACAAGTTTGAAGTTCAGTATTGCATTTCATCCACAAATTGATGGGTAATCAGAAAGGATGGTTCAAATATTAGAAGACATGTTACGAGCTTGTGTATTTGACTTCAAAGGTAATTGGGATGATCATTTGCCATTAATGGAATTTTCATATAATAATAGTTACAGTCCACCATTGGACTGGATCCTTATGAATCTTTATATCGGAGGAGATGTAGAACGCCTTTGTGTTGGGATAAAGTAGGTGAAAGGAAAATTTTGGGTCCGGAATTAATAGATGTGACAATGGAAAAGATCAAAATTATTCGGGAATGGATAAAGATAGCGCAAAACAGGCAGAAAATTTATGCAGATAATAGGAAGCATCCATTGGAATTTCAAAAGCGGGATTTTGTTTTCCTACATATTTCACCATGGAAAGGCGTCATGAGGGTTTGGAAAAAGGGGAAACTAAGTCCAAGATACATTGGACCATATGAGGTGTTGGAAATAATTGGGAACCTGGCATATAGATTAGCATTACCTCCAGATTTATCCCGTTTGCATGATGTGTTTCACGTATCGATGCTTCGTAAGTATTTGGCGGATCCATCTCATCAGTTGAAAACTCAACTAATTGAACTAAAGGAAGACTTGTCGTACATCGAGGAACCATTGGAAATTATTTATCGTAAGGAGCAGGTATTGAGGAATAAAGTTATTAACTTAGTTAAAGTTATGTGGATGAGCCATGTAGTTAAATAATAAACTTGGTAAAAAGAGGATAGCATGAAGAAACAGTATCCCCATTTGTTTGGTAAGTGGCCTTTATATTAAATTTCGGGGACGAAATTTTCTAAGGGGGTTGAGTCGTGACAACCCGAATATAATTATGACAAATTATATTTAAATCATAAATATCTTATGTGATCTGAATAGTGTGCTATTGGTATATCTAATGTTAAGTGATTATGTTTAT
The DNA here is from genome assembly GCA_949130495.1 of Sambucus nigra. Classification (NCBI taxonomy): domain Eukaryota; kingdom Viridiplantae; phylum Streptophyta; class Magnoliopsida; order Dipsacales; family Adoxaceae; genus Sambucus; species Sambucus nigra. The sequence continues at coordinate 724,345,641 of OX422207.1, forward strand.
TATAATCCTACTTTCATAAATCATGAAAGGTCGAATTATTTACAAACACAAAATTTTGTTGTTTTTGGTAGAAATGATCCTGTTAGAGACTAGTTTTGACCTTTATAACATTATAAATGACTTGAGGTGAAAACTATATAGTTGTATACATGTTAGTTAGGGTTGTAACACAACAAACGGATCATCAAATCGATGCCCGAGTAAAGAGTAATACTGAATTTATGAACAAGGGGCAAATTTGTCCATTCCCTTTAAGTGGTAATTTGTCTGTTATTAAACCAAATGGTTTAATTTTATTGGTTGTCTTGGGAGGAAGCCTTGGCCGACTTAAAAATCTCCCTTTAGCTTATTTGTTCAGCAAATATAAACCCCGGTTCAGTTTTGAGAGAATGAAGCTTAAGGAAAGAGAAAGTAGAAGTTAAGGAAGAAAGATTACAAGGAAAAGCTAGGAAAAATTCCCAACAAAGTCCGTAAGGTATTTCCAAGGTAAAACTATATGTTAATATTGTTGTAATATTCTATTATACATATTTCAAAGTATATAAATCGTGAATTATTGATTAAAACCTCATCATCCTTTGTGATAATATGTATTGGTTCATATGTGAGTGAAGTGGTGTTTGTAGGCCATATTGCTTTGTATTGAAACCCTATGTATTCAAATCTACATATCTCTTTGTGTGATTACGAGAATTGAGAAATTCGAATTGGATATGAAAGTAGACTCATATGTTCATATCATATCCGAAAATTAGAATTTAAGACCTCTTGGTTAGGCCGTAGTGATGGTTGCAAGTTGGTATATAGTTTTCGTTTGTATATTTCATTTCGGTATGCCCTGAGATTTGTCAAGATTTTGACATAGAAAATGAAGTAAAAACTTTATGAAGCTTTAATTATGTATTATTCAATATGTGTACTGAAAATGGGTTGAAAATAAAGAAAATTATTCTTTAGAAAAGTTATGAAAATTCATGCAAGTTGAAGGAAAAAAAGAGGAGCTTGTAGGGAAGATTTCTTGTGTTGTAAAGAAATGGTCATAACTTGCTCTAGGAAGCTTGAAAAATTACACCGTCACTTGTATTGGAAATTATATTCATATATGTTTTCATATTGATAAGGTTAGACCCCTGTATTTATACAATTTAGGAATATAGGATGGTTAAGTATGTAGGACAATAATTTCAGGCCATAGTGGATACCCCTTGAATGAATGTTTGTATTTCGTCCTTGCAAAGGGTAATTTGAATACATGTTTCATGTGTATATACATTGAGAAGTATAATTTAATATTTACTTCACTTTGGTTATAAATTCCTTATGAGTTATTTCCTACGGTTGAATGTTCATAACTTTATCAATATGTGCACCATTCTTTTGTCCTTACTCATGTTTCATGGAATGTGACTTGAGTGGAATTATATGGTCGTTGTATAGTCATGGAAAGTTACATAATTATATTAGGATGGTACTTATGATTGAGATTCAGTACTGATTTAGTTGGATTGACAGGTGTAAGGTCTAATCAACCCAGTTCATCTCCTCCCGAAAGAAACGTGAATACGTAGTTGACAACCCAAGGTGAGTGTACTCACTGGAATGATGTATTTGTATACTATGACGAATATGATCATAATGTTATGAATGTGAAATTTTTCATTTCGGTTTACCGAAATGGGACGTTACTCCCCGACCCAGAATGGGGGAGATTTGTCTGCTAATGACAAGGGGTTACTCCTCAACCACGAATGGGGGAGAATTATCTATTTAGACAGGATATGTGAATTATGATTACGAAAATTTGGTCATTCATTATGAATGAGCCGAATAAGTTAATACATAATTATATGGACATGATTTATTGCATTTAAATTTATGCAGTACTATAGTAGTGATGCATTCACCGGGCTATTTTGCCCATGGTTACTATGTTCACATTTTTCAGGAAACGCGATGTCACTGCCAAATCTAGGAAATTGGGTTGGGTTAGCCAGGAATGGGAGGAACAAATAATTTGTTTAAATGTAAATGATGTAATTAAGTTAAATTTTCCTTCAAGCAAGTTTGTATAAGTGTGACTACTCTAATGTTGTAAAAAGGTTTTCAGTTATATGGATTTACAATGATGACTCTGAAATTAAAACTCTTGTGTATGGTTTGGTTAAATTAATCATGGTTTGACTCACTTTGACTTTCAAACTTAATTATAAGTAATTGGGTTGGGGTGTGTCATTGCATTTATCCCGTGCACGGTGCTCGTGCCTTTTATGGGGATGTTTGGTGGTTATTTGACATTTTTTCCCTTTCAGAAGAACTTTTTAAGCCCAAGTCCAAATATTTGTAAATTTTTGTCATATTCTCAAATTGGGAGTCCCGTGACTATGGGATGAGTTCTTAGGAGTAACATTTGTCCCGTGCGAGGTGTATATGCCTCTCACTGGACCGTTTGATGGTGGTTTTGTATTTTCGTCGATTAATAACATGTTTTTAAGCATAAGTCTAGAAAATTTTCAATTTTCATCATATTCTCAAATCGCCAGTCCTGTGACTACGCGTTCAGTTCCTACGAGTTACATTGCACCTGTTTGGGGTGTTCGTGCCTTTAATGGAGCTGTTTTATTTCATATGAGGTGTTCGTGGATCTACGACATGTGAGGTGTTTGTACCCCTTATGAGACAGGTTGTTGGTTGTTTCGCATTTTTGCCTTTTAACAACAAGTTTCAAGCCTAAGTCTTAAGATATGAAAATGTTCATCATATTCTCAAACTGAAATCTCATGACGACGATCAGTTCTAATGAGTTATATTTCACCCATGCGAGGTGTTCGTGCCTCTTACACGGCCATTTGGTGGTTATTTTGCATTTTTTCCCTTTAACGATTATATTTTAATCATAAGTTTAAATATTTTCAATTTTTCATCATAGTCTTAAACTAAGAGTCATGTGACTATGCGATCAGTTCCTATAAGTTATATTGGCCCAGTGTGTGGTGTTCGCGCGGCTTAGAGGCTATTTGGTGGTTGTTTTGCATTTTCCCCTTTAATAGTATGTGTTTATGCATAATCCTATATATTTTGAAATTTTCAACATATTCTCAAACTGGAAGTCTAGTGACTACGTGGTCAGTCCCTATGAGTTACATTATTTTCATTTGAGGAGTTCGTGCCTCTGAAGGGCTTGTGTTGCTGGATGTTTTTTGTTTTTACCTTTAACGACATTTTTAGGCCTAAGTCTTGAGATTTAAAAAATCTCCCTCATATTCTCAAACTGAGAGTCATGTGACTACGCGATGAGTTCCTACGAGTTATATTAGTCCCATGCAAGGTGTTCGTGCCTCTAATTGGACCGTTTGGTGTAGGTTTTGTATTTTCTCTCTCTTACTACAATTTTTCAAGCCTAAGTCTTAAGATATGAAAATTTTCATCATATTTTCAAATCGTGAGTCCCATGACTCCCTGTTCAATTCCTACAAGTTACATTATTCTTTTGCGTGACATTCGTGATTCTTACGAGGCCATTTGGTGGCTATTTTTCATTTCTTCACTTTAACAGCATTATTTCAAACCTAAGTCTTGAGATATGAAAATTTTGTTATATTCTCAATCGAGAGTCTTGTGAGTATGCGGTTAATTTCTACGAGTTACATTGATCCCATGCAAGGTGTTTGTGCCTCTTACAGGGTCATTTAGTGGTTGTTTTACATGTTCTCCCTTTAACGACAACTTTTTATATCTAAGCCTAATTAATTATAAATTAGTCATATTATTAAATGGGAGTCCCGTGAAAACAGGATCAGTTCATATGAGTTACATTGGTCCCGAACGAGGTGTTTATCCCTGTCACGGGTCCATTTGGTGGTTGCTTTTGCATTTTTGCACTTTAACGATATGTTTTTAAGCATAAGTACAAATATTTGTAAATTTTCAGCATACTCCTCAAACTGGGAGTCTCGTGAATATGCGGTCAGTTCCTATGAGTTACATTGGTCCCGTCTGAGGTGCTTATGCCTCTTATGGGGCTGTTCGGTGACTATTTTATGTTTTGTCCCTTCAGCGATATGTGTTTAAGCACGTGCCTTAGAATTTTAAAAAATTTGTCAATATTCTCAAACTGGGAGTCTCTTGACTACGTGGTCAGTACCAATAATTTACATTTGTCCCATGCGAAGTATTCATGCCTCCTATAAGCCATTTGGTAGTTGTTTTGAATTTTTCCCCTAACAATAAGTTCTTAAGCCTAATTCTTGAGATATGAGAATTTTCATTATATTTTGAAACCATGAGTCCCTTGACTAGGATATTAATTCCTTCGAGTTACAGGTCCGAGGTGCTCGGGCCCATCCGAGGTGTTTAGGCCTTTTACAGGTTCGTTGATGGTTGTTTTGCATTTTCTCCCTTTAACTACAAGTTTTCAAGCCTAAGTCTTGAGATAAGCAAATTTTCATCATATTCTCAAATCGAGAATCTCATGAATACGCGGCCATTTTGTGTTTTTGCCCTTTATCGACATGTTTTTAAGCCAAAATTTTAATATTTGCAAGTTTTCACCATATTCACAAATTGTTATTTCCCTAACTATGCAATCATTTTGTACGAGTTACATTCATCCTGAACGAGGTGTTCATGCCTCTAACAAGGTTGTTTTTTTAGCTGTTTTGGGGTTTTGTCATTTGATGACATGTTATTAAGCCTAAGTATAAATATTTGTAAATTTCCATAATACTCTATAATCGAGGGTCCCATGACTATGCGGTTCGTTCCACAAGTTACATTGGTCCCGTGCGAGATGCCTCTTACGGGCTCGCTTGGTGTGTTTTTTTCATTTTCTCCCTTCAATGATAAATTTTTTAATCTAATTATAAATATGCAAATTTTTATCCTATTATCAAATTGGGAGTCCCACGACTGCGCGATCAATTCATACGAGTTACATTAGTCCTGTACAAGGTGTTCGTGCCTCTAATCAGGCCATTTGGTGATTATTTTGCGATTTCGCCCTCTTAGGGCAAGTTTTCAAGTCTATGTCTTGAGATATGGAAATTATCATCATATTCTCAAATCGGGAGTCCCATAACTACGCGGTTAGTTCCTACGAATTAGGATTGGTCTTGTAAGAGATGTTTGTGCCTCTCATGGGGACGTTTGGTGGTTGTTTTATGTTTTTAACCTTTAATGACATGTTTTGAAGCCTAACTCTAGAAATTCACATTTTTTGTCAAATTCTCAAATTGGGAGTCTCGTGACAATGCATCGGATCTTTTGAGTTACATTGGTATCATGCGAGCTGTTTGGGCCGCTTATAGGGCAATTCAGTGGCTATTTTTGGGTTTTCGACCTTAAACGTCATATTTTTAAAACCAAGACTAAATATTTACAAATTTGTAACATATTCTCAAATTTGGAATCTTGTGATTATGCGTCCAATTCTGGCAAGTTACATTGGTCCAGTGTGAGGTGCTCATGCCACTTACGGGACATTTTAGCTGTTGTGTTGCATTTCCTCCCTTTAATGGCATGTTTTTAATCCTAAGTCTTGAGATATTAAAACTTTTGTCATATTCTCAAACCGAGAGTCCAATGACTACGTGATCAGTTTCTTATGAGTTACGTTGGTCCCAGAAAAGGTATTCCTACCTCTTATGGGGCCATTTGGTGGTTTTTTTATGGTTTTACCCTTCAATAGCAATTTTGTAAGCCTGAGTCTAAATATTTGCATATTTTAATCATATTCTCAAATGGGAAGTACCGTGAGTACGTCATCATTTCCTATGAGTTACACTAGCCCCATGCGAGGTGTTCGTGCCCTTATAGGCTTTGTGTTGGTTGTTTTACATTTTCTCCCCTTAGCGACAAGTTTTCAATCGTATGTCTAAGCACTTGCAAATTTTTATCGTATTCACAAACTGGGAGTCCGTGACTTTGGGATCAGTTCCCATAAGTTACATTCTCGTGCAAGGTGTTCGTGCCTGATTGTCTTGCATTTTTTCCCTTTAACGACACATTTTTAAGCCTAAGTCTAGTTATTTATAAATTTTTGTCATATTCTCTAATCGTGGTTTAATTAGTTACATTGATCTCGTGTGAGGCGCTCGTGCCTCTTGTCGGGGCGTTTGGAGCCTTTTTGTGTTTTACCCTTTAACGACATGTTTTTAAGCCCTAGTCTTGATATTTGAGATTTTTCATCATATTATCAAACTGGGAGTCCTGTGACTATGTGATTAGTTTCTATGAGTTGTATTATTTTGTGCGACGTGTTCTGCCTCTAATGGGGTCGTTTGGTGGATATTTTATGTTTTCTCCCTCTAACGATAAGTTTTCAAGGCTAATTCTTGAGATTTGAAAATTTTCATAATACTCTCAAACCGAGAGTCCTATGACTATATGATGAGTTCTTAGGAGTTACATTGGGACCGTGCGATATTTTCGTGCCTCTTACGAGGGTACTTCTTACTTGTTTTGCATTTTGGCCCTTGAACGATATGTTTTTAAGATTAAGCCTTGAGTTACACAAATATTTGTCATATTATTAAACTAAGTGTCCCATTATTATGCAGTTAGTTCTTACAAGTTACATTAGTCCCATACGAGGTGTTCCTGCCTTTAACATGGACGTTTGGTTGTTTTTTTGCATTTTCCCCCACTAATGATAAGATTTTAAGCTTAAGTCTGATTATTTACAAATTTTCATCATATTATCAAACTTGGAGTCTCATGACTATACGATTAATTCCTACGGGTTATATTGGTCTCCTACGAGGTGTCCATGCCTCTCATGGGGCTATTTGGTCGTTATTTTGCATTTTTGCCCCTTAATGACGTGTCTTTAAATATAAGTCAAGAGATTTGGAAAATTTCATTATACTCTCAAAACAGTAGTCCCGCAAATATGCATCCAGTTCAATTGAGTTATATTGATCCCTACGAGGTATTCATGCCTCTTATAGGGGCATTTGGTTCTTATTTTGCATTTTTACCTTTTAAAAACATGTTTATAAGCATAATTGTTGAGATCTGGAAATTTTTATCATATTCATGAAAAAGGTGTCCTGGGATTTGGTGATCACTTTTTACAAGTAACATTGGTCCTATGCGAGGTGTTCGTGCCTCTTGCAGGCCCGTTTGGTGGCTATTTTGCATTCTAACGACAAGTTTTGAAGCCTAAGTCTTGAGATATGTAAATTAAAGTCATAATATCAAACTTCCAGTCCTATTACTATGCATTCAGTAATTACAAGTTACATTTGTCCAGTGCGAGGTGTTCGTGTCTCTTAGGTGGCAGTTTGGTGGCTTTTTTGCATTTTTTCCCCTTTAACGACATGTTTTTAAGCATAAGCTTAGAGATTTGTAAATTTTCATCATATACTCAAACCCAGAGTTCCATGACTACGTGATTAGTTCCTACTAGTTACATTTATCCCATGCATGGTGTTCGAACTTCTTATAGGGTCGTCTTGTGGCTATCTTGCATTTTCTACCTTTAAAGGCTTGTTTTTAAGCTTAAGTCTAGAGATTTTCAAGTTTTCATCATATTCTCAAATTGGGAGTTTTGTGACAACGCGGTAAGTTCAGACGAGTTAAATTGGTCCTATTTGAGTAGTTCGTGCCTCTTATAGGGCCGTTTGGTGGATATTTTTCATTTTCTCCCTTTAACAACACGTTTTTTCACCTAAGTCTAGAGATATGAAAATTTTCCCCATATTCTCTATAATACAGTGTGCTAATATTTCATCCTAAAATTTTGTTTAAATTATACGGAAGTGGGGTTATGGATAATTATGGGAAAAAATTAGAATTTGCAGAAAACAAAAAGAAAGATGAGTTAGACAAGACTGGTGTTCTTCGAATGAGGGTTGGACCTCGTTCAAAGTAGGGGATCGAGCTAGTTTTACGCGAGGTCCCACTGCTTTACAGTTCCAGGTTGCGTAAAGATTGTGTGAAGACATATATCGAATGAGGATCATGTTGTTCGAACGACGTACCTAAAAATGTTTAATCTAAGTTGCCCTTATGCGTTGTTACATTTTTGGTCTGTGGATCTTTGAGTTGTCGAAATCTGGTGAGCCCAGATGGGCAAAAATGGGATTTTTGGGTGTTTTAAGGGTTTTATAAGGGTTTGTTTCGCCTTTGGGAATTTGGAAGAGAGAAGAAGATGGAAGAGTAAGAGAGAGGGTGGAGTAGTCTTCCACCATTGTTGGACTTCGACCATTACTCTGCCACCAAAAACAACCATATTTATTATGTATTCCATCATATTTGAACCTTACATACCAATTTCCACCATGGATGAGGAGAGATACAAATTTATGGAGTTATTGTTGGGGGTTCTTGAAGATGGAAATGGAAGATTAATGGAGTTTGAAGGAGGTTCGTTCTTGGAAACTTGATGAAGCATGCCTTTGGAGTGGGGAAACCTCCTTGAGTACACCTTAGGAGATGGGAGGTTGCCATCTTTTTAGACCTTTCATGACTACCATTGTTGGAGCTCCATTTGGGGTGGGAAAACCTTACTCTTAGTATTAAGACTCTATTTTGTGTGTTTATAGTCTTGTTGTTCGATTATACAAGTAGGGTTCATTTGATTAAATGATGAAAGGCATCATAAATAATTCACATTTTTATGAAACAAAAATGCTGCAAAATTTTATTTTGTTGAAAAATAAATGATGATTAAATATTTCAAAGTTTCTTGAAATGAAGATTGGGATTTTTATGAAAATGGTGTATTTTCTAGAAAACCTACGTTAAACATTTTATGAAATTAAATGTTTGAAAATGATGGTTTAATTTGCTAAAACATTGGTAAAATATTATTTCAATGTTTCTTGCAAATATGCAAAGTTTATAAAAGATGAACATTTGTTGAGTTTGAAGAATTAAAATATATTTTATGACTTAAGAGTGCATTTTGATAGTTTTATGAATCTCTAGAATGAAATGTTTGATTTACCCATTTAATAGGATTTTAGGATTGAAAATCTATCTTTTCATGTATATAAACTTGCAGTATTTTGATAATAAATATGTGAACAAGTTTAAATGAGTTTTTATTGGGTTTAAACAAAAATAAGAAAAGTAGAAATTCTAGTCATCAAAGTGTGTGAAAAGGGGTCAATGGTGTGATGAATGTAAGGTCATAAGACTACATGCATTCATAAAAAGAAAATGGTATTTTCTTATAAAATAAGCCTTTAAGTATAATTAGATTTCTTGAACGATGAAGTAAATAAATGCCTAATTTGGAAATATAATTAGTAAAGGTGTTTGATAAGTGTTAAAGGTTAAACATTGGGACGGTTGTGTGTGTGACTTAATAATATTTTAAAAGATTAATGCTTATGAATTTAGAAGGGAAACAATGGATTAAAGATGTTTCCAATTGAAAGGAAAGTTACTCCAAAAAGGTTAAAGGGTGTTAAGGTGTTTTAAAACACCTAAGAAGTTAGTGTGGGTAACTTAATGGAGTTTTGGGAATTAATACTTGTGAAATTGGAGTAAAAGGTGAGTTTGGAATCATATGTGTAAAATGATAATTTTACGTAGAGTGGAGCATTTATTTGAAATAAATAAGTTGGAAATGGTGTTACAGATGATGGTCCTAATGAACATAGTTTTGGAATAAAATCAAAGTTAAAGTGTAAAGGACATAAAATGATAATTTCAAAATGTAACACGAATTAGGGTGAAACCTCGACTTTGGCTTCGGTCGGGTAAAAATGGAAAGAAGGAATAATGTGGATGTTGTTAAAATGTTAAAACACATTAAAAAAACTCGAATGACACTGGGATAATTAAGGAGGGACCAGAGCTCTGGGGTAAAAGATCCAAAACAACTGTCCATAATATATGGTGGCATCGTCGATGGTTAAATTACATGGTTTATAGGAAGATTCCGAGAATAAGATAAAGGAATAAGGAACATATCAAGAAACGGGTTGTGTGGTAAAGTGTATTAAGACAAACTAACTTGAATGGAATAATGAATATTCCGATAAATGATAAAGTGGACAAGAAATGTATAAATTGATTAGTGTCCATAAGGTAAAAGAAAGAGAAAGCGTGACGGTAAATGGTTGAGTTAAGCAATCTAAGAAGGTGTAAACTGTGATTTAAAATAAGGGTGTGTTGTGAAAAGGTTTTTCAATGGTTAAAGAAGTATTTTCTAATACAGTGCTCACTTGTGTTGAAAGAGCTTATTTTTAATGAAAGACTATTGTGCATTATTGTAAATGGAAAGGGTGATTTTGATAAAGAAGTGATTTATGTTATATAGAATGTAGTGGTTTCAAGCATTTAATCGTGTGTGTTAAATAGAGTGGTAAACGTCAAGTTAATAAAGAATAAATCTTTTATGAGATTAAGGTAAATTAATCGGGATAAATAACGTTTTCGAAATTAAAATAATTTTATCCATTAAGTATATGTATATATATGTACAAGGTACTTGCAACTGATCGTAGGTTTAACGTGTTAGAGTCTTCTTTATGCCATTCATTTTTATACTCTATTTGTATATTCCCCATGGGCATTGGCTCACACCCTCATCTTTGTTATAGTTGGTTCGGTTCGGGTTCATATTTTGATAGCGTTATACTTGTAAGTATTTTATTAAATTTTATGTTTGTAGTTCTGTATGCTTGGACTTTGGGGCTGCTTCCCACGAGTCCCTCGTGTAGCTTGACTTGAAATTGGATTCGCTATCTAAACAAGTGAAACATGAATTACAAAATAAAACTGGAATAGAAACATTATATATGTTGTATTATTGCACTTCATACCTAATGCATAGGTTAGATTGGGGTGACTATGGGTAACCCATAAATTTGGGTCGGGGTGTTATAAATGAGGTAAGTATTAGATATTTCTACATCGGTGCTGTCTTGGTCCGATCATGCTAGATTGGTGACAGTTTGGTTCATGTCCTGGATGGTAAAGTTAAACAGGTTAGCACGATAAGTAAGTTAGTTTCAGGTGGCAGGTGATTACTTCCGTGCATCTAATTAGATTTGTTAATAATTTATAGGTGTCCATGTAAGCCAATAGTGTTTACACAGTGATTATTAGTGTGAGGTTCTTATGTTCCAATCCTTGATGACGTTGAGCCTTCTGAGGTGTTAATAGAGTGAGATGATGCCCATTGGACAGGTGGAACAAATTGCATATGGTCAACGATAGAGGTTGATGGTTACGGTTTCGTGACTAAGCATTGATGATTGGTGATTGAAAGGTATATAGCCCTTAGGTATGGCACTTACGGGTTATTAACATTGGTAATGTAATTAGGAAATTTGACCTTAGGATGATATCGTGATTGATGGTAGTTCAGTGAACATATGAAGTTATGTAGGCCAATAGAAGTAACACCATAATCATTTGCGTGAGATGTGTCGTGTGGTAACTTTGATGATGAGAGTAGCCTTGGTAGTGACAACAGTGAGTAGTGTTCATTGCGAACTAACTATAAAGGTTACATGTTTCATATATGGGGCTTAGATGACTGAGTGGCATTCATAAGTATTGATTCAGTGATGAGAACGTATTGGGTCCCTTGGTTGAGGACTTGGGTGTAGTTCATCTTATTTATAATATGGTATTGAGGAATAGGATCCCTCAAGGTATTTGTGGTACCTCACATCCCATATCCTACTAAGATCTATATAGTCGGGTTAACTTGTAGATTAGCACATGGTATGATGCTTGCATAGTGAGGCAATTTAGTTGTAACATTCATTGAGGATTAGATGAGGCAAACCTTAAGGCTTATAGGTTGTTGGGAACGTCCTATACCCTACCATAATCCTTAGTAGCGTTAGTTATTGTATGTGTCATGTGGTCACAACCATTTGGAAGAAAGATAAGATTAGTACCTAAGTATAAAGGCTCATTTTAGCCTTCGAAGTAATGGCTAAAATGAGAGGAAATTCTAGTATGAGTGCAGTTTAAGGGTATGCTTGAATGCCCATTGGACTAATTGTGTGTGGCATCATTGAGGATAGAAATCAAATAATTTGATACCTTTAGGTGTTTGATGGTTAAGGTTCAATATAGGTAGAAACTTATAGGTTGTTTCCTTTGTGGGCACTGAGTAATCGTGATGTGGGTATTGAAAGGTTTGTAGAGCGTACCTATAATGATGAAGGTATGGGTGACGCAATCTTATCTGATTTGGGACTTTTACATGAAATGTGTTTGGTTTCCTTAGGAGACCATTTAAGTTCGATATACAGAAGCATTAACTCCCTAGTAGTGATTTTGTTTAGTATTAGGTGATGATCTCAGATTATTGGTCAAGGTTTAGAAGAGTCGTATATCATATGTACTAGGAACGGCTTCCCAAATCGGCCCGAATAGGTGGTACCTCCTAAGAAAAGTTAAAAGATTGTGTTATTTTGGGCGTGATGCTTAGGTGTCATGGAATGACTAGAATTGGTGTTGTGACACCCGATTTTAAGATTTACTAGGAATTATATTCGAGACTTAGGTTGATGGTGCCATATGAAGACATGAAAATGACACCCAAGGTGGGGTAATGGCGAAGCACGATTGGAAGGTTGGCATGTGTTGATGTTATGTACTAATATAGCCTTAGCAAGGTAAGGATTAGTTATTAGCACGATTTGTCAAGTTGGTACGGATTAGAAGATGTAGCACTGTGTGATATCTACTACCCTTGGAACACCAAGGGCGACCTATGTGGTCGTCATGTTAGTTCAATTTGGGTAGAACCCAAAATTAAGGTTAATGTCTCTCTCGAACAAAATACTGCCTAAGGGAATTGGGCTTGAGATTGTGAAGTGATAAGGTATAGAGTAACGTAGGTGTATTAGGTTGGTAACGTCATCACCGGTAAATGGATTAGGTCAGTGGAGACAAGTGTGTCAGGCATTCACCAATCGGAGTGGTTCATGTGTGTTGAGGATGAGAAGGGGAGGGTCTTACTCCTAAGGATGGAAGTCAAGAATTGACTTTCTTAAAAATGATAGGTCCATTGCTTTCATCTTGAGAGATGAATGGTTGCAATTTGATTCGTCATAGTTGGGGACCCAAGATAGGGTATGTGGCTAGGTTAGTACCCAGTGAGAATGTCTGGTATGAGGGATAAGAACTCTAACTTATGGCATAGGTTCACTTTTGTAGATCATAGTCAAACGCTTATGGGTGGAATTTGTTGAGACGATTGTTTTTCCTTAGGACTCTCGTTTATCCCTTTCGGTTTCGATAATCGAGGATTTGTATTTCCACATCTTTGGTAACTTAGATTGGTGCCATATCGTGGTAAAACACGATTGGCCCTAGTAGAGCGCGGAGGATCGGGTATGGTCAATGCATCTCGGTAACTGGGTTCATCTCATCTGAGGTATTCTTGCTATTGCATGGATATTTTCATATGGGTGGAGCATTGGATTTTCTTAGAAATGGCAACCGTTTCGACTGGCCGACATGGCAGTTAGTGACTCTAGCTGTTAAGAGAAGAATGATGACTTGAGGACATTATATAGTGTTAGAAATTGAGGAAAACTTAGCACAGAGATGCTTTACTGTGAGTGGATATGTGTGGGACTCAAGTGAGTGATCTAAGGTGACACACCTACCATAGTACTAGGATCATTAGGGTGATGCAGTGAAAGGTGAAAGCCCAATACACGGTGATGACTAGGTAAGAATATTACTTCTTGAAGTGAGAGAATAACATAGTATGGTTATTGGCAAGCTAATGCAAGTTTTGTAGTCAGAATAACCTAAAGAGTTGTGGGACGCAGGATATGAAGTCCTAAGATGGGATTGGATTTGGTGATGAATACGATGATTGATTGTGTTACGGTTCACATTGGGTGAGTGTTGATCGCTGGAGAGAGTGGACCGTGGAGGCACCGGCATGCCTTGGGTAATAGCATTAGTAGTGTTAGAATTTATTTGGACATGATCATCATTTGAGTGGAGACTCAGAGTCGATCATGCGACGTTCAAGGTTAGCGAGATAGTGAGCGTTATAACATGTCGCATATTTGTTATTTGGTGACAAACCCCATGTGGGGGTGTGTAGTGTGACCTTAGCATTTAGAAATTCAGTGATTTTGTCTTGAGAGATTTCTATGGATTATAATAGAAGTTGGTGAACCGCGTAAGCTTAAGGATTGACGGATCAAAACTTTTAGGGATAAAATTCCCAAACGAGGAAGTCTATAATACCCTACCTTAATATTTCATCTAAAATTTTTGTGTAAATTATACTGAAGTGCGGTTGATGGTAATTGTCGGAAAACTATGGGTAAAACTGAAATTTGGAGAAAATAAAAAGAAATAAGGGTTCGAACGAGATTGATGTCGTTCGAATGAGGGTTGGACCTCGTTTGAAACAGGGGATCAAGAGAGGGTTGTGGGAGGCCCCACTTCTTTACAGTCCCAGGTCGCACGAAGGTCGCGTGAAGCCATATATCGAATAAGATAGGCATGTTGTTCGAACGACGTACCTCAAAAATGTTTAATATGAGTTGCCCTTATACGTTGTCATATTTTTGTCCCTTCGATCTTTGAGATGTTGAAATATGGTGAGTCCAAATGGCAAAAATGGGAATTTTGGGTGTTTTAAGGGTTTGTTTTTCTCATTAGGTCATTTGGAAGAGAGAAGAAAATGGAAGAGGGAGAGAGAGGGTGGAGTAGTCTTCCACCATTTTTGGGCTTCAGCCATCATTCCACCACTAAAAACAACTATATTTCTTATGTATTCCACCATATTTGAATCATATATACCCATTTTCACCATGGATAAGGATAGCTACGCATTTATAGAATTATTGTTGGTGGTTATTGAAGATGAAAATGGAATATTAATGGAGTTTGAAGGAGGCTCTTGATTGGAAACTTGATGGATCATGCTTTAGTAGTGGGGCAACCTCCTTGAGGTCACCTTAGGAGGTGGGAGGTTTTAATCTTTTTAGAACATTCATGCATACCATTTTTGGAGCTCCATTTGACGTGGGAAATCTTACTCTTAGTATTAGGACTCTATTTTGTGCATCTTTAGTCTTGTTGTTAGATTATATGAGTAGGGTGCATTTGATTAAATGATGAAAGGCATAGTAAATAATAAACATTTTTATGGAATAAATGTTACAAAATGTTGTTTTGTTGAAAAATAAATGATGAGTAAATATTTCAAAGTTTCTTGAAATGACTATTGGGAATTTTATGAAAATTGTGTATTTCTAGAAAATCTATGTTAAACATTTTATGAAATAAAATATTTAAAAATGATGATTTATTTTGCTAAAATATTGGTTAAATTATGTTTTAAAGTTTCTTAGAAATATGCAAAGTTTATAAAAAAATGAATATTTGTTGAGTTTGAAGAATTAAAATATCTTTTATGACTTGAAAGTGCATTTTGATAGTTTTATAATTTCTAGAATGAAATGTATGTTTAACCCATTTAATAGGATTTTAGGATTTAGAATCCATTTTCTCATGTATATAAACTTGAAGTATTTTGATAATAAATATGTGAATAAGTTTAAAGGAGTTTTTATAGGGTTTAAACAAGAAATAAGAAAAGTAAAAATTATAGTCTTCTAAGTGTGTGAAAAAATAGATTAAGGGTGTGACGAATGTAAGATCGTACGACTACATGTATTGATAAAAAGGAAATGGTGTTTTCTTAGAAAAGTAGTCTTTAAGTGTAACTAGATTTCTTGAATGAAGAAGGAAAGAAAAGTCTAATTTGCAAATATGGTTAATATTGGTGTTTGATAAATATTAATGGTTAAACATTGGGAAGTTGGAGTGTGTGACTTAATAATGTTTTGAAAGATTAACACTTATCAATTTGGAACGGAAATAATGGAATAAGGATGTTTACAATTTAAATTAAAGTTAATCCAAAAAAGGTTAAAGGGTGTTAAGGTGTATAAAAACACTTAAGAAGTTAATATGGGTAACTTAATGGTTTTTTGGAAAATTAGTACTTGTGAAATTGGAGTAAAACGTGAGTTTGGAATCAAATATGTAAAATGATAATTTTACGTAAAGTGAAACATGTATTTGAAATAAAAATGTTGGAAAGGGTGTTACACATGAATGTCCTAATGAACATGGTTTTGGAACAAAATCAAAGTTAAAGTGTAAAGGACATGAAATGATAATTTCAAAGTTAACACGAATTGGGGTAAATCTCGGGTTTGGCATTGGTTGGGTAAAAAGGGGAAGAAGGAATAATATTAACATTTGTAAAATGTTAAAACACATAAAAGGAACTCAGATGACACCGGGATAACTAAGTAGGGCCCAAATGCCTATAGTTAAAGACCTAAAACAATTGGTCAGAGCTTATGGTGGCATCGTCGGCGGTGTCGAGCCCATTAAAAATACACGATTTATTGGAAGATTTTGAGAATAAGATAAAGGAATAAGGAACATGTCAAGAAATAGGTTATGTGGTAAAATGTATTAAGACAACCTAACTTGAATGAATTAATTAATGTTACGATAAATGATAAAGTGGGCGGGGAGTGTGTAAATTGATTAGTGTTCACAAGGTAAATAAAAGAGAAAGCGTAATGGTAAATGGGTGAGTTAAGAAACCTAAGAAGGTGTAACCCATGATTTAACACAAGGGTAGGTTTTAAAAAGGTTTTCCAAAGGTTAAAGAAGTATTCTCTAATACAATCCCCGTGTGTGTTGAAAGAGGTAATTTTCAATGAAATACTATTGTGAATTGTTTTAAATGGAAAAGGGTAATTTTGGTAAAGAAATGATTTACGTTAAACAGAATGTTGTGGTTTCAAGCATTTGATTGTGTGCATTAAATAGAGGGGTAAATGTCAAGTTAAGAAAAAAAGAAGTCATTTATGAGATTAAGGTAAATTAATCGGGATAAATAACGTTTTCGGAAGTAAAATGGTTTCATTCATTAAGTATATGTGTGTGCATGCGTGTATATATAGATATATATGTAGAAGGTAGTTACATATTCATGTAGGTATAATGTGTTAGTGTCTTCTTTATGTTGTTCATTTCTATATTGCATATGTATATTCTCATTGGGCATTGGCTCACACCCTCGTCTTTGTTGGGTGCAGGTTCGTATTTCGAGAGAGTTATACATGTAAGTGTTTTATTAAATTTTACGTTAATAACTCTAAATGCTTGGACTTCGGGTGCTTCCATGGTCCCTTCACGTAGTTTGACTTGAAATTGGGTTTGCATGCTAAACAAGTGAAACACTAATTAAAAATAAAACTTGACTAGCATAATTATATAGGTTATTTCAATGCACTTCACACCTAATGCTCCGATCGAACCAGGTTGACTGTGAGTAACCCACAAATTCGGGCAGGGGCATTACATTCTCAAACTTGGAGTCTCGTGACTATGCAGTCAGTTCCAATAAGTTAAATTGGTCCCGTTAGAGGTGCTCGTGACTCTAACGAGGTTATTTGGGGGTTATTTTGTGTTTTATCCCTTTAACGTAATGTTTTAATGAATAATTCTTGATATTATACATTTCCATCATATTCTCAAATTGAGAGTCCTCTGACTATGTGTTACGAGTTACATTGGCCCCGTGCTAGGTGCTCGTGACTCTTATAGGGCCATTTAGCCACTGTTTTGCATTTTAACCTTCTAATGACAAGTTTTCAAGCCTAACTCTTGCGATATGAAAAATTTTCATCATATTTTCAAACCGTGAGTCCTCTGATAACGCAATAATTTCCTACGAGTTACATTGGCTCCATCCAAAGTGTTCGTGCCTTTTACAGGATCGTTTGGTGGTTGCTTTTCATTTCCCCCATCTAATGACAATTTTTCAAGGTTAAGTATTGATATATGATAATTTTCATCATATTCTTAAATCAGGAATTTTGAGATAACACGGTCAGTTCTTATGCGTTACATTACGCTAGAACTTTTAGATGTACTTGAAGATTCCTGAGCCTCAGAAACCTCATCCGAGCTGGAAGAATCCTCACCACTAGAGCTCGCCTTGTTGGAACCACCTTCAGTACCTCCTATGATATCACTTTCAGAGATGCTCAACTTAGTCAGTAATATCTAAGTCAGGAATGCTGTCCACAGGCCTCGCACTGAAACTGGACCCAATGTTCTTGTACTCCAAGAGAAAAGTGGCCAACCGGGGATGTTCACCTTCAGCCAAAGGCTCTATAATTTTCCAAGCCTTGATCAACTCAGCAGATCGAACTCACTAAGAGAAGGTTCCAAATTCTTTGTCCTGACTGAAAAGAAGAGAGAAGAATATCAGAGAAATCATACATTAACAAGAAGATCAAAAGAGCAAAACAGAAATTAACCCTACCTATGAAATCCTCCCCATAAAAGGGAACTATGAACCTGTCAGACCTCGACCCCTCGGTATGGGGAGGGAATTACCAATTTCTATCAAGAAAACCCTCTTGCCAATAGTCCTTGTGGGAATCAGGTAGATTTACTACCAATACCCTATCAGGACTCCTGACCTTGAGGTAAAGAAGACCAAATCTCGTTCGCGAGAAAGAATAGTAGATGCATAATTCAGTAAGCCCTAGATTGGTGCCATAAAGTTGGCTTATCCTATGGACACCATTAACTATATTCCAAACGTTTGGCGAGAACTGCGCAGGCACGATATTGAAATAGCCAAAAAAATATAAGAACAAATTGCTCGGAGGGAAAATGAGGCCTCCTTGGGATAGCAAAAGAACATGAATCTAATGATCGCCCTCTATCTCTCTTACATTTTTAGGGAGAGGGGCGCACTCAACATCTACCCAGTCTGGGATATTATAGAACTCTCTAAACTCAGACACAATCCTATTGCCTATCTTCACCATTTATAAACCCTAATTACGATTTCGAAGAAAACTTAACAGAAGAGAAAACACAGAGAGAGAGCAAAAAGGACTTACGAGATGAAGGTGTGGATGGAATGATGCAAGATCACAGGCCCGAACGATGAAGGAGATTGAAATCAAGGTAAACAAGGACCTGAAGAGGAGTGTGTAACAGCAGATGCTTGAGAAAGATGAGAAAACTTGAAGAAGTTTGAAACGACAACTATGGACTGCTGCTCCAAATGACTTTTAAATTCTTCCAATCATCGTGTACAGGACACGAAGCAAGCTGTCGCCTAAATCAGTTTTCAACTTTTGGAAGAGTTACACAATTTACAATAGAGCCATTATGACAAATCATTTAAATTTATTGAGCCCAAATTATTACCCAATAACTTTAGGGGCAATTGTCGGTACCCGAATTTTCCATCATAGGACCAGACGAGTAGCCCAATGGGAATGGTCTAAAGTCTAAGCCCCTTGTGTCCCAGCTGAATTCAGTTGCGACTTAGTCCACTCCTAAAATCTCGCAGGGAGATATTCTAGGAATAGATGATGGACGTGGGGGAGTCTAACACCCCCACTCCCTGAGAACAAATATGTATATAATAAACCCTAAGACGGGGGCAAAGAGGCACGTTTTGTATTCTCTGTAAACACTACCCAGAGTATATAAAAAAAATACTGACTGCACCATCGTGAACGTAGGCATTCTTGCTGAACCACGTACATACTGTGTTGTGTGATTGGCATTTTCTGTTCTTTATTTCCTTTGGTGATTGCGCTTTTCTTATTTATTTGTATTGAATATAATTGTCACCACAATATTGATATGTCATCTTTATTATATTTTCATAATTTCAAAAGTATTCCATCTCTTGTCAGGGGTTATCTCAAGCTGGATAGAATTGGTTGTAAATATATTAGGATTCATTATTATTATTTTATTAGTAATGGGGCTATTTATAAAGTCCCAAATTTGTGTAAAGTTCTGTCCTTTTGGTCATTAGCTCCCCAATAGAGTTATTGGTGTCTTCAGCTTATAATTTCCACTATGTAAAGGATTTTTCTCCATCTTATCTAATAACATGTGTGGGGGTTTCGTCCCTCTTTCATAAAAAAATATCATCATTTTCTCAAACTGAGAGTCCCGTGACTATGCAGGAAGTTCTTAAGAGTTATATTGGTCCCACCTGATGTGTTCGTGTGTCTTACGGGGTTGTTAGGTGGGTGTTTTGTGTTTTTTTCCTTTAACAACATGTTTTTAAAGCCTAAGTATTGATATTTTTTATCATATTCTCAAAATGAAAGTCCCGTTAGTATGCGGTTAGTTCCTACGAGTTACATTGGTCCTATGTGAGGTGCTCATGCCTCTTATGGGGTTGTTTAGTGACTATTTTTTTTTATCTCTAATGGAAAGTTTTCAAGCATGTCTTAAGATATTCAAATTTTATAATATTTTAAAACTGTGTGTCCCATGACTACACGGCCAATTCCTACGAGTTACATTGGTCCCATCCGAGGTGTTCGTGCCACTTACAATCAATTTGGTGGCTATTTTGCATTTTCTCTCTTTAACGACATGTATAAAGTCTTGAGATATGCAATTTTTTGTCATATTCTCAAAACGGGAGGCTAGTCAATATGCCGCCAGTTTCTATGAGTTACATTAGTCCCATGTGAGGTATTTTTTCCTCTAACCGTACTACTGGGTGGTTGTTTTTCATTTTCACACTTCAATGGCAAAATTTTAAGACTAAGTCTAAATATTTGCAAATTTTCATCATATTATCAAATCGGGAGTCTCGTGACTATGCGATCAGTTCCTACAAGGTACATTGGTCTCGTATGAGGTGTTCGTGCCTCTAACGTCACCGTTTGGTGGTTGTTTTGCATTTTCACCCTTTAACGGCATGTTGTTAAGCATAAATATAAACATTTGCAAATTTTCATCACATTCTCAAACTGGGAGTTCCGTGACTATGCGATCAGTTCCTACGAGTTGTATTGGTCCCATCTGAGGTGTTTGTGCATCTTACGGGACTATTTGGTGGTTGTTTTGTGTTTTTTCCATTTAACGGCTTGTTTTGAAGATTCCTACGAGTCTCATGACTACATAGTCAATTCCTACGAGTTAAATTGGTGTTATACGAGGTGTGTTTGCCTCTTATGAGACCGTTTGGTGGTTGTTTTGATTTTCACCCTTTAACGACAAGTTTTTAATCCTAAGCCTTGAGATATGAAATTTTTAATTATAATCTCAAACCGTTAATCCCATGACTATGCAGTCAATTCCAACTAGTTACATATTGTCAACTTGAGAGTTTTGTGAATACACGGTCAGTTTTGTCGAATCAAATAGGTTCCGAATGAGTTGTTCATGCCTCTCACGAGGCCATTTGGTGGTTGTCTTGCGTCTTACCTAATAACGACATGTTTTTCATCCTAAGTTTAAACATTTGCAATTTTTCATCATATTTTCAAAATGGGAGTCTCGCGACTACGCGATCACTTCCTACGAGTTACATTGGTCCCGTGCGAGGTGTTCCTGCCTTTTACTGGGCCGTTTGGTGGTTGTTTTTCATTTTTTCCTTCTAACGTAATGGTTTTAAGCCTATGTCTTGAGATATGAAATTTTTCTTCATGTTCTTAAATAAGGAGTCTCGAGAGTGCCAACCAGTTTCTATGAATTTCACTAGTCGTATTCGAGGTGTTCGTACCACTTACGGGACCGTTAGGTGGTAATCCTCCATTTTGCCTGCTAATTATAACTTTTTCAAGCCTAAGTCTTACGATATGAAAATTAAAGTCATAATATCAAATCGGAAGCCCCGTGACTATGCATTCAGTTATAACGAGTTACATTGGTCCCGTGTGATATGTTCGTGCCTCTTAGGTAGCCATTTGGTGGTTATTTTATGTTTTTTTTCTTTTAGTGGTTTGTTCTTATGCCTAACTTTAGAGATTTATAATTTAAATTCATAGTCTTAAATCGAGAGTCCCATGACTACGCGATCAGTTCTTGCAAAATACAATGATCCCGCGCGAGGTGTCCGTGCCTCTTACAGGGATATTTGGTGGACATTTTGTATTTTCTCCCTTTAAGGGCCTATTTTTAAGGCTAAGTCTATATATTTGCAAATCTTCATCATATTCTCAAATAGGGTATCCCGTGACTATGAAATTAGTTCCTATGAGTTACATTAGTCTGTGTGAGGTGCTCATGCCTTTTATAGGGGTGTTTTGTGATTTTTTGTCTTTTCTCCCTTTATCGATATGTTTTTAAGCCTATGTCTTGATATTTGAAAACTTTCATCATATTTTCAAACTGTGAGTCTTGCTACTATGCAATCAACTCCTATGAGTGACATTGTTTCGTGCGATGCGTTAGTGTTTTTAATGGGTTCGTTTGATGGATTTTTACATTTTCACCCTCTAATGACTAGTTTTCAAGACTAAGTCTTAAGATATGCAAATTTTTATCGTATTCTCAAACTAAGAGTCCCGTGACTATGCGGTGATTTCTTAGGAGTTACATTGGTCCCACGAAAGATGTTTGTGCCTCTTACGGGCCAGTTTGTTAGTTGTTTGCATTTTTTCCCTTTAACGACATATTTTTAATCTTAAGCCTTGAGATATAAATTTTTTTCATATTAATAAACTAGGAGTCCCGTGACTATATGATCTGTTCCTACGATTCTACTGGTCTCATGCAAGGTCTTTGTGCCTATAACGAGGCCGTTTGGCAATTGTTTTACATTTTCTCCATTTAACAACAAGATTTTAAGCTCAAGCCTAAATATTTGCAAATTTTCATCATTTTATCAAACTGGGAGTTCCGTGACTAAATGATTACTTCCTACGAGTTACATTGCCATGCAAGGTGTTTGTGCCTCTTACGGGGCTGTTTGGTGGTTGTTTTTCATTTTTTCCGTTAGCAACATAATTTTAGGCATAAGTCTTTAAATTTGCAAATTTTTGTTATATTCTCGAAATGGGAGTCATGTCACTACATGGTTAGCTCCTAAGAGTTACATTGATCCCGTGTGAGGTGTTCATGCTTCTTGCGGGTCCATTTAGTGGTTGTTTGGTGTTTTTTACATTTTAATGACATGTGTTTAAGCCTAAGTATTGAGATATGCAAATTTTCATCATATTCCTAAATAGGGAGTCCAGGGATTTTGCGATCAGTTTCTACGAGTTACATTGGCCAAATACGTGGTGTTCGTGTATCTTACGGGATCTTTTGGTGGTTATTTTGCATTTTTGCCCGTTAATAAAAAAAATTTAAGCTTAAATTTTAAGATATGCAAATTAAATTCATAATATCAAACTAGGAGTCATATTACTATGCAGTCAATAGTTACAAGTTACATTGGTCCCGTTCGAGCTGTTTGTGGCTTTTAGATGACCGTTTGGTGGCTATTTTGCATTATGGACCTTTAATGACATATTTTGAAGCCTAAGTCTAGAAATTTATAAATTTTCATCATATTCTCAAATCGGGAGTCCCCCGACTACACTGTCAGTTCTTACAAGTTACATTAATCTCTTGCAGGTGTTCATGCCTCTTATGGGGCCATTTTGTGACTATTTTGCATTTTCTCCCTTTTATGTCATGTTCTTAAGCCTAAGTCTTGATATTTTCAAATTTTCATCGTGTTCCCAAATTAGGAGTTCTGTGACTGCGCGATCAATTTTAACGAGTTAAATTGGCCACGTGTGAGTTGTTAGTGCCTCTTACGAGGCTGTCTGGTGACTATTTTACATATTTACCTTTTAACGACATGTTTTTATCCTAACTCTTGAGATCTAAAAATTTTCATCATATTCTTAAACTAAGAATCCTGTGACTATGTTATTAGTTGCTATGAGTTAAATTGGTCCGGTCTAAAATGTGTGTGTCTCATACGAGGTTGTTTGGGGGATATTTTCTGTTTTCTCCCTTTAACGTCATATTTTTAAGCCTAAGTCTTGAGATTTGAAAATTTCTATCATATTCTCAAGTCGGGAGTCCCGTGACTATGCAGTCAATTCCTACAAGTTACAGTTGTCCCGTGTGAGGTGTTTGCTTCTATCCCAGGGCCGTTTTGTGTTTTTTTTTTATTTTCACCTGTTAACGCAATATTATTAAGCCCAAGTATGTATATATGTAATTTTTTATCATATTCTTAAATCGTGAGTCCTAGGAGTATGCGATAAGTTTATACGAGTTACATTAGTCCTATGCAAAGTTTTCGTGCCTCTTACGAGGCCGTTTTGTGGCTGTTTTTCCTTTTTCCCACTAATAATAAGTTTTCAAGCCTAAGTCGTGAGATACGCAAATGTTTACTCTATTTTCAAATTAGGGGTCTCGTGATTATGCAGTCAGTTCCTACAAGTTACATTGGTCAGTACAAGGTGTTTGTGCCTTTGACAAGGAAGTTTAGTGGTTGTTTTGCATTTTGTTCCTTCAACGACATGCTTTTAAGCCTAGATCTTGAGATATACAAATTTTGTCAAATTATAAAATTATGAGTCTCGTGACTATGTGGTCAGTTTTTATGAGTTATATTGGTCCTGTGCTATGTGTTCGAGCCAATTCCAGGGCCATTTTGTGCATGTTTTAATTTTCGCCCTTTGACGATAAGTTTTCAATCCTAAGTCTTGATTTATTCAAATTTTTGTCATATTTTAAAACTGATAGTCCCATGACTATACGATCAGTTCCTATGAGTTACATTAGTCCTATGCAAGGTGTTCATGAGGCTTATAGGGTCGTTTGGTGGTTGTTTTGTATTTTCTCTTTTTAATGACAAGTTTTTAAGTCTAAGTCAAAGTATTTGTAAATTTTCATCATATTCTCCAATTGGCAATTCCATGAACACGCTATGAGTTCTAATGAGTTACATTCATCCCCTACAAGGTGTTCCTGCCTTTTAATTAGCCGTTTGGTGGATGTTATATGTTTTCACCCTTCAATGGCATGTTTTTAGGCCTAAGATTAGAGATTTGCAAATTTTCATCATATTCTCAAATCGGGTGTCCTGTGATAATTAAGTTAGTTCATACGAGTTAAAATGAACCCGTGGGAGGTATTCTTACCTCTCACGGGGCCGTTTTGGGCCTATTTTGTATTTTCATCCTTTTACGACATGTTTTTAAGCCTAACTCTAGAGATTTCCATATATTTCGCATATTCTCAAGCCGGTAGTTCTGTGACTACACGATCAGTTACTTCAAGTTACATTGGTCATGTGTGAGGTGTTTGTGCCACTAACGGGGTTGTTTAATGACTGTTGTGCGGTTTCACCATCTTACGACAAGTTTTGAAGCCGAAGTATTGAAATATGCAAATTTTCATCATATTATCAAATCGGTAGTCCCATGACTATGTGGTAAGTTCCTACGAGTTACATTAGTCCCATGCGAGTTGTTTATGCCTCTCACGGGACCATTTTGGGTTGTTTTGTATTTTCACCCTTTAACGACATGTTTTTGACACCTAAGTTTAAGTATTTGCAAATTTTGTCATATTCTCAAACTAGGAAACCCTTGACTATGCGGTCAATTTCTTTGAGCTACATTGGTTCATTGTAAAGTGTCAGTGACTCTTAAGGGGCCTTATGTTTATTGTTTTTCATTTTCAACCTTTAACGACATGTTTTTAAGCCTAATATAGAGATTTGCAAATTTTCATCATATTCGCAAATCGCGAGCCCTATAACTATGCGATCAGTTCCAATGAGTTACATCGATCCCATGCAAGGTGTTCATGCCTCTTGTAGGGTCGTTTAGTGGTTTTTTTACTTTTTCTCCCTTTATCGTCATGTTTTTAAGACTAAGTCTAGATTTTTACAAATTTTCATCATTTATTCGAACAGGGAGTCTCGTGACTATGCGATCAGTTCCTACGATTATATTGGTCCCACGTGAGGTGTTCGTGCCTTTTGCAAGTCCTTTGGTGGTTGTTTTACATTTTAACCTTTTAACGACATGTTTTTAAGCCTAAGTTGAGATATTAAAATTTTCTTCATATTCTCAAATCAAGAGTCCCATAATTACACGGCCAGCTCCAACATGTTTCATTGGTCCCATGTGATGTGTCCATGCCTCTTATGGGGTCGTTTGGTGGTTGTTTGGAATTTTTCATCATTTAGCGTTATATTTTTAAGCTCAAGTCTAGTCATTTATAATTTTGTCATATTCTTAAAACGATAGTTTCATGACTACACGGTTAGTTCCTTCGAGTTACATTGGTCTTGGGTGTGGTGTTCGCGCCTCTTAAAGGGCCATTTGGTGATAATTTTATGATTTTGACCTCTTATGATATGTTTTCAAGCCTTAAGTCTTAAGATATGAAAATTGTAATAATATTCTCAAACCAGATGTCCCTTGACTACGTGGTAAATTCCTACAAGTCACATTGGTCCCGTGACAAGTTTTCATCCCTCTTACAGGGCCGTTTAGTGGCTATTTTATGTTTTCCCCTTTAACGATATGTTTTTAAGCCTAAGAGATTTTCAAATTTTCATTTTATTCTCAAATCAGGAGTTCCGTAAATACGCATTCAATTTCTAAGATTCACATTGGTCTAATTTGTGGTGTTCATCCTTCTTACAGGGCTATTTGGTGGCTCTTTGTTGTTTCAACCTTTAACTACGTGTTTTTAAGCCTAGCTCTAAACTCAAATCGAGAATCCCTCAACTGCGTAGTCAGATCCTACGATTCACATTGGTCTCATGCGAGTCCATTTTATGGTTATATTGCATTTTCTCTCTTTAACGATATGTTTTTAAGCCTAAGTCTTGATAATTGAAATTTTTCATCATATTCTCCAACAGGGAGTCCCCTGACTAGGCGATCAGTCCCTACGAGTTAAATTGACCCTGTGCAAGGCGTTTGTATCTCTCATGGGGTCGTTTGCTGGTTTTTGCACATTTTCTCACTTTAACGACATGTTTTTAAGTCTAAGTCATGATATTTAAAATTTTTTGACACATTCTCAAATCGAGACTCCCATGACTATGCAGTCACATCGTATGAGTTACATTGGTCACGTAAGTTTTTGTGCGTCTTACAGGACCGTTTGGTTGCTATTATTAGGTTTTTCCCTCTAAAGACATTTTTTGAGCCTAAGTAATAATAGTTGTTAATTTACATCAAATTTTCAAATTGGGAGTCTCGTGACTATACGGTTAGTTGCTACGATTAATCCCATGAGAGGTGTTTATGTCTCTAACAGAGCCATTTGGTGGTTGTTTTGCATTTTTAATCATTAACAACATGTTTTTAAGACAAATTCTAGATATTTGTAAATTTTTGTCCTATTCTAAAATCCGAAGTCTCGTGACTACCCGGTCAGTTCCTACTAGTTATATTGGTCTTGTGCAAGGTGTTCGTTCCTCTTCTAAGGATATTTGGTGGTTATTTTCAGTTTTAACCTTTCAACGATAAGTTTTTAATCCTAAGTATAAATATTTTGAAATTTCCATCATACTCTCAAACTATAAGTTTCGTCGCTACGCGATCAGTTCCTACTAGTTAAATTGGTCCTGTGTCAGGTGTTCTTGAGTATTTTGGGGTCATTTGGTGTTTGTTTTGCATTTTCTCTCCTTAGAGATAAGATTTAAAGACTAAGTCTAAATATTTGCAAATTTTTATCATATTCTAAAATTTGGAGTCCAGTGACTACGCGATCCGTTTCTACGAGTTACATTGATCCCGTGGAAGGTGATCATGCCTCTTACGACGCCATTTGATGGTTGTTTTTGCATTTTCAACCTTTAATGACATTTTTATAAGACAAAGTATATCTACTTGCAGATTTTCATTATATTCTTAAACTAGGAGTTTCGAGACTACACGATCAGTTCTTACAAGTTACGTTGGTCTCGTGCAAGGTGTTTGTGTCTCTGACGAGGCTGTTTTGGGGCTATTTTATTTTTTCTCACTTTAACATTATTTTTTATAGGATTACTTCTTGAGATTTGAAAATTTGTATTATATTCTCGAGTCGGAAATCTCATAACTGCGCAAATAATTCGTACGAGTTATATTTGTCTCGCACGAGGTGTTAGCTCTTCTTACGAGGTCATTTGGTGGTTGTTTTGCTTTTTTTTCCCTCAAACTACAAGTTTTAAAGACTAACTTTTTAGATATATAAATTTTCATCGTATTCATAAATCGGGAGTCCCGGGATTACACGATCAGTTTCTATGAGTTGTATTAGTCCTATGCGAGATATTCGTGCATCTTATGGGTTGTTGGGTGGTTGTTTTGCATTTTCACCCACTAACATCACGTTTTAAAGCCTAATTCTTCTGATATGAATATTAAAGTCATAATCATAAATCTATTGTCCCGTGACTGTGTAGTTAGTTGTTACGAGTTACATTAGTCTCGTGTGAGGTGTTCGTGCCTCTAAAGTGGCCGTTTGGTGGCTATTTTGTATTTTTCCCTTTAAGAACATTTTTAATTCCAAGTCTATAGATTTTCAAATTTTCATCATATTACCAAAATGGGAGTCCCGTGACTACGTAGACAATTCTTACAAGTTTCATTGATCCCGTGTGAGGTCTTGGTGCCTTTAATAGGACCGTTTGGTGGATGTTTTGGATTTTCACCCTGTAACGACATGTTTTTTAGCCTAAGTCTAGATATTTTTGAAATTTCATCATATTCTAAAATTGGGAGTTTCGTGAGTTTGCGATTAGATCCGACGAGTTAAATTGGCCCATGCGAGGTGTTCGTGCCTCTTGCATGGCCGTTTGGTGACTGTTTTGCGTCTTTCCCTTTAACATTATTTTTTTAGCCTAAGTTTAGAGATTTGAAAATTTTCATCGTATTCTCAAACTGGGATTCCCTTGACTACATGGTCAGATTTTACAAGTTACATTAGTCTCATGCGAGTTGTTTATGCCTCTTACGGGGACATTTGGTGGTTGTTTTGTTTTTTACCTTTTAATGCAATGTTTTTAAGCTTGAGTCTTAAGATATGTAAATTTTAGTCATATCCTTAAATTGAGAGTCCCAAGAGACACTGGTCTTATTCGAGGTGTTGGTGTCACTTGAGGGCCCATTTGGTTGTTATCTTCCATTTTCAACCGATAATGGCAAGTTTTCAAGCCTAAGTCTTACAATATGAAAAATAAAGTTATAATATCAAATCGGGAGTCACGTCACTACGCAATTAATTGTTATGAGTTACAATTGCCCCGTGCGAGGTGTTCCTGCCTCTTAGGTGGGCGTTTGGTGATTGTTTTGCCGTTTTGAACTTTAATGGCATATTTTAAGCTTAACTCTAGATTTTTGAATTATTTTATCATATTCTCAAATCAGGAGTCACATGACTATGCGGTTAGTTCCCATGAGTTACATTGGTCACGTGTGAGGTGCTCGTGACTATTACGGTGCCGTTTAGTGGATGTTTTGAATTTTCACCCTTTAAAAGCATGTTTTTAAATCTAGGTCTAAATTTGTTTTCAAATTCATTGTATTTTCAAACTAGGAGTCTTGTGACTATGAGGCCAGTTCCTATTAGTTACATTGGTCCTGTGTGAGTTGTTGGTGCCTCTAACGGGGTTTTTGGTGGTTATTTTGAATTTTCACCATTTAACACAATGTTTATAAGCCTAAGTCTTGTGATATAAAAAATTTCATATTCTTAAATCGGGAGTACTGAGAGTACGCGATCAGTATCTACGAGTTATATTGATCATATGTGAGGTCTTCGTGCCTCTTACGAGGCCGTTTGGTGCATTCTTTTAATTTTTTTCCCACTAAAGACAAGGTTTCAAGACTAGGTCTTGAAATATGTAATTTTTTGTAATATTCACAAATTGGTAGCCCCGTGATTACACGGTCAGCTTCTATGAGTTACATTGATCCCATGTGAGATGTTCATTCCTCTAACGGGGCCTTTTGGTTTTTATTTTACATTTTCCCCTTTTAATGGCTTGTTTTTAAGCCTAAGTCTTGTGATATGTAAATTTTCATCAAATTATCAAATAAGAAATCCAGTGACTACATGGTAAATACATACGAGTTACATTGGTCCTATGCGAGGTGTGTGTGCCTCTTCTTGAGCCGTTAGGTGGTTGCTTTGCATTTTTTATCTTTAACGATAAGTTTTCAAACCCGAGTATTGAAATATGAAATTTTTCATCATATTCTCAAATCGGTAATCCCAAGAGTATGCGATCAGTTCCTATGAGTTACATTGATCCCATCTGACGTGTTCATGACTCTTTTAGGGTTGTTTGCTGACTATTTTGCATTTTATCCATTTAACAATAAGTTTTCAAGACTAAGTCGTAAGATACGCAAACTTTATCATATTCTCAAACTAGGAGTCCCATGAATATGTGTCCAGTTCCTATGAGTTACATTGGTCCCGTGCGAAGTGTTCGCCCCTCTTACCTTTTGGTGGCTTCTTTTGCATGTTAGCCATTTTACGATACTTTTTAAGCGCACGTCTAAATATTTGAAAATTTCCATCACATTCTCAAATTGGTTTTTTCTGCCTCTTAGGTGGCTACTTGGTGGTTGTTTTGCATCTTCCCCCTTTAATGGCTTATTTTTAAGCTAAATCTTAGAGATTTGCAAATTTTCATCATCTTATTAAACCAAGAGTCCTGTAACTACACGCTTAGTTCTTATGAGTTACATGGGGCCCCTGTGGGGTGTTCGTGCATCTTTCGGGGGACGTTTCATGGTTATTTTACATTTCCCCCTTTATCAACATGTTTTTAAGCCTAAATCTAGAGATATACATATTTTTATCATACTCTAAAATCGTTAGTTCCGTGACTATGTGATCAGTTCCTTTAGGCTATATTGGTCGTGGACGAGGTGTTCGTGACTCTTATGGGGGCTTTTGGTGACTATTTTTCAATTTCTCCTTCTTACGAAAAGTTTTGGAGATTAAGTATTAGGATATGATAATTTTCACCAGATTATTATAATCCCTATGAGTAATATTGGTTGCTTGCAAGGCGTTTGTGCCTGTTACGAATTTGTTTGGTTAATATCTTGTGGTTTCACCCTCTTATAGTGAGTTTTTAAGACAGTCTTGAGAAATGAAAATTATTATCATATTCTCAAATTGGGAGTCCCTTGACTACGTAATCAGTTTCGATGAGTTAGATTGGTCCCATGCAAAGTGTTTTTGTGATTATCTTGCATTTTACCCTTGAATGATATGTTTTTAAACCTAACCCTAAATATTTGAATTTTCAACATATTTTCAAATTGGTAATCCTATGACTACATGGACAGTTCCTACGAGTTACATTGATCCAGGGCAAGGAATTTGTGACTTTCATGGGGTCGTTTGGTGGATGTTTTGCTTTTTTTCCCCTTTAATGACATATTTTAAGCCTAAGTCTATGTATTTAAAAATTTTTGTCATATTCTCAAATGGTTAGTTCTTGACTACACAGTCAGTTCCTTCAAGTTACATTGGTCATGTGTGAGGGGTTCGTGAATCTTACGGGGACATTTTGCGTATGTTTTGTGGTTTCGCCCTATTATGGGAAGTTTTCAAGCATATTTCTTGATATATGAAAGTTTTCAACATATTATAAAATCAGGAGTTTTGTGACTATGTGGTCAGCTCATACAGGTTATAATTGTCCCATGTTACGTGTTTATGCCTCTCACGGGGCCGTTTCGTAATTTTTTTATGGTTTTGCCCTTTTATGGAAAGTTTTTAAGACTAAATCTTCAGATATGCAAATTATCATCATATTCTCAAATCGGGAGTCCCGTGACTAAGCAGTTAGCTCTTACGAGTTACATTGGTCTTGTGTAAGGTGTTCTCTCCTCTCATGAGGCCATTTGGTGGGGATTTTGTATCTTTTCCCTTTAACGACACGTTTTTAAACCTAAATTTAGATATTTTCAAATTTTCCTCATATTATTAAATGGAGAGTCCCATGACTATGCGATCAATTTCTACTAGTTACTATGGGTCTGTGTGATGTCTCGTGCCTCCAATGCAACTATTTGGTGGCTATTTGGAGTTTTCTCCCTATAACGTCATGTTTTAAAGCCTAAGCTGAGTATTTGGAAAATTTTCATATATTCTCAAATCGGGAATTTCGTGACCACACGACCAGTTTCTGTAAGTTATATTGGTCCAGTGCGAGGTGTTTATGCCTCTTACAAGGATATTTGGTGGATATTTTGAGTTTTCTCATCTTAACGACATGTTTAAAGGACCAATTCTATGGATTTGAAATTTTATATCATATTGTCAAATCGGGAGTCACGTGACTACGTTGTTTGTTCCTAAGAGTTATATGGGTCCCGTGGGAGGTGTTAGTGCCTCTAACGGGGCCGTTTTGTGGTTGTTTTTTTATTTTAACCCTTTAACGTAATATTTTTGAGACCAAGTCTGGCGATATGTAAATTTTTATCATATTCTTAAATCATGAGTCCCGGGAGTACGCAATAAGTTTCTACGAGTTAAGTTGGTTCTATGCGAAGTTTTCGTGTCTTTTACGGGGTCGTTTTGTGGATGTTTTGCATTTTTCCCCACTAACAATAATTTTTCAAGCCAAAGTCTTGAGATACGAAAATTTTCACTATATTTTCAAATTAGGAGTCTCATGACTATGAGATCAGTTTCTGCGAGTTACATTGGTCCAATACGAGGTGATTGTGCCTCTAATGGAGAGATTAGGTGGTTGTTTTTCATTTTCGCCCTTTAACGACATGTTGTCAATTCTAGATCTTGAGATATATAATTTATTGTCAAATTATAAAATTATGAGTCTCGTGACTATGTGATCAATTTCTACGAGCTACATTGGTCTGGTGCGAGGATTTCGCACCTCTTTCGGGGTTATTTCGTGACTGTTTTGCATTTTTTCCCTTTAACGAAAAATTTTCATGCCTAAGTCTTAAGATATGCAAAGTTTCCTCAAATTCTCAAACCTTGAGTTTCGTGACTTTACAGTCAATTCCTACGAGTTACATTGGTTTTGTGTGAGGTGTCGAGCCTATTCCGGAGCCATTTGGTGTATGTTTTACATTTTCACCCCTTAACAACAAGTTTTTAATCCTAAGTCTTGGTTTATGCAATTTTTTGTCATATTCTCAAATTGATAGTCCGATGACTATGTGTTCAGTTCCTACGAGTTACAATTGTCCATGATAGGAGTTCATGAGTATTAGAGAACCGTTTGGTGGTTGTTTTGCATTTCATCTCTTTAACTACAAGTTTTTATCACCAAGTCTAAATATTTATAAATTTTCATCATATTCTCAAACTGGGAGTCCGATGAATATGCTATGAGTTCAAACAAGTTACATTGGTCCCCAACGAGGTGTTCATGACTCTTAACTGGTCGTTTGGTGGATGTTACATGTTTTCTCCCTTTAATGGAGTCTTTTTAGGCCCAAGCTTAGAGATTTGAATTTTTTATCATATTCTTAACTGTGTGTCATATGTCTATGCAGTTAGTTCATACCAGTTATATTGAACCCGTGTGAGGTATTCCTTCCTCTTACGGGGCCATTTGGTTCCTGTTTTGCATTTTTCTCCTTTGACGACATATTTTTAAGCCTAAGTCTAGAGATTTACATATCTTTGGCATATTCTCAAACCAGTAGTTCTATGACTACACAATCAGTTCCTTCGAGTTACATTGGTCCTGTTAAGGTGTTTGTGCCTCTAACGGGGCCCTTTGATGATTGTTTTGCAGTTTCCCCATTTGATGACAAGTTTTCAAGCCAAAATCTTGAGATATTAAAATTTTCATCACAATATCAAATTGGTTATCCCGTGACTATGCAATCAGTTTCAATGAGTTACATTGATCTGGTGCGAGGTGTTCATGCCTCTCAAGGGGCCGTTTCAGGCTATTTTGCATTTTCACCCTTTGACAGCATTTTTTAAGCCTAAACCTAACTATTTGCAAATTTTTTCATATTCTCAAACTAGGAATCCTATGATTATGCGACCTATTTCTATGATTTACATTGGTTCATTGCGAGGTATTCGCGCCTCTTAAAGGGCCTTATGTTGATTGTTTTGCATTTTCGACCTTTAACGACATATTTTTAATCCTAAGCTTGAGATTTGAAAATTTTCATCATATTTGCAAATCGGGAACCCCGTGACTATGTGATTAGTTCCAACAAAACATTGTTCCCGTGCGAGGTGTCCGTGCCTCTAATAGGCCCGTTTAGTGGTTTTTTACATTTTCTCCCTTTAAGGACAAGTTTTTTCAACACTAAGTCTAGATTTTGAAAATTTTTATCATATTCAAATCGTGAGTTTCGTAACTACGCGGTCAGTTCGAAAGAGTTACATTGGTCCTATGAGAGGTGTTCATGCCATTTACGGGGCCGTTCGTGGTAGTTTAACATTTTCACCTTTTAACGACATGTTTTTAAGCCTAATCTTGAGATGTGATATTTTTGTCATATTCTCAAATCGAGAGTCATGTGATTACGCGATCAGTTCCTACAAGTTTCATTGGTCCTATGAGACATGTTCATGACTCTCATGTGGCCATTTGGTGGTTGTTTGGCATTTTCACCCTTTAACGTCATGTTTTTAAGTCTAACTCAAGCGATTTGTAAATTTTTGTCATACTCTCAAATCGATAGTTTCATGACTACATGGTTAGTTACTTTGAGTTACATTGGTCTTAGGGGAGGTCTTCGTGCCTCTTACGGGGCCATTGGGTGACATTTTTTTCATTTCTCCCTCTTATGATATGTTTATAAGACTAAGTCTTGAGATATTCAAATTATAATAATAATCTCAAACTCGGTGTTTCTTGACTATGCGATTAGTTCCTACGAGTTACATAGGTCTCGTGCGAGGTGTTTGTCCCTCTTACGGGGCCATTTGGTAGCTATTTTACATTTTTCCCTTTTAACGTTATGTTTTTAAGGATAGGTTAATAGATTTTCAAATTTTGATTTTATTCTCAAATCGGGAGTCCCGTAAATATGCTGTCAATTCCTAAGATTTATAATGGTCGCGTGGGCAGTATTCGTACATCTTATGGGGTCGTTTGGTGTCTCTTTGTTGTTTCGACCTTTAACGGCATGTTCTTAAGCCTAAGTCTAAATATTTGAAAATTTTCATCATATTCTCAAATCGAGAATCCCTTGACTACGCGGTTAGATTCTACGAGTGACTTTGGTCCTGTGCGAGGTGTTCGTGCCTCTTATAAGGCTATTTGGTGGTAATTTTGGGGTTTCGCCTTTCAATGACATATTTTTAAGTCTAAGTAGAAATATTTTCAAATTCCATCATACTCTTAAACCAGGAGTTCAATCACTATGAGATCAGTTACTAACAGTTAAATTGGTCCCGTGCGAGGTATTCCTGACTCTTTCAAGGGCATTTGGTGGTTGTTTTGCATTTTTTTCTCCTTAGAGACAAAATTGTAAGTCTAAGTGTAAATATTTGCATATTTTCATCATATTCTAAATTTTGGAGTCCCGTGACTACACGATCCATTTTTAAGAGTTACATTGTTCCGTGTGAGGTGATCGTGCCTCTTACGATGTCGTTTAATGGTTGTTTTGCATTTGTAACCTTTAGTTACATGTTCTTAAGACGAAGAGTATATACTTGCAAATTTTCATCATATTCTCAAAGTAGGAGTTCCGAGACTATGCGGACAGTTCCTATGAGTTACATTGGTCTCGTGCGAGATGTTCGTGCTTCTTATGAGGACATTTGGTGATTGTTCATCATTTTACCAATTTTTGTCATAATTTTAAGATAAAAATCTCGTGAACAAGTGGTTAGTCCCACAAGTTACATAGATCTTGTACGAGGTGTCTGTGCCTGTCACAAGGCTATTTGGGGATTGTTTTATATTTTTTTCCCTTAATGGCGTGTCTTTAAGCCTAAGCCTAGATATTTCCCTTGAATTAAAATTATCTCGTGCATGGTGTTTGTTCCTGTTACGGGCTCATTTGGTGGTTGTTTTGCATTTTCTCCCTTTAAAGACAACTTTTAAGCCAAAGGATAAATATTTACAAATTTTCTTCATATTCTCAAACTAAGAGTCCAGTGCTATGCGATCAGTTCAGACGAGTAATGCGAGGTGTTCGGGCCTCTTACGGGGAAATTATTGGTTGTTTTACATTTTCTCCCATTAAGGACATGTTTTCTAGTCTAAGTCAAATTATTTAAAATTTTTAATCATATTATTAAACCAAGAGTTCTGTGACTATGGAGTCAGTTCCTATGAGTTACGTTGGTCCTGCGAGAGAAGCTTGTACCTCCTGCGGGGTGTTCGGTGGTTATTTTTCATTTTTACCTTTATCAGGATATTTTTAATCCTAAGTGTGTATATTTGCAAATTTTCATCATATTCTCAAATCTGGAGTCTCGTGACTATTCAACCAGTTCCTACGAGTTACATTGGTCCTATGCGGCATGTCCATGCCTCTTATGAGGCCGTTTGGTGGAAGTTTTTCATTTTCAACCTTTTACAACATGTTATGAAGTCAAAAGTCTTGTGACTGTGAAATCAATTCCTCTAAATTACATTTCTCTCATGCGAGGTGTTCATGCCACTTACGAGGATGTTTGGTGGTGTATTTCCATTATAGCCCTTAACAACATGTTTTTAATCCTAACTCTAGAAATTTGCAAATTTTTGTCATATTCTCAAATCGGGACTTTCGTGACTCCGAAGTGAATTCCTACATTAGTCAAGTGGAAGGTGTTCTGCCTCTTACAAGGCCGTTTCGGGGTTATTTTGTGTTTTTTCCCTTTACTGACATGTTTTTACGCCAAACTCTAAATATTTGTAAATTTTCATCATATTCAAAATACAAGATTCCCCTAACTAATTTATCAGTTCGTACGAGTTACATTGGTCCTATGCGATGAATTCGTGCCTCTAACAGGATCGTTTTGTGGTGGTTTGGGGATTTTGTTATATGATGACATCCTTTTTAAGATTAAGTATAAATATTTGAAAATTTCCAGCATATCTCTTATTGGGAGCCCCATGATTACACTGTTAGTTTCGACAAGTTACATTGGTTACGTGCGAGGTGTCCGTGCATCTTACGGGTCCGCTTAGTGTCTATTTTGCATTTTCTCTCTTTAACGAAAATATTTTAATCCTAAGTCTAAATATTTGCAAATTTTCATTATATTCTCAAACTGCGAGTCTCGTGACTGCACGATCAATTCTTATGTATTACATTAGCCCCGTGTGAGGTGTTCGTGCCTCTTACGGAGCCACCTGGTGGCTATTTTGTATCTTCGCCCTTTAGAAGCATTTTTTGAGTCAAAGTCTAGATATTTTAAAATTTTTATCATATTCTCAAATTAGGAATACCTCGGCTACACATTCAATTCTTACTATTTACATTGGTCCCATGCGAGGCGTTTGTGCCTCTTACGGAGCTGTTTGGTGGCTGTTTTGGGGTTTCTCCCTTTAACAACATGTTTTTAAGACTATGCCTAAATATTTTTAAAATTCCATCATATTCTCAAACCCAAATTCCCGTGATTATGCGGTCAGTCACTACGAGTTACATTGGTCTCTGTAAGTTTTTTCTTCCTATTATAGGACCGTTCGATGGCAGTTTTGCCTTTTCTCCTTTTAAAGACAAGATTTTAATCCTAAGTCTAAATATATGCAAATTATAATTATATTCTCAAATTAGGAGTCCTGTAATTATGCGATCAATTCCAATGAGTTACTTTTGTCATGTGCGAGGTGTTTGTGCCTCCAAGAGGGCCATTTGGTGGTTGTTTTGCATTTTTTCACTTTAACGGCATGTTTTTAAGGCAATGTCTGGATATTGGAAAATTTTCGTCATATTTTTTAACTAGAAGTCCAGTGATTATTAGGTCATTTCTTACTAGTTACATTAGTCCCGTGCGAAGTGTTCACGCCTCACACCATGGCGTTTTATGTTTGTTTTGGGATTTTTCCCTTTAACGAAATGTTTTCAAGCCTAAGTTTAAATAGTTACAAATTTCCATCATATTCTTAAACCAAGAGTACCATTACTACGCAGTCAGTTCCTACAAGTTACATAGGTTCCCATGCGAGGTGTTTGTGCCTCTTACGAGGCCAGTTGGTGGTTGTGTTGATTTTTCTCCCTTTAGCGACAAAATTTAAAGTCGGGGTCTAAATATTTGCTTTTTTTTTTTAATATTCTCAAATTATGATTCTTGTGACTATGCAATTAGTTTCAAAGAGTTACATTATTCCTGTGCAAGGTGTTCTTCCCTCTTACGAGTCATTGGGTGGCCATTTGACCTTTTAATGGTATGTTTTTAAGCCAAAGTCTAGATATTAGCCGGTTTTCATCTTGTTCTCAAACTACAAGTCCCATGACTATGAGGTCATTTCCTACAAGTTACATTGGGCTCGTGCAAGCTATTTGTGCCTCTTACGATCCCGTTTGGTGGATGTTTTACATTTTTACAATTTTTGTTATATTCTCATATAGATAATCTCATGGCTAAGTGATTCGTTCCTAGTTGTTCCATTAGTCTTGTGCGAGATGTACGTGCCTCTCACAAGTCCATTTGGTGGTTATTTTGTATTTCCCCCTTTAATGAAATGTCTTTAAGCCTAAGTTTAGAGATTTACAATTTTTGTCATATTCTCAAAATGGGAGTCCTCAAACTACGCGGTCAGTTCCTACGAGTTACATTAGTCTTGTGCGAGGTATTCGGGCCTCTTACGAGGTCGTTTGGTGGTTATTTTGTTTTTTTTTCCTTCAAAGGCATGCTCTTAAGCCCAAGTCTATAGATTTGCAATTTTTCATCATATTCTCAAATAGGGAAACATTTAACTAGGCAGTCAGCTCTTACGAGTTACATTGGCCATCCATGAGGAGTTTGTAACTCGTACGAGGTGTTTGGTGGCTGTTTTTCATTTTTGACTTTTAACGTCATGTTTTTAAGCTTAAGTGTACAAATTTACAAATTGTTATCATATTCTCAAACTGGGAGTCATGTGACTCCGCGACCAGTTTTTATGAGTTAAATTGGTCCCATGTGAGGTGTTCGTGCCTCTAAAGTGGCATTTGATGGTTATTTTTCATTTTCTTCCTTAAACAATTTATTTTTAACCTAAGTATCACACCGAGAGTACCTTGACTATATGGTCAATTCCTGTGAGTTACATTCTTCCCGTGTGAGGTATTTGTTCCTCTTAAGGGGCCTTCTAGTGGAGATTTTGTGTTTTCACCTTCTAACGGTAAGTTTCCAAGCCTAAGACTTGAGATATTCAATTTTCATCATATTTTCAAATCGAGAGTCCCATGAATACATGGCTAGTTCCTACGAGTTACATTGGTAGTATGAGAGGTGTTCCAACCTCTTACAGGGCCGTTTCTTAATTGGTTTACATTTAGCCCTTTAACGGCATGTTTTTAAGCCTAACTTTAGAGATTTAGAAAATTCTTGTCATATTATCAAACCAAGAGTCCCTTGACTCCAGGGTGAGTTCCTACAAGTTAAATTAGTCCCATGGGTAGTGTTCGTGTCTCTTATAGGGCCATTTTCTGTCAATTTTACATTTGCATCCTTTAATAGCATGTTTTATGCCCAAGTATAGAGTTTTACAAATTTTCATCATATTCTCAAATCGAGAGTTCCATGACTGTACAATTGGTTCTTAAAAATTATATTAGTCCTTTTCCAGGTGTTCTTGCCTCTAATGGGGTCGTTTTATGGATGTTTTGCATTTTCCCCCTTTAACAACCTGTTTTTCAGCTTAAGTATACATATTTGAAATTTTTCATCATATTCTCAAACCAGAATCTCGTGACTACATGCTTAGTTACTATGAATTATATTAGTCATGTGCGAGGTGTTCGTACCTCTTATGGGGTCGTCTGGTGGTGATTTTTTATTTTCTCCCTCTGATGGTATGTTTTCAAGCTTAAGTCTTAAGATATGCAATTTTTCATCATATTCTCAACTCGATAGTCCAGTAACTACACGGTCAGATTCTACTATATACATTGGTTCCCTACAAGGTGTTCGTACTTATTACGAGGATGTTTGGTGATTGTTTTGCATTTTCACCCTTTAATAACATATTTGTAATCCTAAGTCGAGATATATGCAAATTTTTCATCATATTCTCAAATTGGGGGTCCCGTGACTAAGCGGTTAGTTCTTACGAGTTACATTAGTCTTATGCGAGGTGTTCGTGCCACTTACGGGGCCATTTGGTGGCTGTTTTGCATTTTCACTCTTTAATGACATGATTTTCATCGTATTCCCAAATTGGTAGTTCGTGACTACACGACCAGTTCTTAGAAGTTACATTGGTCTCATTCGAGATATTCGTGCCCCTTACGGGGCCATTTGGTGCTTATTTTTCCATTTTTGTCCTTTAGCGACATGTTATTAGGCTAAAGTCTTGATATTTATAATGTTTTGTCATATTCTCAACCTTAGAGTTCCGTTACTACACGGTCAGTTCCTACAAGTTACATTGATCTCGTGGGAGGTGTTCGTGCCTCTTAAGAGGCCATTTGTTGGTTATTTTTTGCAATTTTGCAATTTTTATAATATTTTCTAACCGATAATCCCAAGACTAAGAGGTTAGTTTCCACGATTGACATTGGTCCTCTGTGAGGTGTTCGTGCCTCTCACAGGGCCGTTTGGTGGTTATTTTGCATTTTTTCCTTTAACGACATGTCTTTAAGCCTAAGTCTAGAGATTTTTAATTTTTGTCATATTCTAAAAACGGGAGTCCCATGACTACGCAGCCAATTCCTTTGAGTTACATTGGTCCTGTGTGATGTGTTTGTGCCTCTAACGGAGCCGTTTGGTTGCTATTTTATGTTTTTTTCCCTTTAACGGCACATTTTTCAGCCAGAGTCTCGAGATTTGAAAATCTTCATCATATTCTCAAATTCAGAGTCTCGTGACTAGATGGTCAGTTTCTACTAGCTACATTGGTGTAGTGCGAGGTTTATGTGTATCTTACGAGTCTATTTTCTGATTGTTTTGAGTTGTTGCCCTTTAACGATATGTTTTTATGCACAAGTCTCAAATCTAGAGTCCCATGACTACGTGGTCGGTTCCTCTAAGTTACATTGGTATGTTTTTGACCAAAGTCTAGATATTTCAAAATTTGTGTCATATTCTCAAAGTGGGAGTTCCATGATGACGTAGTCATTTCCTACGAGTTACATTGGTCTTGTGTGAGCTAGTTGTGCATCTTACGAGGTTGTTCAGTGTTTTTTTTGTGTTTTTGTAATTTTTATTATATTCTAAAATCAGTAATCCCATGGCTAAGCGATTAGTTCTTACGATTTTCACTAGTCTTATGTGAGGTGTACGTGCCTCTTAAGGGGTCGTTTGGTGGTCGTTTTGCATTTTCTCCTTTTAATGGCATGTCTTTAAGCCTCGGTCTAGAGATTTATAATATTTGTCCTATTCT
This sequence comes from Sambucus nigra, assembly GCA_949130495.1. Lineage (NCBI taxonomy): Eukaryota > Viridiplantae > Streptophyta > Magnoliopsida > Dipsacales > Adoxaceae > Sambucus > Sambucus nigra. Next base: position 724,386,856 of record OX422207.1, read on the forward strand.
CAAAACAAGAGTCCTGTGACTATGCGGTTAGTTCTTATGAGTTATGCTAGTCTCGTGCGAGGTGTCTGTGCCTCTTACGGGGCTGTTTGGTGGCTATTTTGCATTTTCTCCCTTTAACGGCATGTTTTTAAGCCCAAGTTTATAAATTTGTAATTTTTATCATATTCCTAAATAGGTAATCATGTGACTATGAGGTCAGTTCCTACGAGTAACATCGGTACCGTACGAGGAATTTGTACCTCTTATTGGGCTTTTGGTGGTTGTTTTTCATTTTTTTACTTTTAAAGGCATGTTTTTTAGCCTAAGTCTATAGATTTGCAAATTATTATCATATTGTCAAACTGGGAGTCCCATGACTACATGGCCAGTTCTTACGAGATACATTGGTCCCGTGCATCATGGTCGTGCCTCTAAAGGGGCCGTTTAGTGGATGCTTTGCATTTTCTCCTTTAAACACTTTATTTTTAACCTGAGTCTCAAACTGGGAGTACCATGACTATGTAGTCATTTCTTGTGAGTTACATTATTGTGAGGTGTCCATTCCTCTTGAGGGGCCTTACGGTAGCGATTTTGTGTTTCACCCTCTAACGGTAAGTTTTCAATCCTAATTCTTGAGATATTCATTTTTCATCATATTTTCAAACTATGAGTTACATGACTACGCGGTTAGTTTATATTAGTTACATTAGTCTTGTTCGAGGTGTTCATGCCTCTTGTCGGGCCATTTCATGGTTGGTTGGATTTTAGCATTTTAAGGGTATGTTTTTAATCCTAACTCTAGGTATTTATAATTTTTTTGTCATAATCTCAAATCAAGAGTCTCGTGACTCTGCGGTAAATTCCTATGAGTTATGTCTTGTACATAGTGTTCTTGTCTCTCACAGGACCGTTAGGTGTCTGTTTTGCATTTTTACCCTTTAACAGCATGTTTTTATGCCTAAGTCTAGAGTTTTGCAAATTTTGCATCATATTCTCAAATCGGGAATTCAATGACTACGCGGTCTATTTCTAAGAATTACATTAGTCCTCGTGCGAGGTGTTTATGCCTCTAATGGGACCGTTTGGTTGTTGTTTTGTATTTTCCCCCTTTAATGACATATTTTTATTCTTAAGTCTAAAGATTTGGTTATTTTATGCTCGAATCGGGGGGCCTGTGACTACAGGATCAGCTTCTGTATGTTAAATTGGTCCCAAGTGAGGTGCTCAGTCCTCTTATAGGGCCTTTTGGTGGCTGGTTTGTGTTTAAGCCCTTTAACTGCATGTTTTTAAGCTTAGACCTAAATATTTACAAATTTTCATCATATTCTCAAATTAGAAGTCTGATGACTCCACGGTCAGTTCCTATGAGTTACATTGGTCATATGTGACGTCATTGTGTCCCTTGAGGGGTCGTTTGGTGGTTTTTGGAGTTTCTCGCTTTAACAACTTATTTTTTAGAGTAAGTCTAGAGATTTGCTAATTTTCATCATATTCTTAAAATGGGAGTTCTGTGACTCCGTGCTCTATTCTTACGAGTTACATTAGTTTCGTACAGGGTATTCGTGCCCTTCACGGGGCCGTTTGTTAGCTATTTTGTATTTTCTCTCTTTAGCAACAAGATTTTAAGCCTAAGTCTAAATATTTTCAAATGTTTTATCATACTCTCAAACTGGGAGTCCCATGACTATGCAACTATTTCCTATGAGTTACATTGGCCCCATGTGAGGTCCTCGACTCTCCTGAGGGGCCGTTTGGTGGTTGTTTTACATATTTGCCCGTTAACAGCATGTTTTTAAGCCTAATGCTTAATATTTAATCATTTTTATTATATTCTCAAACTGGGAGTCATGTGACTATGCATTCAGTTTCTACTTGTTACATTGGTTCACTGCAAGGTGTTCTTGCCTTTTATGAGGACGTTTAGGGGTTGTTTTGCATTTTCGTCCTCTAACGACGTGTTTTTAAGCCTAACTCTAGATAATTGCAAATTTTCATCACATTCTCAAATTGGGGGTCCCATTTCTAAGTTGTAAGTACCTATGGGTTACATTAGTCTCGTACGAGGTGTTTGTGCCACTTACGGGGCCGTTTGATGGATGTTTTGCATTTTTTCTCTTTAATGACAAGATTTTAAGCGTAATTCTAAGTATTTATAAATTTTCATCAGATTTCCAAACTGGGAATCCGTGACTACATGATAAGTTCTTACAAGTTATATTGGTCTCGTGCGCGGTGTTCGAGCCTCTTACGGGGCCGTTTGGTGGCTGTTTTTTCATTTTTTCCCTTTAGCGACATGTTTTTTTATGACAAAGTCCACATTTGTAAATTTTTGTCATATTCTAAAACTGGGGGTCCCATGACCATGCGATGAGTTCCACTTGTCAAATTGGTCCCGTGCAAGTTGTTTGTGACACTTAGGGAGTCCTTTGGTGATTGTCTAAAGGTTATGCCCTTTAACAACATGGTTTTAAGACTATGTCTAAGTATTTGCAAATGTCCATCATATTTTCAAAATAGGAGTCATGTAATTATGCAGTCAGTTCCTACAACATTGGCCTTGTGCAAGGTGTTCGTGCCTCTTACGTGTCTGTTTGATGGTTGTTTTGCATTTTTCTATTTGATAACATATTTGTAAGACTAAATCATAAATCAAGAGTTCTATGACTACATGGTCTATTCATGCGAGTTACATTGGTTCCATGTGAGGTGTTTATTCCTCTAACGAGTCCATTTGATGATTCTTTTGCATTTTTTTCTTTAATGGCATGTTTTTAAGACAAAGCCTCAAACTGAGAGTTCCTGACAACGCGATCAGTCCTTGCCAGTTACGTTGGTTCAGTGTGAGGTGTTCATGCCTCTTATGGGGCCGTTTGGTGGTTGTTTTGTATTTTCTCCCTTTAATTACATGTTTTTAAGCCTAATCCTTGAGATATGAAAATTAAAGTCACAATATCAAACGGGGAGTCCTGTGACGATGCGATCAGTTCCTACAAGTTATATTCGTCCCGTGCGAGGTGTTCATGCCTCTTAGGTTGCCATTTGGTGGATGTATTGCATTTTCACCCTTTAACGACATCTTTTTAAGCATAAGTCTAGATGTTTGAGAATTTTCATTATATTCTCAGACTGGGAGTCCCGTGGCTATGCGATTAGTTCCTACAAGTTACATTGGTCCCGTGCGAGGTGTTTGTGCCTCTCACTGGCCCATTTTTTGGTTGTTTTACATATTCTCCCTTTAATGAAATGTTTTTAAGTCTAAGTCCAGAGATTTGTAAATTTTTATCATATCCTCAAGTTGGGAGTTTTTGTCTCTCCGTCCAGTTCTTACGAGTTACATTGGTTATTTTACATATTCGCCCTTTAATGGCATGTTTTTAAGCCTAAGTCTAGAGATTTGTAAATTTTTGTCATATCCTCAAGTTGGGAGAGTTTGTCTCTCCATCCAGTTCTTACGAGTTACATTGGTCCCGTGCGAGGTGTTCATGCCTCTTACATTGCGTATGGTGGCTATTTTTCCTTTTTGCCCTTTAAAGGCATGTTTTTAATCCTAAGTCAACATACTTTCAAATTTTCATCATGTTCTTAAATTGGGAGTCTCGACACTGAGCGGTCAATTCCTATACGGTACATTGGTCCTTTGCGAGGTATTTGTGTCTCTTATGGATCCGTTTCATAGTTGTTTTGTATTTTTTCCCTCTAATGACATTTTTTCAGCCTAAGTCTAGAGATTTGAAAATATTCATTGTATTCTCAAAGTGGGAGTTTTGTGACTAAGAGTCAGTTTCTACGAATTACAATGGTCTTGAGTGAGGTGTTTGTGCCTCCAACGGAGCCATTTTTTGTTTTCACCCTTTAACGACATGTGTTTAAGCCTATGTTTAAAATTTTGCAATTTCTTATCGTATTCTCAAATCGAGAATCCTGTGACTATGCGATCAGTTCCTATAGGTAACATTGGCCCATTAAGAAGTTGTTGGTTGGTTGTCTTACATCTTCTTCCTTTAACCACACATTTTTAAGCCTAGGTCGAGAGATTTGCAATTTTTTGTCATATTTTCAAATCGACAGTTTTGTAACTTTGCAATCAGTTACTATAAATTACATTGGTCCTATGAGAGGTGTTCGTGCCTGTTATGGTGCCATTTGGTGGTTATTTTATATTTTTCCCTTGAACAACACATTTTTACGGCTAAGTCTAGAGATTTGCAAATTTTCATCATATTTTCAAATCAAGAGTTTCGTGATAATGCGGTGAGTTCGTACGAGTCACATTAGTCCCGTTTGAGGTGTTTGTGCCTCTTACGGTGTTGTTTGGTGGCAATTTTGGCTTTTTTCCTTTTAAAGTCTTATTTTTTAGTCTAATTTTAAATATTTGCAATTTTTATCATATTCTCAAACCAAGAGTCTCGTGATAATGTGATCAATTCCTATGAGTTACATTGGTCATATGTGAGGTATTTGTGCCTTCTACGAGGCACTTAGTGGTTTTTTTTTATTTTTACTCCTTTAATAACATGTTTTTAAGCCTAACTCTATTGATTTGCAAACTTTCATTATATTCTCAAAGTGAAAGTCTTGTGACTATGCGATCAGTTTCTATGGGTTACAGTGGTCTCGTTCATGCCTTTAACGAGATGCTTTGTGGTTATTTTTCATTTTTTCCCTTTAACAGCATACTTTGAAGATTAAGTCTCAAATCGAAAGTCACGTGATTAGGCAGTCAGTTACTGCGAGTTATATTGGTCCCATACGAGGTGTTCGTGCCTCGTGGGGGGCCGTTTGTTGGCGACTTTGTGTATTTTCCCTGTAACTGCAAGTTTTCAAGCCTAAGTCTTTAGATATGAATTTTTTTTGTATATTCTCAAACGGGGAGTTATATGACTACACGGTCAGTTCCTACAAGTTACATTAGGTGCATATGAGGTGATCGTACATCTAATGGGGACATTTGGTGGTTGTTTTGTAGTTTTCCCGTTCATGACATGTTTTTAAGTCTAAATCTGGATATTTACAAATTATCGTCATATTCTCAAATCGGTAGTTCTATGACTACACTGTACCTTCGAGTTACATTGGTCTTGCGCATGGTGTTTGTGCCACTAACGGGACCATTTGTTGGCAGTTTTGCATTTTCTCATTGTAATGGCATGTTTTTAAGCCTAAGTCTAGAGATTTATATTTTTTTATCATATTCTCCAAATAGGAGTTATGTGACTATGCGATCAGTTCTTAAGAGTTACATTGGTCTTATATGAGGTGTTTGTTCTTCCTACATAGCTGTTTTGTAAGGACATAAATTTCCAATCGAGTCCCTATATTGTTTTGACTTAATTTCGTGAATAAAACTGTGTTTGTAATATGTCATAGGGAGATTTTATTTTTTTCACGATCCCACTTAGTCTATGATGTATTGAAGAAATTGAAGACGTTGCGGCAAAGCTTCAAAGAATTAATCATGCCGAATTTTAAATTGGTGCAAGTTTATTCGTCTTCAAGTTAATTGCATTCCGAGATCACACAGGTATGAATGCGTATAATTAATGGTACTCGAAATTCTTTTTATAAAAGATAAGGATGTAATTTTATAAAGAAATTTTTTTTAAAATGTTTTAAAAGTGTTTTAAGTCTTTTACACTTCATTTTATTCTGATAAGCTCGAAAAAGAGTTTGACTTAATTGGATCTCTTTTGAAGAAACGTTTTAAATAGAAAGTCAAACTGACACGCACGTCGTTTTAATGACAACTCAGCTCGTTCGAGCGAGATGGCTATGTCACGCGAACTACAGGCCAATCTCGTTCGAGCGACACTGTTTTTATGGCGGTGTTTAATTCCTATTTAAAGCGTGTTTTCATCATAATTTCGGAGGTGTGCAATCTGGAAAACAGTTTTCAATCCAGTACATGCTTAAACACATCCTTAAAGTTTGCAAAGATCCTAGCTATCACTATTATATGTTTATGTGATCTTGTTGCACTAAGAAGGTTTGTTCTATACTTAAACATCTGGGTTTTTGCAGTGAAGAAAAGAGAAGGACTTCTTGTTTGACATCGTAGACATATCAAAGCCTTTCGGTTTACACCGAGACATACGTAGATGCGTGTGTTGTGGACATGTATCGTGGAAGAGGGACTTTCTGCGTGGGCTCTGCGAGAGGAGTGGTTGAATATCAGAAGAGCGTCAGGACCCGTGGGGATCGAGTTGTTGAGTGAGTCTTTTGTCTGTTCGTTGTAACTCCACATTCATAGTGATTGTCTAGCTTGGGTCGTCCGAGGTTTTTTCTTATCTTGGGTTTTTTCCTCGTACATCCTGCATTGTGAGTATTCTTTACTTTACTTAGTTGCTTTAATCACTAGATGCATGTTTCGGATTAATCAAGATAAAATTGTTTTAAAGTAAAAATTGGTTTTTCACAACTTGGTTTGGTGCTAATTAAAAGTTGGTTAATTTTTTGGTTTGATTTGAAACACACGTAATAGGACCACCCCCACTCTTTAAAATTGATATCAGAGATAGAAACATAATTTATTTGTTTTGCGATCCCGTGTGTTTGTTTATCACTCCTGTGTTTGTTTCTCTCGATGGATTCTCTAAGCTTTGACGATTTACATCTTTTGAATTTAAAGTTTGCAAAACGTATTGAAGTTTTGGAGAAAGAAAATTCATGTTTTAAAAATATGATTGAATATTTACAAACGTTTCAAATTCAAAGAGATATTTTTCGTGAGAAGTTTGGTTCCTTGTTTAATGATTTTAATATGTTAAAATTGGTAAAAAAGGAAAGTGATGATAGAGTCCTCATTTTAGAAAAAGAGTTAGAGGATTTGAGAAATTCTAGGGTTTGTCCCGTTGAGGAAAATAATTCGATTAATGATTTTTTGGCATGAGAAAAGGCTTTTAGGGATAAGTTTGCTCGCATTGAGGGGGAACTAGATAACCTTCTAGGGGTAATTGATTATTTAAAGAAGGAGTCCCTAAAGTTTGAGGAGCTTAATTTTTTGTTTGAGTCCAAAGTTTTGAAGTTAAAAAGTGTTTCTAATTACTCGAATAGTTTGTGTAGTGATGGTAATGGCTCGTCTTGTTCTAATTCTTCCGTTGCTAATGCCAAAACCATTAATTATTTTAGAGCATCAATCACATCCGAGGGTGTTAGAAAAGGTCACCCTAAAGGTCCCGTTCCTTATCGAGTTTACACGTGTTCGCATTGTGGTAGGAAAGGTCACCTTCAAAGTTTTTGCTATGCTCATAGAAAAGACCCTACGAAGTTTAAACGTAGTGTCTCATCGGTTACCAACACCCGTTTTGTTAGGTATACACCTGTTTGGGTTAGGAAATCTGTTTTGGAGATGTTAAATGCTAGGTTGGTTGATTCTCACATGCTTGCACATGATGCATCACATGCTATTTCTTATGGATAATTGCTTGCATGTAACTGTTTGTCATATGCTAGTTTTGCTTCATGCTATTCTTGCTAGTATTATGACATGTTTATCTCTTCATTTTATATTTTTCATCTGTTTGAGTCTTATTTGAAAAATACAAAAAGATTTCGTTTTTGATAAAAATGTTGGAAAATCGAAAATAGTTTGTTTTCTTGTTTGGTTGTGTTTGTTTTTGTTTTTGAGTTTACATATTTGATGTGGCATATGGGTGTACTTGGACCCCCCCCCCCCCCATCATTTCATTATCCATGTGGCGATTATCGATACTTAGAATGATCTTAACTATTGTTTATATGGGGTTGTTTCGAAGTTGATATGCATTTTGATTCGACTTTGTATATATGACATCAATGCACACATGCACGAGTTTATGTGGATGTTTGACTTCTCTTGCATATTTGAATTTGGTGATGCATTCTTATCTCAATCTTTTCATCTATGCGTAAGTAGACTTAAGGATAAGTGTGCTTGTAAGAATCATTTACCGTGAGGATTTGAATTGGTACCTAATTGAAAATATGATGAGTGATTCACGGGAAAGGGCTACGAGAGTTCAAAATTAACTCTTCGTGAAAAACACCGTTTAAAAGAGCCGAAAAGAAAAAGCAATATGTTAAGAAAAAGGTTCAATAATATTTTCTCTAAGTTGAGAATACTAGAAACCTCAAAAGAACTTGAAAAGGTATGTTTATGAGGGAGTTTGGTTGGAGAAAATTTAAACATGTTTGCACAACTAATCCTAATGTTGAAACATTACAATTTGACGCTATTGTTTGTAGAATCGTCAAAATCTGGATTTGTGTCCTTGTAGTATGTTTAGTTCGTTAAGCTCAAACTTTAGTTATCTTATGGCTATGATAAAGTTTGACGATTTATTGCTATCAATTAGAGATTCTTGATCGTTCGATGTGTTGGAATTGTGACTCATTTGTTGTAGTTTCATGCCCATACATTCCATGTCCATGTTTGAGCACATCGGTTCTATGTTTGCATGTAACTCGCATTGTTAGTTTTTATGCGTTTTTGCATTTCGGGTAAAAATCTTACTATTTTAGGATTGTTTTGCTGCTGTCAGGCCCTTCCACTTTGTTTTTTCTGAAAATTTTTTCACTGGGCAAACATATATGATATTTTTGGGAAACTAGGAAAATTTGGTTTGTCGCGACAAGTCGTTCAAGCGACATCTCCATGTCGCGCGAAATCTCGTTCGAGCGATGTCCTCATCTCGTTTGAGCGACGTCCCTGGCTCGTTCAAACGACATTCTGGATTTTATTTTTTGATTATTTTTGTTTTCATTCCTTTGGTTACAATAGGTATATTTTTGTGTACTGCTGGAAGCATGTTGGATTGACTAGTTTATATGCAGGTTCTATTGTCTACAAAATTGATATTCTGCATATGATTCTGTTTATCACACCTGATTAGTTTGTTATATTCGTTGTGTGATTCCTAGTTACTAGCTATAAATTTTTCATCTATTGATCATATTTATCTAGTTGTTTCGTGATTATCTAGCGTTTTTTAATTGGTATATTCTCATGCTAGATACATGATTGATTCATTTATCTGTTCACCGGATCGTCTATTCGAGACAAAAAGGGGGAGAGATGTATGTGATGTTGGGGAGATTTGAGATTTGTTGAGCATGTTTTTTATTACATATTTTACATATTGGTATTATAAATTGGTATAAAAAATTGGTATCATTTTGTTGCTCAATTGTTTAACAAATGATTTTTTCAGAGTTTATTCATATTGGTATCTATTGTAAAATTGGTATCATTTGGATATATATATATATATATATATATATATATATATATATATATATATATATATATATATATATTGGTTTCATTTGTTCCTCCATAATTCACTGGATATTGGTTTGTTTGTTTGTTTCATATATGTAGGTATGCTTCAGCGATTCGATATTTCAAGTCTACATCACATTCAGACAGTTCATGCTTGCCGGTGCTAAATATACTAGTCTGTGTACTGTAATTTTTTATTTTGGGTTTATGGGATGGGATTTAGGCGTCATACGGCTTGACGACCCGGCTTAGGCATTTCACTAGTTTAATTTTGTCCTGGAATAGTCAAAGGGGGAGATTTGTAAGGACATAAATATTTAATTGAGTCCCTGTATTGTTTTGACATAATATCCGTGAACAAAACTGTGTTTGTAATATGTCATAGGGAGATTTTATTTTGTCACAATCCCACTGGGTCTATGATGTATTGAAGAAATTGAAGACGTTGTGGCAACACTTCAAAGAATTAATCATATGGAAGTTTAAAGTGGTGCAAATTTATTCGTCTTCAAGTTAATTGCATTCCAAGATCACACAGGTATGAATGCGTATAATTAATGGTGCTCGGAATTGTTTTTATAAAAGATAAGGATGTAATTTTATAAGAAAAAATGTGTTAAAACGTTCTAAAAGTGTTTTAAGTGTTTTACACTTCGTTTTATTCTGATAAGCTCGAAAAAGAGTTTGACTTAATTGGATCTCTTTTGAAGAAACATTTTAAAGAAAAAGTCAAACTCACACGCGCATCGTTCAAACGACAACTCAGCTCGTTCGAGCGAGATGGCTATGTCACGCGAACAACAGGCCAATCTCGTTTGAGTGACACTATTTTTTAGGCGTGCTTAATTCCTATTTAAAGCGTGTTTTCATCAGAATTTCGAAGGTGTGCAATCTGGAAAACAGTTTTCAATCTTGTACATGTTTTGCACATGTTTTTCTAAGGTTTCAAAGCTTAAACACATAGTTTGCAAAGATCCAAGCTATCACTATTATATGTTTATGTGATCTTATTGCACCAATAAGGTTTGTTCTATAATTTAACATCTGGGTTTTGCGATGAAGAAAAGAGAAGGACTTCTTGTTCGACACCGTAGACGTATCAAAGCCATTCGTTGGACACCAAGACATACGTGGACGCGTGTGTTGTGGACAGGTATCGTGGAAGAAGGACTTTCTCCGTGGGCACTATGAGAGGAGTGGTTAAAGATCCAAAGAGAATCAAGACCCGTGGGGATCGAGTTATTGAGTGAGTCTTTTGTATGTTCGTTGTAATTCCACATTCATAGTGATTATCTAGCTTAGGTCGTCCGAGGTTTTTCTCGTCTTGGGTTTTTCCTCGTACATTCTGCGTTGTGAGTATTCTTTACTTTACTTTACTTGCTTTAATCACTAGATGCATGTTAAGGATTAATCAAGATAAAATTGTTTTAAAGTAAAAATTGATTTTTCACGACTTGGTTTGGTGATAATTAAAAGTTGGTTAATTTTTTGGTTTGATTTGAAACACACGTAGTAGGACCACCCCCACTCTTCCATGTTTGGTGGTTGCTTTTCATTTTCTCTCTGCATGTTTTAAGGCTAAATATAGTTATTTGGAACATTCTTAAATCAGGAGTCTCGTGACTACGTGGGAAGTTCCCTTGAGTTGCATCAGTCCCATGTGAGGTGTTCGTGCCTCTTATAAGGCTATTTGGTGGTTGTTTTTCCTTTTGTCCCATTAAAGAGTTTTTTTAAACCTAAGTCTAAATATTTACAAATTTTCTTCATATAGTCAAATAGGAAGTTCCGTGGCTATGCATCTATTCACACGCATAACATTGGTCCCGTGCGAGGTGTTTATTCCTCTTACGGGGCCATTAGTTGTTTTGCATTTTCACCCTTTAACAACATGTTGCTAAACCAAGTCTTGAAATATGCAAATTTTCATCATATTCTCAAACCAGGAGTCCTGTGATAATGGGGTAAATTCCACGAGTTACATTGGTCCCTTGCGAGGTGTTCGTGTACCTTACAGGTCGTTTGGTGTTTATTTAATTCGCCCTTAATAGGAAGTTTTCACCCTCTAAAGTCAAAATATCAAACAAGGATTCTTGTGATTACAAATTCATTTTTAATGAGTTGAATTGGTCCCGTGAGAGTTGTTTGTGCTTTTCACACGGTCATTTGGGGGAGGTTTTGCATTTTTAACGTTTAACGGCATGTGTTTAATCTTAAGTCTAAAGTTTTGCAACTTTTCATTATATTCCCAAAATAGGATTTTTGTGACTACGCGATCAGTTCCTACCAGTTACATTGGTCCAGTGCGGATGTTCATGTATCTTATGGTGCTTTCTAGTTGTTATTTTTCATTTGTTCCTATTAATGACATGTTATTAAGCCCAAGTCTAGAGATTTGGTTATTTTTGGAACATTCTTCGGCTGAGAGCTCTGTAACTACGTTGTTAGTTCCTACGAGTTACATTGATCCCGTGGAAGGTGGTTGTTCTTCTTACGGGAATGTTGGGTGGTTGTTATGTGTGTTTGACCTTTAATGAAATGTTTTTAACCAAGTCTATATATTTGAAAATTTTAATCATATTCTCAAATTAGGTGTCCCGTGATTATGCGGTTATTTCCTACGAGTTATATTGGCCCCATGCAATGTGTTCTTGCCTCTTACGAGGTCATATTTTGGCCGTTTTGCATTTTCTCCCTTTAACGACATGTTTTTAAGCCTAAATATAAACATGTGCTATATTTTTCCATATTCTTAGGCTAGACATCCCGTGATTTCATATTCAAGTCCAACGAGTTACATTTGTCCCGTACGAGATGTTCGTGTCTTTTACGGGGCTATTTGGTGGATGATTTGGATTTTTTCCCTCTAACGACAAGTTTTCAAGCCTAAGTCATGACATATGCAAATTAAAATCATAATATGAAATTAGGAGTCTCTTGACTAAGCAGTCATTTCTTACGAGTTACATTGGTCATGTATAAGGAGTTCGTGCCTCTCTAGTGGTTGTTTTGTATTTTCTTCCTTTAACGGCATTTTTTCAAGCCTAAGTCTAGATATTTACAAACTTTTCATCATATTCTCAAATCAAGAGTACCGTTACTACGCGACTCGTACCTATGAGTTACATTGGTCCCATGTGACGTATTCGTGCCTCTTACGAGTTATTTTATCATTATTTTGCATTTTTTGCCATTTAAGAGCATAATTCCTAAGTTTAGATATTTGCAAATTTTTAACATATTCTCAAATCGAGAGTTTCTTGACTGTGCAGTCAGTTCTTACGAGTTATATTGGTCCCATGTGAGGTGTCCGTGCCTCTTACAGGACCGTTTGGTGGTTATTTCATGTGTTTGCCCCTTAACCACATGTTTTTCAGCCAAAGTCTACAGATTTGCAAATATTCATCATATTCTCAAACTAATGTCCGTGACTACACAATCATTTGCTATGAGTTACATTGGTCCCATGCAAGGTGTTCATGACTCTTACGGGGCCATTTGGTGGTTGTTTGGTATTTTTTCCCTTTAACGAAATGTTTTAAGCCTGAGTCTATATATTTGCAAATTTTTATCATATTCTCAAATCACGAGTCCCGTGACTATGCGATCAGTTCTTACGAGTTACATTGGTCTCGTGAGAGGTGTTTATGCCTCTTATAGATCCATTTTGTCGAACTTTTTCACTTTCTCCTTTTAACAACATGTTTCCAAGCATTGGCCTAAATATTTGCAATTATTTGTCACAGTCTCAAACCAGGAATTGCGTGATTACGTGGTCAGTCCCTATGTGTTACATTGGTCCATTACGAGGTGTTCATACCATTTATTGGGTTGTTTGTTAACTGTTTTTCTTTTTTTCCCTTTTACCGACATGTTTTTATGTCTATATCTAGAGATTTCCAAATTATCATCATATTCTCAAACCAAGAGTCCCGTTGACTTTATGGTTAGTTGCTATGAGTTACATTGGTCCCCGTGCGAGATATCTGTGACTCTTACGCAGTCATTTGGTGGTATTTTTGTGTTTTTCCCTTTAATGGCATGTCTTTAAGCCTAAGTCTAAATATTCACAATTTTTTATCATATTCACAAGCTGGGAACCGCATGACTACGTGGGTAGTTCCTATGAATTACATTGGTCCATTCTGAGGTGTTTATGCCTTTTACAGAGTCGTTTATATGTTGTTTTACATTTTTCCTTAATGACATGCTTTTAAGCCTATGTCTAGAAATTTGCAAATTTCCGTCACGGTATCAAACTGGGAGTCCTGTGACTTTATGCTCATTTCCTACGAGTTACATTAGTTTCGTGCACTGTGTTTGTGACTCCTATGGGGTCGTTTGGTGGTTGTTTTGGGATTTCTCCCTATAACGGCATGCTTTGAAGTCTGAGTATATATATAAATATGTATGTAAATTTTCATCACATTCTTAAATCGGGAGTCCCGTGACTATGCGGTGAGTTCCTACGAGTTACATTATGTGAGATGTTTGTGCCTCTTATAGGGATCTTTGCTGAATGCTTTGGGTTTTCACCCTTTAATGATAATTTGTAAGTCTAAGTCTAAAATATTTGCAAGTTTTTGTTATATTCTCAACCCTAGAGTCCCTTGACTTCACGGTCAGTTTCTATGCGTTTTATTGGTCTCGTGTAAAGTGTTCCTGCCTCTTAGGAGGTTGTTTGGTTATACTTTTGCACTTTAACGACATGTTTTAAAGCCCAAGTCTTGATGTATGCATATTTTCATCATATTCTCAAAATGGGAGTCTTGTGAGTATGCAGTCATTTCCTATAAGTTACATTGGTCCCGTACAAGATGTTTGTGCCTTTTACGGTGCCATTTTGTGGTTGTTTTGCATTTTTGCCATCTAACGGTATGTTTTCAAGCCATAATCTGAAATCGGGAGTCCAGTAACTATGTGGTTAGTTCCTATGGATTATGTTAGTACCATGTGAGGTTTTTGTGCCTCTTACGTGGCCATTTTGTGGCTATTTGGCATTTTCTCCCTTTAACTCCATGTTTTTAACCCTAACTGTAGATATTTTCAAAAAAAAATTATTTCAAAGTCTAAGTTTAAAATTATTCAATAATCCACCAATTTCAATCCCTTCCACCAATTTAATACAATAGTATTTTAAATGTAAGTTTTAACATTAAAGTAGTTATACTAGACTGATTTCCATATTTCCACACTATGCAAGATAATTGGATAGTGATACAAAATGAGAATACAAGTTCCCTGTAGTTACATATTTTAAGTACTCAAGGAATCATTTGGTGGTACTGGGAATCTTGCTATTTGTATCATACGAAACAATTTGTTGGTGGTTTGTGACATTAGTTCTTTCATCTCATACATCTCTTGAAAATGTTGATTACATCCCTCCTCAATACTCTTGTTGTTCTCTTGATGATGATGATTATCTCCCTCCTCAATACTATTTTGCAATCGTTCGATCTCACTCTCATAAAAGTGAGAAATCATGGACCCTACAATTCTAGTGGACAACCAACTCCCCTACATAATGCCCGTCCATGTCTGTCATCACCAACGAAATCCTCAAGAATTTGATCTCTTACTTCAGGGTGATTATTTTACTCTTCTAGTATCACATCCAACTATTTTTGTATACTTTCCTAGAAATTAAGATATAAAACCTCTATACCAGCCACTCCATCCCCGTAATATATTTCTTATGCTTCAACTTTCGAGAGACTTTATACACACTAAGATTGTCGGTAGGCAAGTTAGCTTTTTTCATTTATTTTTTTAAGTTGAAAAGAAAAAACATAGTACGTTAATAATGGTAATAATGAAATTCAACATAATCGTACTCAAACTAGAAACATAAAAGAATATGTAATGAATATAAAATATTTTGTTAACCTTTTCAAAAACTTGAAGAATTGTTCTCCAATTCCTATAGAGTCACAAAGGTTTGCCTTATGTTCAGTGTTTTGGTTGCCACTCGCTATATAATAAGTTAAATCATATCACAATTTTGATACATATAAAAAATCAATCTAAATAAATAGAAAGTATTTCTACATATGTCATACGACTGTATTTTTTTCACCCCAACATGTCACTAATTTAAGCCATATATTGGGATGAACAAGGAGAGGTGAATTTTAAAGTCTCTTATTGTCATTGGCATACGCCTTATAATAGTCCTTTTTCATTCGATACTTAAAGTGCCTCCAAGCATTGTCCACCATTTGAAAACAAATCGTCTTAAATCCTTCATGGTCATTTGTATTGACCTAATATCAAAAGAATATAAATAAATTATAAATAAATCATTTGAATGATGTTTTCACTTAATGAAAATAGACAAGCACATTCACACTTACATCAAGATTTTCCTCCGATAATTTTCTCAAAAAATTCAGGTTATATGAATAGTCTGTGAAGTACTGCACACATATAAAAAATTTCTTTTTAGACAAATTTTATCTTGATGAAAATTATATGAGCATGCAAGATAATGTGAAGCCAAATCACTTACCAATATCCAAATAAAAATAGAATGGGATGAAGATATAGGAACAATCCTTTAGGTCAAAACCTATATTTTAGGACTATTTTAGACACAACAGACCAATAAAGACTTATAAATAACTTAGAGGCCCATTATGTTTAATGTAGTAGAATCTTTGAGTCTTGCATAACAATGGTAAGTCCATCACCATCCATAGCAAGCATCTCTTGCCTCAGTATCCACCGATCAACCTTTGGAATCACAATTCCTCTCTTCTTCAATTGTATATCCTTCACTCCATAAATTAGCTATAGAGAAATAACCTCCACGAGATTTAGAACTCGTAATATGTTCTTTTTGGTTTGGTAAAGTGATATAAAATGATCCTAGTGTTTTGCACAAAAATTTTGGAGAGTTTAATCACAAAACGAACTCTAAAATGCTTAAAAACAAATGCACCCCCACATATATATATTTATAGGGAAAATATCTCCAATAGATAGATATGAAAGATATCATTTCAAATCAGTTACAAAAATATCGCGCAATCATTTGAACGAAGGTATATTTAGTTCGACCGAAGTACCCTATCTTGTTCAAATGCACTTCCAAAGACGGATCAAACAACATTCTAAAGCCCGCCAAAAGATACGACACTAGATTTCGTTCGAGCGAAGTATGAAGCATTCTTACGAGTTATAGGATCTCATTTTAGTGACATCTAAGGTGACCTAACGAACCTACGAATTTTTAAAAAAACATTTTAAAACATTTCAAAAAATATTTTAAAATTCAAACTCTTTGAAAAAAACTCGAAATAAAGATAAATCACATGAACCACCATTAAACTTTCTCCAGTAAAGTAGTGATATGCTTGATCTTCGATTCTTGTATATGGTCACTATCTCTTATATACTTAAATACTTAGGAATATTCATAATGGTGCGGTAGGGTGTAATGGGATAAGCAAAACAAAAATTGAATAACTAGTAATTATAAATCTTGCCCTTACAAATATCCCCATTTAGCAATTTCAAGAAAAAAACACAAATCGAAACCAAATCAACCCCTAAGATATATAAAACTAATTCCCTTACAAAGAAAAAATGAAAAGGCATAAGTGGCTTTGTTTTAAAATGAATTTCTTCACGTGTATTCCTTGATATCTGTAAGGACAAAATTTCCAATTAAGTCTTAATGTAGTTTTGACTTACTCTCGAAACAAAACACGTTTGAGTTATAGGTAGATTTTTATTGTCAAATCTCTATGAGAATAGGACTTGTCGAAGATTATTTGAAGACGTTACGGCAAAGCTACAAGGAATTAATCATGGCAAAGTTTAATTGGTGCAATTTCTCGTCTTCAAAGTTTTATTTGCATTTTTGAGATCACACAGGTATAAATGCATAATGTTAATGAAACTCGAAACTTTAATTTACAAAAATAAGTATGTTATTTTTAAAAAAAAAGTTTCTAAAAGTGTTTTAAATGTTTACGCTTCATTTTAATCAGATGAGGATGGATTAGAGTTGGATTAGAGTTGTTATTTTTATATAACTCTATTTTCAAGTTCGATTAATATCAGACTCTAATTACGTCGTCATTCAAACGACACCTCAGGTCGTTCGAACGAGATATGATGTCATTTGAGTGACAAAGTGTCTCACTCGAACGAGACTCTACCACCGCCTTAAAATATTTATATATAGGCGTGCTCAGTTTTCTCGAAGTGAGTGTAGTGCGAAAAATAGTTTATGATATAGAGAGGTTTCTGTACAAAAATTTTCTAAGTGTTTCACTATAAAATATCCTTAGAGTTTCAAGAACCGGGATTTTCATTACCATATGTTCTTGTGGTCTTATTGGAACCAAGTTTGACGTTATATTCAAGATCCATTGCTAGATTTGCGGTGATGATTCAGCGGATACTAGTTTCAACATCGTAGACGATACAGGCCATATCGGTGGACACTGAGACACTTGTGGAGGCGCGAGTTGTGGACAAGCCTCGAGGAAGAAGGTTACTTTTCACGTGGCCACTATGAAGATTTGTAGAATATCAGAGGAGCATGAAGTCTCGTGGGTGGATCAAGTCATTGTATAAGACTGCCGTCTGACTTTGTAATTCCTTTGTCATAGTGATTGTTTGGCCTGGGTCGTCTGAGGTTTTTTCCTGATTGGTTTTTTCCTCGTACATCGACGTTGTGAGTATTGCTTTACTTTATTTTACTTTCTTAAATCACTAGTTTCATGCTTAGGGTTAAACAATATAAAATATGGTTAAGTTAATTTGTGTCACAACTTGGTTTGATAAAATTGAAAAAATGGTTTATCTTTTAAAAGCAGATTGTCGATTTGCATTCATCCTTAACTTAATTCCGCTCAAGCAAAAGTTTGTTTTTAAATATTTGGGGACCTAGAAATTGGTTTCAGAGACAAAAATAAATTTTTATTGTGTTTGATCCCTTTTTACTTATAAGGATCAATTTGGTTGGTTATGATAATTTTTGCACTCCTATTTTTTATGGCACTAATTATGCTTATTAGAAAATGCGAATAAGAAGTGATTTAAAATCTATTGATGAGCGTGTTTGGTTAGCGGTTGAAAACGGTTGGACACCACCTGTCACACGAGAGGGTGAGGTCACTAGTTGAGGCCATGGACTAAGATTGAACATAATCTTGCATAGTATAACTCTAGAGGTTTGCACATTATTTCTTCATATTTCACACTTGAAGAGTATAATTGTATCATGACTTGTGAAACTTCGAAATAAACTTGGGATACACTTGCACTCAATCACGAGGTCATGAGCACGGTTAGTGCGTCTAAGTTGCAAAATCTCACTACAAAATTCGAGAGGATTAAGATGTGAGAGAGTAAGACGTTTGATGAGTTTTACATTAGGTTGTCCACTATCATTAATGTGGCGTTTAACCTAGTTGAAAATATTCCCGATAATCGAGTGATTAAGAAAATTTTGAGATCGTTGCCAAGTAGGTTTGATGCAAAGGTGACTGTTATGAATTCCCTTGGTATGTTTAACTCGTCGAAACTAGAAGAGATCGTAGGAGACCTTAAAACCTATGAACTCGACATGTTTACCTCTAAGCAAGTGCCAAAGAAAGAAAAGGGCATTGTATTGAAATCCCAAAAGGAGGAAACCAAAGTTTCAAATGACGACTCCGATTACGACTTTGAGGATGTTGTCTTGTTGGCAAAAAAGTTCAATAAGTTTCTTCAAATTCATACGCAATCAGAAGATGCAAAAAAATTTGAGAAATTCAAGAAAAAGAGAGACTCCACACCTAAGGATAAGAGTGAGAAACCTAAGAGAGATGAGTCTTATAGGTGTTTTGGGTGTGAGGGGTATGGTCACAAAGTAGATGAGTGTCCTACTAGACTTAAGAAAGAGGGCAAGAAATTGATAGCATACAACGCCACCTTAAGTGATAGTAAACCGGAAGAGGGAGAGGATTCCCCCATTGAGCGTAACGTTGTTGCATTTATGGCATTTCATGTGGGAGACGATGATATATCTTCCCACGAGGATACACATGTTCATGACACTTCTGAGGTTGTTGAGAGTGCTTCCCGAGAGGGTGAGGGTGTTGAGAGAGAGGATGAGGGATCGACGTAGGTTAGTTACAAGTTTCATTTTGAGACTTGTTTGAGGAGACGGTGAAGGTGAAAAGGAAAACTCAAAATTGTAAGTTAAGATGAAAGAGCGTGCCGTAGAAAATAATGATGCGTTAATTGAGGATCTTAGGGAATGAGAGAAGAAGGTTAGGGATAAGCTAGAGTATGTCGAGAAAGAGAGAGAAATCCTAAAAGGAGTTGTTAGAGTTTGAGGATTTTAGGCATCTACTCGAGTCTACGATTACGGAGTTGGAGGATAGTTTGAGAGACTCGTCTAGCGTTAAGTTTGACCTGGAGGCTAGGAGTGAGAAGCTAGATAGGATGCTAGGCACCATCCAAATTAAGAGAGATAGGGGTGCTATTGGCTTTGATGGTCGTGTTGTACCCATTCCCCCCGCACGTGTGAGAGAGACATATAGGAACGTTAAAAAATGTCCACATGTACGACATTTTCCATACCATCGCTACTTTTACACGTTTTGTGGTAGGAAAGGGCACCTTAGATAGTTTTGTTATGACCATAGGAATGCTCCTCAAAATTTTACGAAATTTATGAATAAAGTTCCCCCGATTCCCCCCAACCTCACGCATCATTACACACCTACTTAGATTAGGAAGTCGGATTTGGTAGCTTTAGGAATAAAACTTTATGGTTCTCGTTTGGTTGCACTTAATTTTCCCATGCTAAATCTAAAGGTTGAGTGTATTATCATTTTTATCAATTTGTATTATATTTTTCATTTATTGCATCTCTTTTGGAAAATACAAAAAGATTTTGTTTTTGATAAAATTTTTGAAAAATACAAAAAGATTTTTGGGTTTTGAAAAATTTTGAGAAAAACATAAAAAGGTTTTGCTTTGCTTGAGTCAAAATATTTTGAAAAACCCAAAAAGATTTTATGTTTGTTTTTGTGTCGTGAGCTAACATGTTTGATGTGGCATATTGGTGGGCTTGGACCACCTTCCTTCCATTATCCATGTGGTTAGGACATTTAGTCATTATTATCGATGCTTAGAATGATCTTAACCATTATTTTTATTTTGTTGTTTCGAAGTTGATATGCGTTTTGATTTGATTTTTTATATATGCCATGATTATACACATGCACGAGTTTATATGGATGTTTGACTATTCTTGCATATTTGAGTTTGGTGAGATGTTCTTATCTTAATCTTCTTCATCTATGCATAAGTAGACTTAAGGAAAGGGGTGCATGTAATAACCATTTACCGTGAGGATTAAATTGAAAAAAAATGATGAGTGTTCACGGGAAAGAACCGCGAGAGTGTAAAATTGACTCGTCGTGAAAGCCACCGTTTAAAAGAGCCCGAAAAAATCATAAGGCAATAAAAAGAATCATATGCCAAAAAATGGGGACAAATTAGTTTAGTTCTTTCAAAAGAAAATATGATATATATTTGACGGAGTTTGGATGGATTAAAAATTTAAATGGGTTTGTACAAAATATCCTAACGTTGAAATTCGTGTCATGACGCTATTTTTTGTAGAATCATCAAAATTCTTGATTCGTGTGCATGATGTTTGTTTAGTTCATTAAGCTCATACTTCAATTGTCACATACTGCTATAATAAAGTTTAATGATAGATTGCTATTGAGTAGAGCTTCTTGATCATTTCGATGTGTTGGAATTGTGATTCATTTACATTCTATGTTCATGTTTAGGCACATCGGTACTGTGTTAGCATGTTAATCATAGCTGTTTGTATTTTAGTTTCTTAGTTTTTCTACTATTTCGCAGTTTTGAACCCCTTCCAATTAGAATTTTTAGGATATTTCTTCACTGGGCAACACTATTTAATTTCATGGGGAAACTATGAGAGTTCGTTTATGTCGTTCAAACGACATATGTCTTCATTCAAGCGATGTCTCATCTCATTCAAACGACATCCTTGGCCCTTTCGAACGATAGATGGTTTGACCAGTTTGACTTTTTTGGTTCATTTATTCTGTTTCAGTACCCTGCTGCATATTGATTCATATTTTGGTACTGGGTTTCTATTTATGCAGTTAACTTTAATCATTGGCATTTTTTGCTGCATTCGTTAGTTTATCACCCCTTCTTAGACTAATACATTTTTTTGTGATTCATTGATAATCTACTGATTATTCATAATTGAAGTAATGATATTGGTATATCACATGCTGGGTTTGTTTATCTTTTCACCGGATTGTCTATTGGAGACAAAAAGGGGGAGAGATGTCTGTGATGTAGGGGGAGTTTTGTGTGTTTGACGTGATATCCTGATTTATATTTTTGCACATATTGGTATCATGATTTGCTCACATAACAAATTATTTGGATTTGATTTTTTGTATTGATTTATATCATTTGTTCCTCCATACCTCACTGGGTATTTGTCTGTTTCATGTGTGTCGGTATGATTAAAGAGATTCGAGATTTCGAGTCTACATCACATTCAGACATTAATAGACAGTTTCATGCTTGTCGATCCTCTATTTATGAGTCCTTATCCTGTACTGATGATGTAATTTTATTTTTTGGTTTATGGGATGGGATTTAGGCATTATACGGCTTGATCGCCCAGCTTAAGCATTTCACTGTGGGTTTTGTCCCGGAATTGTAAAAGGTGGAGATTTGTAAGGACAAAATTTCCAATTGAGTCTTAATGTAGTTTTGACTTATTCTCGGAACAAAACAAGTTTGAGTCATAGGTAGATTTTTATTATCATATCTCAACGAGGCTATGACTAGTCGAAGATTAATTGAAGACGTTGCGTCAAAGCTATAAGGAATTAATCATGCGAAAGTTTAATTGGTGCAATTTCTCGTCTTCAAAGTTTTAATTGCATTTTCGAGATCACACAGGTATGAATGCATAATATTAATGAAACTCGAAATTTTATTTTACAAAAATATGTATGTTATTTTTACAAAAAAAAATTCTAAAAGTGTTTTAAATGTTTACACTTCGTTTTAATCAGATGAGGACGGATTAGAGTTGGATAAGAGTTGTATTTTTATATAACTCTGTTTTCAAGTTGGATTAATATCAGACTTTAATTACGTTGTTGTTCAAACGATACATTATGTCGTTCGAACGAGATTTGATGTCATTTGAATGACACAGTGTCTCACTCGAACGAGACTCTACCACCACCTTAAAATATTTATATAGAGATGTGCTCATTTTTCTCTAAGTGGTTGCAAGGCGAAAAATAGTTTACGATACAGAGAGGTTTCTGTACCAAAGTTTTCTAAGTGTTTCACTATAAAACATCCTTTGAGTTTTAAGATCCAAGCTTTTCATTACCATGTGTTCTTGTGATATTATTGTAATCAAGTTTGAGGTTCTATTGAATATCCATTTCTAGATTTGCGGTGATGATTCGGCGGATACCAGTTTCAACATCGTAGACGATACAGGCCATATCGGTGGACACTGAGACACTCGTGGAGGCGCGTGTTGTGGACAAGAATAGAGGAAGAAGGTTACTTTCCATGTGGGCACTATGAATATTGGTAGAATATCAAAGGATCATCAAGTCTCGTGAGTGGATCGAGTCATTGTATAAGACTATCGTCTGACTTTACAATTCCTTTATCATAGTGATTGTCTGGCTTGGGTCGTCCGAGGTTTTTTCCTGATTGGTTTTTTCCTCGTACATTGGCATTGTGATTATTTATTTACTTTATTTTACTTGCTTTAATCACTAATTGCATGCTTAGGGTTAAACAAGATAAAATCTGGTTAAGTTAATTTGTGTCACAACTTGGTTTGATAAAATTGAGAAAGAGTTTTTTCTTTTAAAAGGAGATAGTTGGTTTGCTTTCATATTTAACTTAATTCTACTCAAGCAAAAGTTTTTTTTTTAAGTATTTGGGGACCTACAAATTGGTATCAGAGCTAAAAATACATTTTTATTGTGTTTGATCCCTTTTTGCTTATAAGGATCAATTTTGGAGGTTATGATAATTTTTGCACTCCTGTTTTTTATGGCACTAATTATGCTTATTAGAAAATGCGAACGAGAAATGCTTTAAAATATATTAATGAGCGTGTTTGGTTAGAGGTCTAAAACGTTTGGACACCACATGTCACACGAGAGGGTGAGGTCACTAGTTTGAAGCCCATTGAGTCATGGATTGAGATTGAACATAGGCTCGCACAGTATAACTCTAAAGGTCTTCACGTTATTTCCTCACATGTCACACCTGAAGAGTATAATCGTATCACGAATTATGAAACTTCGAAAGAAGCTTGGGATACACTTGCACTCACTCACGAGGTCACGAGCATGGTTAGGGCGTCTAAGTCGCAAAATTTGAGACAGTTAAGATGTTAGAGAGTGAGACATTTGATGAGTTTTACACTAGGTTTTCCACTATTAATAATGTGGCGTTTAACCTAGGTGAGAATATTCCCGATAACCGAGTGATTAAGAAAATTTTGAGATCGTTACTGAGTAGGTTTGATGCGAAGGTGACTGTTATGAATTACCTTGGTATGATTAACTAGTAAAAACTAGAAGATATCGTTGGAGACCTTTAAACCTATGAACTTAACGTGTTTACCTCCAAGCAAGTGCCAAAGAAAGAAAAGGGCCTTGCTTTGAAAGCCCAAAAGGAGGAAACTAAAGTTTTGAATGACGATTTCGATTCCGACTTTGAGGATGTCACTTGTTGGTAAAAAAATTTAAGAAGTTTCTTCAAATTCATAAGCAGTCAGAACATGCCAAAAAGTTTGAGAAATTCAAGAACAAGGGAAACTCCACACCTCAGGATAAGAGTGAGAAAACTAAGAGAGATGAGTCTGATAGGTGTTTTGGGTGTGAGGGGTATGGACACAAAGTAGCTGAGTGTCCTACTAGACTTAAGAAAGAGGGAAAGAAATTGATAGCATACAACGCCACCTTAAGTGATAATGAACCGAAATAGGGAGAGGATTCCCCCATTGAGCGTAACTTTATTGCATTTATGGCACGTCATGTGGGAGATGACGATATATCTTCCCACGAGGATACTCATGTTCATGACACTTTCAAGGTTGTTGAGAGTACTTCCAGAGAGGGTAAGGAGATCGACATAGGTGAGATACAAGTTGCATTTCGAGAGTTGTTTGAGGAGACGGTGAAGGTGAAAAAGGAAAACTCGAAATTGCAAGCTAAGTTGAAAGAGCATTCCGTAGAAAATAATGATGCATTAATTGATGATCTTAGGAAATGGGAGAAGAAGCTTAGGGAGAAGCTAGAGTACGTTGAGAAAGAGAGAGAGAGAGAGAGAGAGACTTAAAGGTTTGATGGAGGACTTGAAAAAGGAGTTGTTAGAGTTTGACGATTATAGGCATCTACTCGAGTCTAGGATTACGGAGTTGGAGGATAGTTTGAGAGACTTGTCTAGAGTTAAGTTTTACCTGGAGGCTAGGAGTGAGAAGCTGGGTAGGATGCTAGGAACCATTCAAATTAAGAGAGATAGGGGTGATATTGTCTTTGATGATCGTGTTGTACCCATTCCCCCCGCACGTGTGAGAGAGCCATATAGGAATGTTAGAAAATGTCCACATGTAGGTCATTTTCCTTACCATTGTTACATTTGCACGTTTTGTGGTAGTAAAGGTCACCTTAGATAGTTTTGTTATGGTCATAGGAATGCTCCTCAAAATTTTACAAAAATTATGAATAAAGTTCCCTCGATTCCCCCCACCCCCATGCATCATTACACACCAACTTAGGTTAGGAAGTCGGATTTGGTAGCTTTAGGAATAAAACTTTATGGTTCTTGTTTGGTTGCACTTAATTTTCCCATGCTAAATCTAAAGGTTGAGTGTATTTTCATGTTTATCAATTTGTATTATATTTTTCATTTATTGCATCTCTTTTGGAAAATACAAAAAAAAAATTTGATAAAATTTTTCAAAAATACAAAAAGATTTTTTGGTTTTGAAATTTTTTGAGAAAAACATAAAAAGATTTTGCTTTATTTGAGTCAAAATATTTTGAAAAAGAAAAAAAGATTTTCGGTTTATTTTTGTGTCGTGTGTTAACATGTTTCATATGGCATATGGGTGTGCTGGGGCCTCGTCCTTCCATTATCCATGTGGCTAGGACATTTGGTCATTATTATCGATGCGTAGAATGATCTTAACAATTATTTTTATGGGGTTGTTTCGAAGTTAATATGCATTTTGATTCGATTTTGTGTATATGTCATGATTACACACATGCACGAGTTTATATGGATGTTTGACTATTCTTACATATTTGATTTTGGTGAGACGTTCTTATCTTAATCTTGTTCATCTATGCATAAGTAGACTTAAGGAAAGGCGTGCATATAATAACCGTTTACCGTGAGGATTAAATTGAAAAAAAATGATGTGTTCACGGGAGAGGGCTGCGAGAGTGTAAAATTGACTCGTCGTGAAAGCCACCATTTAAAAGAGCCCAAAAAAATCATAAGGCAATAAAAAGAATCATATGCCCAAAAAATGGGGCCAAATTATTTTAGTTCTTTCAAAAGAAAATATGATATATATATTTGAGGGAGTTTGGATGGATTAAAAATTTAAACGGGTTTGCACAAAGAATCCTAACGATAAAATTTGTGTCATGATGCTATTATTTGTAGAATCGTCAAAATTCCTGATTCGTGTGCATGATGTTTGTTTAGTTCATTAATCTCATAGTTTAATTGTCACATACAGCTATAATAATGTACAATAATAGATTTCTATTGATTAGAGCTTCTTGATCATTTCGATGTGTTGGAATTGTGATTCATTTACATTCTATGTTCATGTTTAGGCACATCGGTACTATGTTAGCATATTACTCATATTTGTTTGTTTTTTAGTTTCTTAGTTTTGCTACTATTTCGCAGTTTTGAACTCTTACCAGTTAGAATTTTGGGGATATTTCTTTACTTGGCAACACTATTTAATTTTCTGGGGAAACGATGAGAGTTTGTTTATGTCGTTCAAACGACATATATCTTCATTCAAGCGATGTAGCTTCTCGTTCAAACAACATCCCCGGCTCGTTCGAACGATATCTGTTTGACGAGTTTGACTTTTTTAGTTCATTTATTCTGTTTCAGTACCGTTGCAAATTGATTCATATTTTGGTACTAGGTTTCTGTTTATGCAGTTAACTTTAATCATTGACATATTTTGTTACATTAGTTAGGTTATCACACCTGCTTAGACTAATACATTTTTGTGTGATTCATTGATTATCTAGTGATTCTTCATAATTGAAGTAATCATATTGGTATATCACATGCTAGGTTTGTTTATCTTTTCACCGGATTGTCTATTTGAGACAAAAAGGGGGAGAGATGTCTGTGATGTAGGGGAGTTTTGTGTGTTTGACGTGATATCCTGATTTATATTTTTGCACATATTGGTATCATGTTTTGTTCACATAACAAATTATTTGGATTTGATTTTTCGTATTAGTTTATATCATTTTTTCCTCTATACTTCACTGGGTATTTGTCTGTTTCATGTGTGTAGGTATGCTTAAAGAGATTCGAGATTTCAAGTCTACATCACATTCAGACATTAAGAGATAGTTTCATGCTTGTCGGTCCTCTGTTTATGAGTCCTTCTCCTATACTGATGATGTAATTTTATTTTTTCATTTATGGGATGGGATTTAGGCATCATACATCTTGATGGATTGGCTTAAGAATTTCACTTTGGTTTTGTCCCGGAATAGTAAAAGGGGGAGATTTGTAAGGACAAAATTTGCAATTAAGTCTTAATATAGTTTTGATTTATTCTCAAAACAAAACACGTTTGAGTCATAGGTAGATTTTTATTGTCCGATCTCTACGAGACTATGACTTGTCGAAGATTAATTGAATATGTTGGGGCAAAGCTACAAGAAATTAGTCATGCGGAAGTTTAATTGGTGCAATTTCTCTTCTTCAAATTTTTAATTGCATTTTCGAGATCACACAGGTATGAATGCATAATGTTAATGAAACTCGGAATTTTATTTTACAAAAATAAGGACGTTGTTTAAAAAAAATGTTTTTAAAAGTCTTTTAAATGTTTACACTTTATTTTAATCATATGAGGACGAATTAGAGTTGGATAAGAGTTGCCTTTTTATATAACTTTATTTTCAAGTTGGATTAATAGCAGACTCTAATTATGTCGTCGTTCAAACGACACCTCATGTCGTTCGAACGAGTTTCTGATATCGTTCGAACGACACAGTGTCTCACTCGAACGAGACTCTCCCACCGCCTTAAAATATTTATATATAGGCGTGCTGAGTTTTCTCTAAGTGGGTGCAGTGCGAAAAATAGTTTACGATACAGAGAGTCTTCTGCACAAAAGTTTTGTAAGTGTTTCATTATAGAACATCCTTGGAGTCTCAAGATCCAAGGTTTTCAATACCATATGTTCTTGTGATCTTATTGGCACCAAGTTTGAGGTTCTATTGAAGATCCATTGATGGATTTGTGGGGATGATTTGGCAGATACCGATTTCAAGATCGGAAATGATACAGGCCATATCTTTAGACACTAAGACACTCGTGGAGGCACGTGTTTTGAACCAGCATCGTGGAAGAAGGTTAATTTTTGCGT
This sequence comes from Sambucus nigra, assembly GCA_949130495.1. Lineage (NCBI taxonomy): Eukaryota > Viridiplantae > Streptophyta > Magnoliopsida > Dipsacales > Adoxaceae > Sambucus > Sambucus nigra. Next base: position 724,414,794 of record OX422207.1, read on the forward strand.
GGGCACTATGAAGATTAGTAGAAATTCAGAGAAGCATCAAGTCTCGTGGGTGGATCGAGTCGTTGTATAAGACTACCGTCCGACTTAATAATTCTTTTGTCATAGTGATTATCTGGCCTGGGTCGTCAGAGGTTTTTTCCCGATTGGGTTTTTCCTAGTACATCGACGTTGTGAGTATTGATTTACTTTATTTTACTTTCTTTAATCACTAGTTGCATGCTTAAGGTTAAACAAAATAAGATTTGGTTAAGTAAATTTTTGTCACAACTTGGTTTGATAAAATTGAAAAAGAGTTTTTTCTTTTAAAACGAGATAGTTGGTTTGCATTCATCCTTAACTTAATTCCGCTCAAGCAAAAGTTTGTTTTTAATTATTTGGGGACCTACAATATCATCAAGGCGGAATGACCTACACACATGAAGTAAAAGAAATACCGTGACGTATACGAGAGTTTAAAGGAACAATAAAAACTCCCCCTCAATTTGTTCTCCCTCTTCTTGTCTATGATAGATAAAGGGCTAGAAACTAATCCTAAAATGTTAGAATTATCACGACCCCGACCCAAAAATAGTTGGGAACGAGTGTCTTGACATTACACAAAGGCATCCAATATTCTGGCCTTAAAAATTTTCTTTTAAAATATATGTAGCGGAAGGATAATCACATAGTTATGAATCGTAAAATACTGAAAGTCATTTGTATTAAAATATCAATGAGTTACAACTTGACACAAAGAGCTAAACATGCTCTATCTAATTAAACAAACTTCTACTTAAGGTAACAAAAAGAGCTTTAAAAGCTAAATATTCAATATAGTCCTTTTTCGTACCATCCACGAGCTTAATTATTTCATGAAAAATGGTTATTTATACAACGTCAGCTAAAAGCCGAATGAGATTCAATCTCCAAAAATTCCAGGGTTTTTCAGAAAATTGATACCTATTCAATTTAGAACAGAAAGTATATACATAAAGATAGGAATTTTAAGTAATATATATAAAGTACATGACAATATATATATTCAGAATAAACAGTTCAGAACAGAGTAGATAAAACAATTGAGCATGTGTAAATTATTCAGTTGTAATGGCCATGTACGCTCTAATACCCAGACAAATAGTGTTACCAAATGTTTCCACTCGGTAACATCAAAGATAGATAATCATGATTTCTGGAACAACGCCTTATTTAGGGCACACCAGCGACAAACCAGCTGAGAAGGTACCACCCAAATATTTCCACCCAATAGTCAAGGCCAACATAGTAAGAGAGTTTCCATAGGCTGAATCAATAATTTGAGAATTCAAATCAGATGTTTATATGGAGAGATATAAATATATAACAAACGACGAAATCATCGGTATCAAATGCATTTTGAGAATAAAAGCATTTCACAAACTATACATAGTTTGCATAATATAATATGATCAAAATGCGTAAGAAACTGCATAGAGTACCCACCTAAAATAGAGGTCAAAATGATAGATAATGAGTCTTTGATCGCACGTTAATCTAACAAATACGATAAAGGTTTAAGTATATGTTCTAAACAAGGTCCAGTCTACATTTTGTATTTTAATAGTAACTTGTTTCAGAGGATTACTAAAAATCATTCTCTTAACTTTTAAAACTTATTGATCGTAATTAAATGATTCAATTCATAGTTCTTCCTAATCAGTCAGTTTCCAATAAAGATGGAGGGTCACAGGGGCACTGCTTAAATATCATCTCCTCTAGATAGAACATTTCCGGATTCATTCCTAGTAGAGATGGAGGGTCACAGGGGCACCACTTAAATACCATCTCGTCTAGACAGAATGTCATCGGGACTGACTTTGGAATTACTTAAATGGGATTCCATAATAACAAGCAATTACTTTTAAAAAATCATTTTTAAAAGCGTATATACAATTTCAAACAAGTTTACATGAAAATAAAATCAACATTGATTTCTTCTAAACTGTAAGTTTTGAGTAGTGATGTCCTTAGTGTATTTTACCAGCATAACTGCTAAGTAAAGCTATAAAACACCAAATTAAAACTATAAAAATACATTATAACATTTAAATAAAATCATACCTACGAAATGAATTCTTTCTTCGAAATTATAGAACTCCTTCTTAAGATATTTCCCAAGATTTCTATCACTCTTTCTTACTATAATTCTCAAGGAATTGGTGTGAGTTTCAAATGAACCCTAAGGCCCTATTTATAGGTTTCCAAAAGTATTACGGTGTTGACACGTGTCTAATGACTAGGATTTTTGGAGTGGTGATTCAACACCGAGGTGTAGCGATCCGGAGTGGTCTTTCAGTGTTACTATCACCAAATGATGACAAGTGTTTTAGCTTTCTCTCTAAAGATGACATGTGTAAGATGGAAGTGACCAGCACGTAGTGGAAAGGTGATAAGGGTATAAGGGTTATTTCACACATGAAGGGTATTTTGGTAATTTCACTCTATATATTTTGAATATTTCTTAGAGGTCCTTAAAAATATTTTATTTACAAAATGGCTCATTTTTATATTTTTATTTTAGTCCTTAACGTGTCATAAAATTACATTCTCTACCCCAAAACTAATTATTTTCCTTAAGATATGTCATAAGACTTCGATTTGATCCAATTTACAGTTGATTCTTCGTAATTAAAGGGGTTTGTTATATTGATAGCCAATAATACAACATATTTAATAATACAACATTTATAAGATAATAAGTAACACAAGAGTGTAAAAACGAACTATATATAAAAGTGGGATCATTACATCCTACCCTCCTTATAAAAAGTTTGGTCCCTAAACTTTACTTACATTAATTTCCAATAAGGTATGGATATCGCTCCTTTATTTCATCTTCCCGCTCCCACGTTGCTTCTTCAACAGAATGATTCCGCCATAATACTTTAACTAGTGGAATAACCTTGGTTTGTAATATTTGATCTTTATGGTCCAAAATTTCCACTGGATGCTTAATGTATGACAAATCTTCTCTAACTTAGAAGAGGCTCATGACTTAAGATATGTTTTGGATCTGGGACATATTTCTTTATCATTGATTCGTGAAACACATTATGTACACTAGAGAGTTCCAGTGGTAAGGCTATTTTATACGCAACAGCTCCTATCCTTTAAATGATTTCAAAATGTCCTATGTATCTTGGTCTTAACTTCCCTTTCTTCCCAAATCGTATTACTCCCTTTGCAGGCGATACTCGCAAGAACACATAATCTCCTCTTTGGAATTCTAACTGTCGGTATCGATTGTCAACATAACTCTTTTGACGATTTTGAACGGTTCGAAGTCGGTCTTGTATTAATTTCACCTTCTCTGTTGTGATCTAAATCAATTCTGGTCCCAACAATTTTCTTTCCCCAACTTCTACCCAACATGTAGGGGAACGACACCTTCTACCATAGAGTGCCTCATACGGAGCCATTTGAATACTTGCTTGATAGCTATTCTTATATGCGAATTCCACTAATGGTAAATGATCATCCCAATTACCTTTTAAATTAAGTTCACATGCCCTAAGCATATCCTCTAAGGTTTGAATAGTTCTCTCTGATTTTCCATCCGTTTGAGGATGAAAAGCAGTGCTAAAATTCAATTTTGTTCCCATGGCTTCTTGTAGGCTTTTTCAGAAGTGAGACACAAATCTAGGGTCACGGTCAGAAACAAATATTGGGGTTCCATGAAGACTAATAATTTCCTTCTCATACAACTTATCTAACTTTTCTAAAGAATGGGTAATCTTAATGGCAAGAAAATGATCAGATTTAGTTAGCCTATCAATAATTACCCAAATAGAATCATTACCACTTGAACTCCTTGTTAAAACTGTCACAAAATCCATAGTGATATGTTCCCATTTCCACTCAGGGATAGGTAGTGGTTGTAGCATTCCTGAGGGTCTCTGATGCTCAGCTTTTACTTGTTGACAAACCAAACACTGAGATATAAATTTCGTTATCTCCCTTTTCATGTTATTCCACCAAAACACTTCTCGAATATCTCTATACATCTTGATATTTTCGGGATGAAACGTGAATCTCGAGAAATGACTTTCCTCCAAAATTTGCCTCTTTAGTTGGGCATCATGTGGAACACACACTCTATTTCCAAACCTCAATATATCATCCCGTATCGCAAATTCTGTTCGCTTCCCTTCAATAAACTCTTCACTAATCTTCTTCAGTTATGGGTCATTTACTTGTGCAATTTTGATCCTTTCCATCAATATGGGTTGTACTTGTAAGTTTGCAATCATTCCACCTTTACTATAAATACGAACATCTATTTCCATATTTCTTAAATCCTTCAATAGAGCCTCCTGGTTTGTAATCAGACATGCTAAATTTGGTGTAGACTTCCTACTTAAAGCGTCAATTACTATATTAGCTTTCCCTAGGTGATAATGATTATTCAAATCATAATCCTTCATCAATTCTAACCACCTCCTTTGTCTCATGTTCAATTCTTTATGAGTAAATATATATTTCAAACTCTTATGATCGGTATAAATCTCACAAGTCTCACCATATAAATAGTGTCTCCAAATCTTAAGAGCAAAAATTACAGCTGCTAATTCTAGGTCATGGGTTGGATAATTTTTTTCATGTGGTTTTAACTGTCTTGAGGCATAAGTAACTACTTTTCCATTTTGCATTAACACACAGCCTAAACCATTTTTTGAAGCATCACTATAAATCACTAATCCTTTCGTACCTGAAGAAATAGTCAAAATTAGGGCAGTCATTAATCGATTCTTAAGTTCTTGAAAACTTTTCTCGACTTCCTCAGACCATTCATATTTTACTTTCTTTTGTGTTAACCTACATAGAGGTTTAGCAATGCTAGAAAATCCTTCAACAAATCTTCGATAATAACCTTCTAATCCAAGGAAACTACGAATCTCACTCACATTAGTTGGTCTGAGCCAATCTAGTATAGCCTCAATCTTTTGAGGGTCAACTGACACTCCCTATTTGGATATGACATGTCCTAGAAAAGAAACACTAGGCATCCAAAACTCATACTTCTTTAATTTTGCATATAATTTCTCTTTCCTAACGATTTGTAATATTGTCTCTAAATGCTTCTCGTGTTCTTCAATACACTTAGAATAAATGAGAATGTCATCAATGAAAACAACAATACATTGATCCAAATATTTTCGAAAGACTCTATTCATCATATCCATAAAAGCGGTTGGTGCATTAGTTAGCCCAAATGGCATTACGAGAAATTCATAGTGACCATATCTAGTACGAAAAGCTAATTTTGAAATATCATCATCCTAAATCTTCAATTTATAATGGCCTGACCTAAGGTCAATCTTAGATAATACTTGTGCGCCTTCTAATTGATCAAACAAGTCATCTATACGAGGTAAGGGGTATTTATTCTTAATGGTTACCTTATTCAGTTCACGATAATCTATACACAGTCTCATTGTCCCATCCTTCTTTTTCACAAATAACACTGGAGCACCCCAAGGCGATATACTTGGTCTGATAAAACCCTTGTCTAAAAGGTCTTGTAATTGAAATTTTAAATCTCTTAATTCTAAAGGTGCCATACGATATGGTGGTTTTAAGATTGGTATAGTTCCAGGAATAAGGTCAATGGTAAATTCTATTTCTCTATTAGGAGGTCGACCGGGTAAATTATCAAGAAAAACATCCATAAATTTCTTAGCAATAGGAATATCTTTAATCTAGGCTCTATCATCTCCAAAATAGTAACAGTTGAAAGAAATCCTTGACATCCCTTCTTAAGAAAACTATAGGCTTGCATTGCAGAAATAATACACATCGGAGATATGATGCCAGTTCCTTCAAAACTAAATTTTGGTTGGTGAGGAATTTGGAAAGTAACACTCTTCTCAAAATAGTCTACCTTATCATGATGTGATGCTAACCAATCCATCCCCAAAATGTCTTCAAAATCTTTAATGTCTAAAACTATCAAATCAACAAATAGTTTATAACTATCAATATCTATGGGGCAAGCCTTGTATACTAATTTACCCATCAATAACTCACCCGAAGGAGTAGAAACGTGTATGTTATGATTCAAGGGTTCAGGCAATTTATGAAAGCGATTTAATACATGTATAGATATGAACGAATGGGTAGAACCAGGATCTATCAAATCTTTAGAAGGCTGTGCACATATAGAAAGTGTACCTGGCACTACCGCATTAGAAGCTTGGGTATCAGAAAGTGCGAAAACTCTACCCTGTCTGTCTTGATCCTTCTTTGAACTTGAAGGCTTTATCGAAACCCTTGCTGGGTTTGGGCAGTCTTTTATCTGATGCCCTTTCTGTCCACATCTAAAACAAGCTGTTGAACCCTTATAACAAGGTCGTCCTCTATGCATCTTTCCACATTGATGACATGTCTGGTTATTATACTGTTTGTTATCACTAGATACCCCAACATTGGATGTGTTCCTAAAGAAATTTCTATTCTTCGGGTTCTTTCCTTTTTGTTCCCCAAACTTCCTCTTGCCATCTCTAATTCGATTGAACTCCTCAGCATCTCTCTCAGCTATTGTAGCCCTATCCATGACATCAATATATGATGTTAATTTCAGGATGGAAATTCGACTACAATATTCAACCTTAACCCACGCTCTAACTTCTTCGCTCTTAAAACATTAGTTGCTACAACATGACGTGCAAAACGGGATAACTCAGTAAACTTTGCCTCATATTGACTAACCGTCATATTCCCTTGCACCAGACTCATGAAGTCAGCTGCCATTTCGTCTTTCACCGTTTTCGAAAAATATTTCTCATAAAAGATTACTAAGAAATCATTCCAACCTATGTAAGTATTCCTTTCCCCTTGCATTCTCTTAGTAATTCTCCACTAATGTTCGGACTCCCCTTCTAACATAAATGTTTCAAATGACACCCTTTTATTCATCGATACACTTAAGAACATCGAGTATCTTTTCCATCTGCATCACCCAACTTTCTTCCTCAGTGGGGTTAGGACTACCTTTAAAAGATGGAGGATTCAACTTCTTGAAACGTTCAATAGTACATATACTTAGTTCAAGATTCTTTGGTACTCCATTATTCACCTGCTGCTGCACAATATTTGCTAGACTTTTAGTTGCCTTGTATGTACCTTTCGGTACTTCTATACTCGAATCACTAGTTCCCACTGATGATCTTCTCTAGGTCATTTTCTACAGTCATGGCTAAACATAAGATCCATTATACTATATCAATATTGAAAGCTAAAAGACCAATTATAAATAATATAACACATAGGGAGGGTTATCTCATAAATTAGATTTTTAATACTATCTCCTAAGGATGGAAACATAAAATCTATAATATTTGAAACATATGCTCAGTAGTCTACGGGTTCATAACCTATGCTCTGATACCACCACTATCACGACCCCGACTCGAAAATAGTAGGGAACGAGTGTCTTGACATGCCACCAAGGCATCCAATATTCTGGCCTTAAAAATTTTCTTTTAAATATATGTAGCGGAAGTATAATCACATAGTTATGAATCGTAAAATACTGAAAGTGAAGGAATTACATCATCAGAGCTTTCTAAAGGGAACATCATTTGTATTAAAATATCAACGACTTACAACTTGACACAAAGAGCTAAACATGCTCTATCTAATTAAACAAACTTCTACTTAAGGTAACAAAAAGAGCTTTAAAAGATAAATCTTCAACATAGTCCTTTTTCGTTCCATCCACGAGCTTAATTATTTTCTAAAAAATGGTTATTTGTACAATGTCAGCTAAAAGTCGAATGAGATTCAATCTCCAGATATTCCAGGTTTTTTCAGAAAATATATACCTATTCAATTTAGAACAAAAAGTATATACATAAAGATAGGAATTTTAAGTAATATATATAAAGTATATGACAATATACATATTTAGAATAAACAGTTCAGAACAGAGCAGATAAAATAATTGAGCATGTGTCAATTATTCAGTTTTAGTGGCCATGTACGCTCTAATACCCAGACAGATAGTGTTACCAAATGTTTCCACCCGGTAATATCACAGATAGATAATTATGAGTTCTGGAACAACGCCTCGTTTAGGGAACACCAGCAATAAACTAGCTAGGAAGGTACCACCCAAATATTTCCACCTGGTAGTCAAGGCCAACATAGTAAGAGAGTTTCCATAGGCCAAATCAATAATTTCAGAATTCAAATCAGATATTTATATAGAGAGATATAAACATATAACAAATGACAGAATCATTGGTATCAGATGAATTTTGAGAATAAAAGCATTTCACAAAATATACATAGTTTGCATAATATAATATAATCAAAATGCGCAAGAAATTGCATAGAGTACTCACCTAAAATAGAGGTCAAAATTATAGATAATGAGTCTTCGATCGCACGTTAATTTAACAAATACGATAAAGGTTTAAGTATATGTTCTAAACAAGATCTAGTCTACATATTGTATTTTAGTAGTAACTTGTTTCAAAGGATTACTAAAAACCATTTTCTTAACTTTTGAAACTTATTGATCGTAATTAAAGGATTCAATTCATAGTTCTTCCTAATCAGTCGGTTCCCAGTAGAGATGGAGGGTCACAGGGGCACCGCTTAAATACCATATCCTCTAGACAGAATATTTCCGAATTCATTCCTAGTAGAGATGGAGGGTCACAGGGGCACCACTTAAATACCATCTCGTCTAGACAGAATTTCACCGGGCCTGACTTTGGAATTACGTAAATGGGATTCCATAATAACGAGCAATTACTTTTAAAAAATCATTTTTAAAAACATATATACAATTTCTAACAAGTTTACATGAAAATAAAATCAACATGGATTTCTTCTAAACTTTAAATTTTGATTAGTGAGGTCCTTAGTGTATTTTACCAGCATAACTACTAAGTAAAGCTTGAAAACGCCAAATTAAAACTATAAAAATACATTATGACATTTAAATAAAATCATACCTACGAAATGAATTCTTTCTTCGAAATTATAGAACTCCTTCTTAAGATATTTCTCAAGCTTTCTATCACTCTTTCTTACTATAATTCTCAAGGAATTGGTGTGAGTTTCAAATGAACCCTAAGGCCCTATTTATAGGTTTCCAAAAGTATTACGGTGTTGACACGTGTCTAATGACTAGGATTTTTGGAGTGGTGATTCAACACCGAGGTTTCGCGATCCAGAGTGGTCTTGCAGTGTTAATATCACCAAATTATGACAAGTGTTTTAGCTTTCTCTCTAAAGATGACATGTGTAATGTGGAAGTGACCAGCACGTGGTGGAAAGGTGATAAGGGTATAAGGGTCATTTCACACATGAAGGGCATTTTGGTAATTTCACACTATATATTTTGAATATTTCTTAGAGGTCCTTGAAAATATTTTATTTACAAAATGGCCCATTTTATATTTTTATTTTAGTCCTTAAAGTTTCATAAAATTACATTTTCTACCCCAAAACTTATTATTTTCCTTAAGATATGTCATAAGACTTCGATTTGATCCAATTTTCAGTTGATTCTTCGTAATTAAAACTGGGGTTTATTATATTGATAACCAATAATACCACATATCTAATGATACAACATTTATAAGATAATAAGTGACACAAGAGTGTAAAAACAAACTATATATAAAAGTGGGGTCATAACAAAAATCACGGGAATCCAATTATGAAATATCATCACAAAGATAAATATTATGCTCATGTAACGAGAGTCCCAACAAGCAATAGACTCTTTTTGCAAAAATTTTAATTTTTGAGTATATAGAAATACAAATCTATCAAAGTATATGTGTATAAAGACTACGTATAGGTACATGTACATTATATCATGGAATAGAAAAAAATATCTGAATCATCGATATGGAATGAAATTGTGTGAACTTAGACCATAGGAAAATGAACATAGGCATACGAAACAAAGGCACAGAAAGTAATATGAGATACTTCTAAAGGGAGAACTCAATTTCAACCTTAGGTGTAAAAATGTTGAACAAGGTGAAATTGACTTCACTTCTGCAAAAGGCCATGTTTTTCAATGCTTCTAAAATCAATAACGCCAAACTATTTAATATTTTTCAAGAAATTTCATTGTGAAAATCCATTGATCTTGACTTATAACACCCCCAAAATCTCAAATTTTGAAGTATACACTCTCAAATTTTTGAAGATATCATAATGATCATAAAATAGAAGTATCAACGAAATAAAAAAAAATTGGCCTTGGTAATTTTATTTATGTGTGACTAAATATTCTTTTAGTCTCTTGCCAAATGTTGGCCTTTAATGCAAAGAGGATTTCCTCTTTCGTAGCCCATTTCCATTTCTTAAGAATAAATATTCTGGGAAAGGAAATCCGATCAATGGTTCTTACAAGCACAATTTATTTCTGCTACATTTTGTTTGTTATTAAACACTATTGATGTGAGAACATCATATCCCACACATGACCAGAAGTAAACGTTCAAAAAGTTCGTGCATGTGTGCATTAAAGGTGATAAAATTCTAGCATGAAGAAAGTGATCAATAATGAACAACAACATACTAGCCACACATTATAAAGCATACTAAGAAACGAATCCTTGTATCAAAACATCATGAACAAGTCACATTAATGGATGGAATGAAATTGTGATTCGAACATATTAAATGCACATCTATAATGTAAAAAAAAATACAAAAATCTTTTTGAATGTTTTCAAGCTTGTTATAAAAAAAAAATCTTTTTGGAAAAAAGAAAATCTTTTTGGATTTTTTAATAAATATAAACATAGAAATAAAATCTAGTAATAGGGAGAAAAGATAGCAATATGATAACACTATAGCAAAATACATTAAAGATCACTCTTCACCCAGCTAGCGTTATCACGGTAAAAAATCGTGGCAATAAAACACACATTTTTTGTCAAGGTCATTGATCGTGACAACACCTTGTCAAGGCAACGGTCAATGATCTTGAAAACTAAGTTGTCACACTCCTGCCAAGGTTTTTTACTGTGACAACATTTAGATGTTCCCACGGTAAAAAAAACTTGACAGTAGCGTGATAAGTTTTTTAAAGAATATAGCAGCTCGACAGACCTAGCACCAAAAATCCCTCTCTCTCTTTTCTCCTCAGCTGCGATGATATGCTCTTCCTCCCTCTGATGATTTCCTCCATCCCCTTACCTCCTCATCTCCTCCACTCCCTCCAGTGATTTTAATGAGTATCAACACCTTGAGCGTTGGATCTAAACACTTAGGGCTTTGGATCTCAACACCTAGGGATTTGGGTTTGAACTTCAGCGATTATTCTTCCTCTATCTCACGAGCAAGTTTAGGTATTTTCATTTTTTCCTCTTGTTTGTTTTTTGAAATTTTTTCATACTAATATTTGTAATTAGTGCGAAGTACTACTCTGATCATGTTATGTTATATAGTAATTGGGGGGGTCAATTTTGTCAAGTATTTCTCTATCATACACTTAGGGCTTTGAATATGCATTGAATATATATGTTAGTTTAGGCTTGATTAGTTTCACTTTATATATATTTTATGCATTTCATGTCAAACACTTAGGGATTTGGAAAGTATTAAATGTATACATGCATGTCAATATATGAACAACAACTATTTATTTTCATATTTACACCGGTTATTTGTTTTGGTATTTACACCTGCTATTTGTCCTGAATACTGATGAGGGTGCGATGGAAATTTTGAATTTTTGTTTAAGATTCTTGAATTGTTGTTGATTGATTAATTTGAACATTTAGATGGCCATTGAGTTAGTTGGCACTAGGCATTTCTAACATTTAGGCTTGTGATACTATTGAATAGAAATGAAACATACTTATTATGGAAATATAAATAACATGTGGTGGAAAATATAAATTTTTAAATATCAATTAAAAGTAAGGTAAAATTATGAATAGAAATAATGAAAATCATACACTTAATAAGTATAAACAAATATTATAAATTTTATTTGACAATTGGCTGTAATTTTGGAAACATGCATTGTTTGATGATTCAAATTTTCAATAAATTAGATTTTACCCGTGTGACATAGTATTTCAATTAGAAACAATCGTATACTCAAAAAGTGTATGATTTTTTCCCATCGTATTATTATATCATGCGAGTAAATATAATTCATTGTAAATTTAAATCATCAAACAATGCATGTTCTAATGTTACCGCCAATTACCAAATAAAGTCTATAACGCATAGTTATAAGCTTCTTAAGTTACACGTACTGTGCATATATATTAGCCTTCTAGTTCTTATGCGTACACATTCAATGAACCTTTGACCTGTTCGAGATTCATTACCCATGTGATAAAATCTCTCAAATTTTCCCGTTTGGATAGTTTGGGACAGAATAATTTCTATATAATAACGTTCTTAGTGGCTTACATTTGTTACTTTTGGGGGAAGTTCTTCTGTCGTCTCTTAATGTTATTTGGGTAAATACTATATGATGTTGTGTTATGTGTTATTTCAATTGATAAATTGAAATGTCATGAACACTTGCAAATCTATGTCGTGTACTTAGAGAACTCTAGGGATATTCTGTATAATGTTCCACAAATTGGAATAATGCGGATGAGCTACTAACTGTATTACAGAAATATGCGGTTTTGAATGGGATAGGTTCCCTCACCCTTTAGAGGAGATGGATGAAATAGGATTCATAATTCTTATTGTGTTAATAAAGAAATTAATTTATTGGGAACTAAATTTTCACACTTTTGTTTATATTAATCCCTGAATATATGCTTCTTACCCATAATAGGTGATTGTTTGTAGTAGCTGTGATTAGGCCTATTAATGGATCGAATTTTATCCGAATCCGAATCCGATCCATTTAAGCGGATATGGATCATGCCTAAAATCCGATTACCCGATTGCCCAATTACTCGTTTATTAAATGGAGCGGATTTGGATTCATATACTCCGATCCGTTAGTAATCCGATCCGATTAATATTTTTAATATATATATATAAGTTACATATAATATATTTTTAATTAGTATATATTGTGTTTAATAATATTATAAATATATATTATAAATATTTATTATAATAGTTCTTTATTTCATTATCTGTTTTTTTGGAACATTTGCAAAATAAATTTATGAAATATGAGTTGAAAATAAAAATGTTGCAAATCAAGTTTAACATAAACGGATAATCGGATCGGATCCGAATCCATTTAATATAAATGGATATGGATTTGGATTTACCTGTTCTGATCCGATTAATAAACGGATCTGATCTAAATCCATTTAACATAAACGGATATGGATTTGGATTTACCTTATCCGGTACAGATTCGATCCGTTTATAGGCCTAGTTGTGATGGGATATCCTCTATACAAAGAATGGATGGGTAAGACAAATAGACTGGGGATGTTTTTCATAGAGGTGTTGATGAATTTATGAAATATGCAAAGAGATGTCTTAATAATGAAGAGTTACCATATTCGTGTGCTAAGTTTAGGAATGGTAAGGTGTTTGAGTGGAAAATAGTTGAACTACATTTGTTAAGATGGGGTATTCAAGATAGTTATCGATTTTTTTTCATGGGGAATCGCATGTTCCTTTTTCCCCGAGTAACCTTAATAATAATTAAAAAGTAAGATAAATGTACAAGGGGAGGAGGACAATTTATATCCTAATATGCTAGTGGATTTAGTTGATGATTCATATAGAGTTCATAAAGTGGAAGAAAATGAGGTCACTCACAATGTATAAGGTTCAGGTGCTCATGAAGATATCGGGATAAACCTTAATGATGACTATCAAAGTTTAAAACTTAAGGTGGCCCAACCGTTATACCCTAGTTCTGATAAAGATTAAACAAGTTTACATGCCATGGTTGGTTTGCATATTTTGAAGACCTAATATGGTTTGTCTGCCAATAGCTTGATAAGAATTTTGAATTGGGGGAAGGGCTTGCTACCCAAGCACTTCTAAATATCTATCATACTATAAGGAACAATTTGATAGGTTTGGGAATGAGGTAAAAATAAATTCATGCTTTTGGGTATGACAACATGATATACCGAAAGCAGTATGAAAAACTCAATCAGTGTCCAACTTGCAATGAACCTTGATATGTGCAATCTACTAGCAAGGAAGGAATAAGCATAAAAGTGCCTCAAAAGTGTTGAAATATTTTCTCCTTAGGCCTATATTGAAGCGATTTCTCATAGTACCATGGGTAGTAGAGGAAATGACTTGTCATGCTAGGGTAGAAGTAGAGGATAATCTCACGCGTCATCCTATTGATTCTACTACTTGGAAGAGGATGAATTATAAGTATCTCTATTTTGATTAAGAATAACGTAACATTCATTTGGTAATATGAACAGATGGTTTCAATCCATTTGGAAATCTAAGCATTAATTGTAGTGTATGGCTAGTGATCCTAACACCACTCAAACTCTCTCATTCACAGTGTATGAGACCTAAATTTTCAATGTTGTCTTTGTTACTACATAGGCCAAAGGAACCAAGTGTTGACATCATTGTTTACTTAGATCCTTCGGGAGAAGAATTAAATGAGTTATAGGAAGAGGGTGTGTAAGAATTTGACTCTTTTATAAAAGAAAAATTTATGCTAAAAGCTATGTTGATATGGGCAATTCATGATTTTCAATCTTATTGGTCATTATTCGGTTATGTAGTACATGGTTATTTGGGTTGTCCTATTTTTGGAGAGGAGACTAAATCTATACGTCTCATAGCTAGTGAAAAAAAATATATACCATTACCATAGGAGGTTTTTATCCCCGCTCATAATTTTAGATTTAAAGAAGGTTCCAATTTTTTATCGGGCGGGGTTGAACATAGGCTACCTCCGAGAAAACTTTCAGGTTCATAAATATAAAGAAAATCTTCTAATTGTGGCCCTAATATGCCAGGTAAGAATCCTAAATTGAATAATTCAAGAATAATAATACCCTAACTAGGAATGAAAATGAGATAAGAAAGGCATGGTCTAGGAGGTCAATTTTATTTGACTTGCCTTATTGGAAGAGTAACCTGGTACGCCATGTGTTGGATGTGATGCATGTGAAGAAGAACATCATTGAACATATTATTGGCACATGGCTTGGTGGGAGCCATTCTAAGGATGGAGAAAATGCACAAAAATACCTTAAATCATTGAAACTTAATCCACAACTATAATTGAAAGAAGATAGTAAGGGAAAGACAATAATTCTCCCTAGTGCATTTACTTTAACGAGTGATGAAAGAAAGGTTATTTTAGACATAATATATAATTTTAAGGTTCCATCTAATTTTTCATCCAACTTTCAAAGGATTGTGAGTTATGCTACCCATGATTTACATAAGTTTAAGTTCCTACGATTGGCATGTGATCATGCAATTCCTCCCACTGATGTTCATGCAATTTCTCTAAACACAAAGATTTATGGAGGGCCATTATGCAAGGTAGTCAATCGAAAGCACATGGTGACCATAAAAGTAGTCGTTGCCGAAGTAATTTGTGTATTGGAGAAGTACTTTCCCCAATATGTTTTGACATAACTTTTCACTTTCCCCATTATTTTTTTACATGAGTGTTCACCTGTTAGTACACTTATGCTACGAGGCACTTATTTGCAGCCCAATTTAATATCGTTGGATGTACCTGTTTGAAAGGTTGATGAAATTTTTCAAAGATTATGTCAAGAATACGCGATACATTGAAGAATTAATTGCGGAGGAATACATCACCATGGAGTCATAAATCTACAGTCGGGAATATATGCCTAACCCAAACAACGTGGATAATAGTGAAGAGTTCGTCGATAAGAGTGGTTAGGTGATGTCCATGCGAATGAAATTAATGAGTTTACCGCATGAATACTTTGCTCCTTATCTATTCGAGACACATGAAGATGTCATAGAATGGAAAACGTGAGTTTACATTATTTTTAATTTTATATTATTTTAATTTTTATATATCATCAATTTCGTAATATGTTCGTCATGATCAATGAAGGAAATATGATGTGTGTGGGAAAGATGAAGAACAATGACACAATCAAACAGCGAATTTAGGATGTGGGTGTCATATGAGGTATTTATAATGAGAATGTCTCTTATTAAATAATATATTATAAGAAGCTTTAAAACTAACCTAATTAATTTATCTATAATCTTACTCTTGAAGACGGGTGATGTGACATCAAAGCTTGCTCGTCTAGCCACCAGACCCTTGTTCATGTTACAGGAGTATAAAGAGTATCGATTGAACGGTTATGTGTTCGGTGCAAGGGTGCACGAGGAAAATAAAACTGTACAGAACTCGAGCATTTGATACACGGCTCTTACTTATTTACGAGCGAGCGCGAAAGATAAAAACCTCGTTGAAGCTAAAAATACTTACCATGGTGTTGATAGGAATATATTTGAATTGTACCATATAAAATTCAAAGAGGTTGTGTTTTACTGTGATTGGGTAAGACTTGAGAATAAAAATTCTTGTGAAGTTGACGTGGTACCAATTTGATCATGGTTGACTTGTCCAAGTTCAAGAGCAACGAGCACATGAGTGATGAGTCATTTTTTGTGCCTTTCAAAAGGTCAAGCAAGAGTTTTACTTGAATTATATCAATAATGAGCTTTAATTAATAGTCCTACACATACCAAATCATCTAACGAGTAGCGTGGATGACTTATCAAATTAGGGATCGTAGTGGAGAACAAGACAGACTTATAAGCTATGGCCCTGGAGTTGCTGAAGACGAATATTTTCCCTTGTTACACAGATTAGAGGAAGGTGCCCTACGAGCTTAAGATGGCCATCTAGGGCGCATTATAGGTAGCTTCTCATTTTCTCATTCTTTTGTATTTATATTTATAATTTATAATTTAAATAATACTAACTCACTTTATTTTTGTTTTGTATTTTTTTGACAGGAACAATTCGTCTTTCCCCCAAATTTACGTAACTCCGTGTTGGAACAATTAAGAGATCGATATAAAATGTTGAAGAAAAACATGCACGTACGATACTTTGGCTAGGACCGAGAGTCCATCTTACGACTTAGGGACACGATACCCTAGAAGAAACCAATCTCATTGGAAATAATGAGGTCTTGGAAAGGAAATTTTCCTCTTGTCAATTGGGGAAGGAAAATCGGGCCAAGAAGGTCGACGTGCACTACTCCGGGTGTACGTCTTACACTGGGTGGAGCACATGATGGTATTAACCATGAATCATCAGGATTTTTTAGTGTGATAAGGGCACCTTGTCAAGGTTATTAACCATGACAATTCGCTAATATTGGTGTAGTGTAAGCATACTATACTACATATAAGTATTCATCTCATTCATTAGTTCGGGAGGTATTCTCAAAAGTGTAGACATCCTTTGAAATTAATCCATCAAACATTAAGAATGATTTACTAAAAACTCCACTTTCACTCGAAAACGATAATGATAAAAATTTCTATCAAGATGTAGTGGGAGAAGGTGTGGGAACACGGGCATGAGAAACTCTTTCGATCTTAAAACAAAACTCTCTAAGGTGACCTCTTTTTTATAATGGGAACAAACATAGACATGTTTAGGTCTACCTTGGTTAAAACTCCTAGGACGGGAATCTTTTTGGTAGGGTAGTTCTAGTCCCATAATTATTCATCACAAACTTGAGAACCATCTCGGATGCAGTATTGGAAGTGTATGCACCATCATAACCAATCCCTTGCCTCTCATTAAAACCTAGTGCAAGACTGTGGAATATCTTTCCAACCTTATTAGATGTATCCTCCAAAGTAACATTCACCTCCCTGGCATGTTTGAGATCTTTCTCGAGTTGGAAAATATGGGCTTTAAGTTTCTCATCAGTCTTTGATGAAGCTTAAAGGTATCTTATAAGATTAGAAACAATGTTGGTCAAATTGGTCTTTTCCCTACCAACCAAAGTAAGTTTCTCACACAAATAAACTTTCAACTTCTTGAGTTGACTCACTGATGCCTCACACTATATTAAAACATTTAAATCATTTTTTACATCCAACACCCTAATAGCCAAGTTTCTATTTTCCTTCTTCATTTTTAAGACTCTTTGTAAAGTTCGGTGTAAGATTTTTAAAGGCCACATTCTCCCCCACTCAAATTTTCTTCATCAACCTCACTCTCTCCAAAATGATTTGACAAATTGTTGAGTCAATCAGGTTTAGAATGTCCTCACTGATGTGAGACGGACTAGAATTACTGACATGATTTTCCATTAACGTAAACAAGGTACATATGGTGATTCCTCCCTGGAATCTACTAACTCGACATAAATATTTCTTGGAGTGGAATTATATGCAGATTTGCCTTTGACCTGCCTCTTAAGCCTAGTGGGGAACTCATGGGCTTTATGTCCTTTCCCTTTAAATTTATAGCATCTATGATTCAACTATCTCTATGGTGATTATTCTCACAAACGTGCTTGCCTGCATTAATGTTTTTTTTTCTTAAAACTTTTATTTTATTTGAAAGAATTTTCTTTGTTAAATTTGAGAAGTTTTTGAATTTAGAGTCAAAAACATTTTCTTTCTTCTTTGTTTGAACTTTTAAAGCGATCCCTTTTTCTTTCTTCTTTAGATTTTAGGGGAACATATGTGATAGTACAAATACAGCACCCTACCGTGGATGATACTCTGCACTGCATATGATTATATGTCGTGACCCTTCTAAGCATAGGGTGCGGCCCTGCCGTGACCTTTCTAAGCATAGGGTATGACCCTACTCAATACGGGGTGCGGCCTTATTAAACACAGGGCACGGCACATACCACTTGTTCATCATGAAAACACCGCGGACCTACCTAGTACAGGGTACGTCACCTTTAGCTTTAGCTTGTTATAGGATGCAGCACTCACATTGCTTTCCTTACAGGTCGCATCCCTCTCCATTACAGAAACTCTAGATCTTATATACGTCACGTGCTCAGGGCACGTGAGCACATCTCCCATAAATAGAGGACCATGCCTCAAAATAAAGGACCGGTTCCCCTCTCTCAGAATAGTTTCAACAACACACAGCAAAGCCTTGCCATACTCTCTCTATATACAACCTCAATATATGACTTGGGGGATACTCACCTACATCATGGACAGATCTCCAGCACGCCTGAAACCGCAACATCCATGTATTCTCTTTTATTCTTACACTTGTACGTCTCATATGGCTTGATAATATTGTACAATGTAACGCATCTAATGAGAGTAGTGCACCAAAGTGGACGTAGGCCTATTTTAGAGGTTGAACCACATTATACCTTGTCTTCTCTCTATTTACTCGCTTTATTTACTTATTATACACGTTACTCTTGATTTACTGATATGGGAATGACAAAGTGGATGTTTTATCGCATCAATAATTTGGCGTCGTCTGTGGGAAACGAGATATTTCAATCTTGTTTCTCTATATTTCGAGTTCTTAAATACCTTATTTCATTCGTATGGATCTTCTGGATCATCGTCTCACGAGTAAATTCTGGTTATTGAGCTCTATCTTATATTTACACCATTAAATGGGTATTTCATATATTCAGATATGTTATGACCTCTCTTTTATGACCTTAGATCTATCCTACATGCCCCTATGATATCATTTCATCTAGATAGTGCTGAAAAGCATGATGGGCTTTACCCTCGAAATATGAATGGTTAGGGAACAATTTTGTTTACTCCCTTATTGTTGTTCTTTGCCTATAATCTATGGTTTATTATTATAATGGTTCCACTTTGTGCACCGAGAGGTTATTCTCTCATGGATAGACCTTAGTAGGTATGCTATCCACGAGTTTCGAGAGAAAAACTTAGTTTCTGGGATTCAATTTTGGGATTGTCCCTTCACTGCCTTGGTAGGGATGTGGCGTGGTAGTTCAACTACCTTATATATCGCTGCCTCTACTGGGGCAGTTGTAGTACCAAAAGCTTCAAAACATCAAGGAACGGACTCAGGTGGTCTCCAGCTCAACCTTGGTTATTATCATATAAAAACCACGGCAGTGCACCTATGTTCCATACTCGCCGCGGCCTCAACAACAATACCATGCAGCAGTGCAAACGTTGCATACCCATTTCCTACTTGGTCACTTCAATATTTCTAAGATTACTCACTTCTGTTAGTTTTATCTCAGATTATATATACTTTGTAAAGACTCACAAAAGAAGAAATGGAGGGAGAATCCATCCAGAGCACAGAAGTCAAAGATGAGATTATACAACTGTATAATCATCTCAACCACCCCTACGATAATCATGCTACACTTCAAACACAGGCCAACTATTTGACTCAGAGGGTCCTAATGCTAGAGGCTGTGGCCTCACCCAATGTGGACGCTGCACCCAGGAACGTTGCTTTAATAGCCTTTGCTGCCGCGGCAGTATCGGAGGATCTGTCCGCAGAAGCTATCAACAGGAGTCAGAAAAGGAAGTCAGAAAAGGCAAAAGGAAGCTCGAAGGCCTACACCCTATTGGCCTTCCCAATCGAAGACATCTTTGAGTCCATTAAGGAGGAAAAGATGTTGAGGTGGTCAGAGAAGCTCAAAGCTCCACCCCACAAGAGGAACAAAGCCAAGTGGTGCAAGTTCCATCTGGACCATGGCCACGACACTAAGCAGTGCTATGCACTAAAGGATGAAATTGAAAGGCTGATTGGGCAAGGGATGCTGCGGAAGTTCCTCAAAGATGTTTAGGGGATGAAGTCTAGTCTCACATACCGCATGCCCATTTCCTTATGTCTTATATTCCATCTGTCTCTACTTTCCAGTGACAACTCTTCTTATGTTGTTTTAAACTAAACTTTGTATTATCTATACAAAGTCATATATATATGAATAGTTATATTAAATCAAGTTCACTTTTATAGTTCCAAATTTTGATTCTCATTTCCATGAAATGTTATCTTATAAAGACCATTTTCGTCTTAAACAACCATATCTCGATTGGAGACAACATGTTAGATCTAGAATAACAGATTATCTCAGAAGATTATTATTATTTCGGGATGCACCTACGGAGGGATTGCGCTCTTAATTAGCTCACAAGTTCCCCTCACGATGTGAAACTATATCTTATCATATGATGATCATATTCATGAAAGCATATGAGGATTCAAGGAGCTTTTATTAGCCACAGGGGCTTACAATGCCCGTTCTTAGCTTTAGAGATGTGTCATTAAGTCGGGAGACTTGTAATATCTAGACAGGAATGGCTTTATATATATATATATATATATATATATATATATATATATATATAGTTATGGGTGGATTAATAACAAAACCCAGCCTGGGGAGGCTTGATAATATCTCATTTATCAGCTGTGGGTGGCTTAATAACATAACCCAACCTGGGGAGGCTTGATAATATCCCATTTATAAGCTGTGGGTGGCTTAATAACATAACCCAGCCTAGAGAGGCTTGATAATATCCCATTTATTAGCTATGGGTGGCATAATAACATAACCCAGCCTAAGGAAGCTTGATAATATCCCATTTATTAGTTGTGGGTGGCTTAATAACATAACCCAGCCTGGGGAGGCTTGATAATTTCCCATTTATCAGTTGTGGGTGGCTTAATAACTTAACCCAGCCTGGGGAGGCTTGAAAATATCCCATTTATATACAGAAGGACGGTGTCAAAGAAGATAAAAGCCATATTTCGTGAAAGGCAATTGAAGTGACTAGAGGAAAGCCATGAAAGGAAATTACTATTTTTCTATAATCACAAAGCATTCCAGAGCTACAGAATCAAGGGCTAAACATACGGCCACAGAAATTAAATGAATCAAGCGACAAAGGCAAGCAGTATAGTTAACCTGCCACAACCATGATCAAGAAGAGATATTGTAATGAGGATCCAGTTGTAAGGTATCGCGGCCTTAAACTAATTTAGGGTTTGTTTAATTAAGCAAGAAAGTGAAATATAAAGGTGTCAGTTGAAGTATCAAGGCATTGGAAGAAAAATCATAAAAATGTTATAAAGAAACCATTGGATAGTCGCAGCCTTGATAGGGATTACAGGTCATAGCCATGGCCATTCTTTATATTCCATATTGGTTATGGGATGACAAAAAAAACAACTATATGGTTCAAGAAGCCAAAGGTTAAGGGAAAGCACCCATTCAAGAAAAGCACCATGGAGTAGGACCCAATTATAAAGCTATAACCATAAAGCTACAGAAGATTGTTCCCAAACACTCAAAGGTGTTGTGGCCTATTAGAGAAAAACAAAGATGTAGCATCTATTTAGGAAGGGTCTACGACCAATTTTAAATATTTAAGATTGTACGTAGCGGAGAAAAGGGGCGCAGCCCAACCACATTATAGTGTCGTGATCTTAAGTTATATTCCATTTTGGTTTCTTAATATGGCTGTAGCCAATGACCCAAACATTTGCAAAAAGTAGCTGCATTATTCAAGAAAGCAAATATGTATAGAGAGAGCATTCATTTAAGTGTCAAAGCAAGCAAAGCAAAGCAGAAGAAATTCAAAATCTCCTAGAAAAGGAGGCAGAAATAATAAGCATTGAAGGTGGTCGCAGCCTTAATAATATCAGTTCTAAGATTACAGACAAGGCGGGCCGCAGCCACTATAAAGAGTTACAAAAAGTGACAAAGGGGTGCAGCCCATATATGTAAAAGTTCAAAAATTAGAAGGGACGTAGCCCTATACGGATGAGCAGTTCAAATAATTTTGAAGATTACAGGCTCACGAGGCCACATCGTCATTGGTATCCCCTTCCTCACCATTCGCGACTATTTCAATCTCTTCCCCCGCGGCCGCTTCCTCGGCCTCTGCCCTCAACCTGGCTTTCTCTTCGATCATGGCCTTGAGCTCAGCTATGCATTACTGATGCTCAACGTCACCAAGTCCCCAGGCAAGAACCGTCTCCTTAGTCTCTAAGAAATTCTTTATGATTCTGTGTCGGAGCTCTTGGTAACTGCATAGGTAGGCCCTAATATTTATGAGATAAAAATCTTTGGAGACCTTGAATGACTCCACTGTGCTGACGATGGCCAGTTGAAGAACTTCACCATGATCCTCCTCCATTTTCTTCATTGCCACGACGTGGGCTTCGACATCACGAGCAGTCTTGGCCTCCAGCTCCTCATACCTTCTAAGGATAGGGTGCGTCCCTAATCAATACGGGGTGCGGCCCTATAAAACACAGGGCGCTGCACATACCACTTGCTCATCATGAAAATGTCGCGGACCTACCCAGTATAGGGTGCAGCACATTTGGCTCTAGCCTGTTACAGGATGCATCACTCACATTACTTGCCTTACAAGCTACATCCCTCTCCATTACAGCAACTCCAAATTTTAAATACGTCACGTGCTCAGGGCACGTGAGCATATCTCCAATAAATAGAGGACCACACCTCAAAATAAGGGACCATTTCCCCTCCCTCAAAATAGTTTCGACAACACTCAGCAAAGCCTTTCCATACTCTCTTTATATACAACCTCAACATACGACTTGGGGAATACTCACCTACATCATGGCCAGATCTCCGGCACGCCTAGAACTGCAACAGCCATGTATTCTCTTTTATTCTTACACTTGTATGCCTCATATGGCTTGATAATACTGTACAATGTAACGCATCTAATGAGAGTAGTGCACCAAAGTGGACGTAGGCCTATTTTAGAGGCTAAACCACTCTATACCTTGTCTTCTCTCTATTTACTCGCTTTATTTACCTATTATACACGTTACTCTTGATTTGATAATATGGGAATGACAAAGTGGACGATTTCTTGTATCAACAATACGTATTTCATATGTTTGAAGGTCTTTATGAATTCTTCTAATCTAAGAGTATCTAAAATTCCAAAAGAATTTTGGACTGTGACTTTTGGGATAAAATGGGATGGGAGAAATATTGAAATATTGATATATTTTTAACTACCCTCATATCTAGAGTTTTCTCAGCCAAATTAAAACTGGAGTTAATTATATCAGATAATCGTGCATAAAATTCATCAAATATTTCAGTCTCTAGCACGGTAATCATTTTAAACTGTGTGGTGAGATTGTAAAGCTTAAAAGCTTTCATAGCGTTGCTACCCTCATGAGTGAGTTGGAGGATATTCCACGCTTCCTTACACATGGTAAACGTCATAATATGACAAGATTCCTCAGGTGTGACTGCACCAAAGATTGTACTTAAGCCTCAGGAATTAAAATTACTCCATTTAAAATTATATTTTCTTAAAGCAATAACAAGTTTAAAACTTATGGCATCGTCTTTAGTCATAGTGGGTGGCCCACACTCTTTCACAAAAAGTTAGACACACTCATCAAACGATTTCAATGCCGAACTATTTCAAGATTTACAACATGTATAATTAGACACATAAAAAATAGGAACCCTATTCTATAAGTTATCCATATAACAACAAAATAAATATCACATAATAAATTAGTGTAACCCATACCAATTTAAAAATGCATGTTATATGCATAGTCTGTAGAGTAGGTAATACACACATAAAATTCCTTTTTAGACAAATTTTATCTTGATTAAAATTATCTTAGCATGCAAGATAATGTGAAGCCAAAACATATTCCAATATCAAAGCCAAAATAGAATGGGAAGAAGATAGAGGAAAAAATCCCTTTACGGCAAAAACTATAATTCAACACTATTTTAGATAAGGCAGACCAATACAAAGTTATAGACAACTTAGAGCTCCACCAAGTTTAATGTAATAGCGTCTTCAAGTGTTCCAAATAATATGGTAGAATATAGCACTGTCCAGCAACTCTTACCTCTATATCCACCGATTAGCCTCAATAATAACATTTCCTCTCTTCTTCAGCAATATATCCTTCACTCCATAAATCAGTAGTAGATAAAAATATCCATAAGATTTAGAACTCAAAATATGTTCTTATTGGTTTGGTAAAGTGATATCAAATGATCCAAGGGGTTTGGATGAAATTCTTTAGAGAGTTTGATCACAAAAATATCTCTAAAAGGATTAAAAACAAATACATCTATGCATCTATATTTATAGCAAAAATATATCTAAGATATAGATATAAAAGATTTCATTTGAAATCAGCTAAAAACCAAAATCTTGCTTAGTTGTTCGAATGAAGGTACATCTCATTTGAATGAAGTACCATACCACATTCAAACGCACTTCCAAGGATAGATCAAATAACATTCTAAATATTTCCAAAAGATGTGACACTAAATTTCATTTGAATGAAGTATGAAGCGTTCTAATGAGGTATATGGTTTCATTCGGATGACATCTAATGTCGTTTTAACAAACCTGCGTAATTTTTCAAAAAATATTTTACAACATTTTGAAAATTCAAACTCTTTGAAAAAGACTAGAATAAAGATAAATCACATAAACCACCTCATAAAATTTCTACGGTAAAGTAACGACACTCGATCTTCGATTCTTTCCTATAGTCAATAACTCTTCTTTACTTGAAGATTTGAGAACGTTAAAGGTATAGGAAGGTGTAAGAGATAAGCCAAACTACAATTAAACAATGACAAATTATAAATCTTTCTTTTATATTCTCCAGTCTTCCAAATCCAAACTAAATAATGACCCTTGTCAAGTGTAGTATCCTAATTGACTCTGAAGCTTCTTCCCATTAGGTTCAATTGGTTGGCATCGTGTTTCCACCCAATTATCAATTTTTTACCATTGGAAAATCCTTTATGTTTATTACTAGTAACTGGGCCACTTTGAGTTAATAATGGGGTAGACTCATTATTACTTTATCAAAATCTAAAAGAAAATTTAACATGAATAATTACCAAATTAAAACAATTTTGGCATATTTTTACAATTCGAGAAGATTTTATGGCATATTTTCACATTTCTAACATATTTTTAAAGAAGAATTTCACTGTAGCATAATTTATTTGTAACAAAATATTTTAGCAGTTTTTTGGCAAAATGTTTCACCAACTAATAGGATAAACATAGGTGTAGGAATTAAAGAGAAAGAAAGTAACATGCGATGGTTTCTCTACTAGATAGGTAGACACCTACCTGAATGTACAATCATTTTATCTAAAGGTAGGGACATCGTTGACTGAGATGACTCTTATTGGGACTAATGTGATCCTATTGACATCCAAAAAAAATGGGCAAATCATTTCTGCGTGATAATCATACGACCCTCCTACTCCCACGTGATGATAAGGGCATTTAGTTGGAATGATATATCTCTCTAGAAAACATATATGTCGAAATAAATATGAAAAATCACTATACATGATACAAAAAAAGAAAAATTACACTACATCGATTTTCCTTTGATTGTTTGAATTTTCAATACATTTCTATTTCTTCTAGAAAATCTGGCAAATCCTACATGTTGAGCCAACAACATTTTATCCTATTATGAATGGATAAAATTGTCCATGTGGATGAAAGCATACTCATAATCACATGCACGAGAAAAATTATGTTAGGACAAAAGCCTCTCATCTTTAGAATGTTATATACTCATTCTTACTTATTCATATGATCTCCCACATTTAAATTTGAGTACATTTTATGTTTCTTAAGTTCTATCCATAAAGCATGTAACTCTCGTTCTTCTTGTTCTAGTAGCTCTAGTAATTTCTCTCTACATGTTGGATTATATTATTAAAATACCTTTTCTTTTGCTTCATCTCAACACAATGGTATCATCTGGACTATTATTTCAAACAAATATATTGTTATATTTGTTTCCCATATTTTTCGCAAGTAATGACAAAACTCAAATTTTTGAAATTCATACATGGTTATTGGAGTGCCATCTTTAAATGTTGTATTTTCAAATTCTTAATTTTATCATTAAATTTTACAAAAGGCCACATTATTTCCTGTCACAATATTAAAAAGACATAAATACAAAAGTAAAGATTTAATAAAACATCATTTTAGTCATCAATTTCTACTTCCAATGCGTTCTCACTAACATAACAGAAAGGTAATAAAATTAAACCTTTTAAAACATCATCCCATCATTCCTCAATGCCAAAAAATTGTAACTACTTCAATAATCAATTAACACGCTTCAGTCATCGTCCCTATCTTCCTTCCTACCATCATTATCCAGAATGGTTGTGTTAATTATGAAGACATTTATCCCTTGCCTCACTCAAGGTCCATTTTAATCTTGATCTAGTTGTTGCGTGCTAAATAACTCAACTTCATGGACATCGAAGTCTTCAGTGATCGAATATTCATTGAAGTTGTCTCTTGGTGTCATCGAGATAACAACTTTCCAGTTTGATTCTAATAGGTCTTCCATATACCAGACTTGTTTTTCTTAAGATTCTAGGATGAAAGCTTCATCACCAGCTTGATTATCTTTGTATAACAAATCATTTAAGTTAACTACAGTAAAGTAAAATTCATATAATTTTTTACCCATACATTTATATATCCAGTTGCATTTGAATTACACAAAATTGATGTCGTTAATTTAATGAATCTCATTGATGTCTATAACTTGTCCATAAAAAGTAACATCCCTTAAAAATGGATTTTTGTCTCTATGGTTAGAATATCTCATCTGTGCAACTTTTATAATAACACCACTATTTTGATTTTTTTCTACGTTGATAAACCACCTTTGTTCGAATATGAAAACCACAAACAATATACGAATGGAATCTAAAAGCATCCTTTAAAGGCCCTAAAGACATACTTGGTTCAATTTGTGAAATACACTCCTTTAAAAAATTAATAACACATGATACAAATCATAATCAGGACAGTAGGTTTATACTTTCCAAATTTTAGTCTTGGATACTAAGTTCCTACGTGAGCATGCGAGATATCGAGTATGTAAAGAAAAAGAAAAACCACAACTCGTCGATGTACAAGGAAAACCCAAATGAAAAAACCCACGAATGATCAAGCCTATACAAAATCCACTATGAATACAGTTTTTACACGAAGACACACAAGACTTACAGACTTGACTCCATAAGACCCGATGATGTAATCTTCAATACCTTCATTCGTAGTACGTGTAGATCTAACACACTGCACAACATACTTGTGTCTCGGTATCCAGCAAAATCCAAGCACCATCTCCTATAATAACTCATGTGAAGGTTCACCTCACCCAAACCGGGATGAATGTATGAGAGGATAAATTTATGGTTTTTGGCTCCTGGAAAAATGATCCTAAAGATCAAGCAAAATGTTGGAGACATTTTGTAAACAAAAAATATGTTTTCTTTTAAAGTGTAAAGGAAAAGGTTTCATTTTTATTGAGCTCCAAAGTAGTTTAAAATACGGAAGTAGTGGATGAGGTTAGAAGTAAAAACTAAATTTTTCAAAACATAATCCGCTCATTCGAATGACTGAACTTACTCATTAGAATAACATAACAAAATGTCGTTGGAA
The DNA here is from genome assembly GCA_949130495.1 of Sambucus nigra. NCBI lineage: Eukaryota > Viridiplantae > Streptophyta > Magnoliopsida > Dipsacales > Adoxaceae > Sambucus > Sambucus nigra. The sequence goes on from OX422207.1 coordinate 724,443,213, forward strand.
CAAGCCTTCAAACAAAATTTCAGGCAAAATCAATAAGTATCTCGTCCGAAGCCATTTGAACGACCATGTGAGAAAGGTCATTTGAACGAGATATCAAACAAAATTGTAGGGAACTCCATGAAGGAATTCGTCTAAAGCCGTTTGAACATACATGTTCAAACGAACTCATTTGAACGACCTCTGTAATTTTGGAAAATTAATTTTAACATTAATGAGAAAAAAGTGTTTGAAAAACTTTCACCAAGAAGCGTGTAACAATTAAAAATTTGTCTCCAACAAAGTATAAATTAACCGGGTCATATACCTTTTGGGAAAATGAACAATCACATGATGGGGTGAAGAATTGTTGAATGTTGAACTCCGAGCTGCTGAAATTCTTCATCAAGTAGAGTAGCATGACACCAAATGACCCTAAATGTTTTATCCAACGAAAATAACCAATATTAAAAATTGACTTTATTCAAAATTTGTCCTTAGAAATCTCCCGCTTTAGCTATTTCGAGACAAAACATAAAAAATAAAAAAGACTCAAAATTTTCTAAGTCAGCTCGTCAAGTCGATCCTAATCCCCATCCCCCAAATAAAAAAAATAGACAGACTCGACTCAACTGAGAATGAATATGCTACGCGAAGATCTTGTAGGAAAGAATCTGTCATATGAATAAATAGTCTACCCTAAACATGTGGAAATGAATATGTAAATAAATAAAATTACGAACTCTCCTTAAACATGTTCTCCCCTTTTTGCCTGGAAAAGACAAAGGGACAGAACAAACCTGGAATGTTACTGCATATTGAATAATCCAATATAAATAGCATGAAAATACTAACATGAGAAATAACATCCATAGCATAAAAGGAAATGAAAATCATCCATAACAATGATATATGATAAATTGAAGCAAGAGATGACTAACGTTAATCCATAATAATGTCCAGACTAATGAAACAATATCAAAATCTAAGAAAAATAATAGGAATGTAAAACCAATATCTGGTACAAATGAGAGTAAAAATAAATTAAATATAAAGCACTTCCTCCCAATTACACAGAAGAATTAACTGCCTAAACCAAAATCATTGTGTTAGATTGTCAGGAGCGTCATCTCGAGTTTCATCGCCAAGAGCGGATCCGGTGCCCAAGAATCTGCACATGATGCATCTTAGTACGGTAAATATCCTCAAAGTGTTCATTATGAGGGATTCTCTACGTGCCTGAGCCTCCTCTCTACAGGCCCGAGACTCCTTGGCTAGCTGCCTATCCCTTTGCATGAAGGAAAATAACTCTTGCATCATAGCGTTGTCCTGATGGCGCTCCTCTTGCATTTTCTCAACATCTAAACGCATCAGCCTAAGCTCCTCTAACTCTGGAGGTGGATGAGAACAATAAGTAGAGGGTCGATACTGAGATGGAGTAGATTAGGTAGAAGACTATGATGACTCTGAGTGAGATGGAGTAGGGTGAGGTGTATCTTTCAAAAAGATGACTATGGGACCGAACTATAGATGAACTATTAATGGTCTGATATCGAGTCGAGGGTATATTCGAAGGAAAAAAGGGAAACCAACATCGAAACAACGACGAATGACTAGAATCGTAAAAGGAAATGCCTATCGAACAGGCATGGAAGGTGACATACGAATGAATCTAAGAACTCCATAAATAAAATCAAGGAGACCATTAGAATCCCAATACTTATGGCATACATCATATTCATATTATCCAATGAAATATAAGTATGGTTTGCACATGGTAGGAGCCATACACGAACGATCCAATTAAGGATCATAAAATGAGACTTGAGATTTCTATGATACAAAATGGTAGAACCCGGATGGATCACCTAAAATACAAACTCTAAAATAAGATCATATGAGGGTTTAGCATCTTTAGGTCAAGGTAAAATAGGGTTGGAAACTCTGGGTAAATCGATAAGATGGGGCAATGGAGTCGGCGGTGATACAATCTCCCTACAATAGACCTTTGAGACTAGACCTCTCTCCGCTGTGAGAATTGAAAAGAAAAACTCTCTAATAAGATTGGACACTAGCCACAAAATAAGGGAAATACAATTGGACATTAGCCACAAAATAATGCCTATAATAATGATGATTCTCTGGACAATAGCATCACCTTAAAAATCAATATAATGATTTATTGTGCAAACCCATTGATCTTCAACCTATTTATCCCATAAAAGCATATAATTTTTTGAATTTTGAACAATATTTTGCATACTATACAATGACCTTGACAATAAGAAATTTTTATGCCATGAATTCTTTTAGGCTCTTTTTCTTTTTGCAAATGGTGTCTACTCATGCAAACACAACTTGTCTTTCGCAGCCCGATTCCGATCCTAACAAAAAATTTACCAGATAAATGTTTTTCTACTTTTCTCAATCTGGGCAATAGTTATTACATGCAGAATTATAATGTCTATTTCTTAAAAGTTAGCTGAAAAAATTGATAAGACACCACCTTTCTTTATCTAGCATATGTAAAGTGACGTAGACATTCTCAAAATTCCATGATACTTGTGTGCATGAAAGGAAATGATAGGAGGCAATAATAGAAGAATATACCATAAAAAAGCATCAAAGCGCACAAGTGATATAAAGTCCAGACTAGCTACTCATCGAAAGCCACATGAACATAGATTAATATAGTGATCCGAAAATTTCACACACAAAATCTAAGTGGGAAAGCGTTTTTTGAAAGCCTTTATACAGAAAAGAAAATTAAAAATATTTTTGGAATTTTTGAAAATATATGTACAAAAATGTAATATAGTTCATAGGAAAAAATAGACACGAGACACAACCTAAACTAGATATATGAATCCGAACTCAATCAATGGAACAAACCCCAATGGATTTCCTAAGATTAATGAATCTAAGAGCATCTAAAGGTTTGGTAAAGATGGCAGCCAATTGACGATCGGTGCCTACAAAGCTCAAGGAAACAAATGTCTCTTCAATTAAGTCTCGAATAAAGTGCTCATGAATCCTAATGTGTTTCATTCTAGAATATTGGATGGGATTTCGGGAAATATGGATTGCACTTGTATTATCACAATAAATAGTCATTGTGCCTTGTGAAATATCGTAATCCTCTAACATTATCTTTATCTAAATGAGTTAAGTGCAACAACTCTCGACGGCTATGTATTCAGCCTCCGTTGTGGATAAGGAAATGGAATTTTATTTCTTTCTCATCCATGAGAGAAGTGTACTACCAAAATAAAAACGACCTCCTGAGGTTATCATAAGAATGTGTGTTTCCTAAGGATGGTAAGCCTCGAACTGGGTCTCTCTTCACTAGATAATCAAGATCTCTAAAATTTATAGACCTAGATGTTGATGACAAGGTCAAAAGGGGAATCCTTGGTACTATTGCCAACAAATGAGGACTTTGGAATGATCCCATAACAATTGTCACTAGTCCTCACACCTTGTAGAATAATCTCACCAGATTTATCATAAATCGTGCACTCCATCTGGTTAAACTTAACTGCTAGGTTTTCATCACATAATTGGTTAATGCTTATCAAATTATCTTTGAGTCCATCAACATAAATAAAATTTTCTAGTTTTGGAAAACCAAAAACTTTAATGGTGCCTCTACCTATAATTCTAGACTTACTCCCATCGGCAAAGGTGAATTTACCATCTTTGTCATCTTCAAAAGTGGTAAAAAGGGATTTATCACTTGTCATATGTTTAAAGAATCCACTATCAAAATACCATTGGGAAGTATTTTTATCTTTAAGAGAAACATGAACAACAAAAGCCTTCTTGGTCTTATCTTTTTCAACTCAAGCTTAAGTTATGTTCTTCCCATTGTTGATTCTAGTATTTTGGCTGGAATCAATTTTTTAGGCCATATAAAACCTTAGAAACTCTTCCACTAAACATTTGAATGTACTGACTAGATACTCAACTTGGTTTTTAAGGCTATCTAATGATCTATAGTGTGCCTTAGGAGTATTGGGATAAGAATTCTTCCTAAGCTTGTAATAAAAATCTCTAAGATGAACCCTTTTTGTGGCAAAAGGTACAAATATAGTGTTGATTTGGAGTCACTTTTATAGGTTACTTAGGTAGATTTTCTCTTAGGTAGGTTATGTTTAGGAGGGTTTGTTTTGGTAACAAACTTAGCTAAAGGTTTGGATTTAACGTTTGATGACTCACCATCTTCATATCCTATACCCTTTTCCTTTTGATATCCTTTCTCCTTATAACCTAAAATTATCCTCAAGTGTGACTTTGAGTTCTCTAGAGGCCTTGATATCTTTCTCAAGTTTGAGAATTTCTTCTTCAAGTGGTTTTTGAATCTCCAAGGATTCATGAACATGTTTGGTAACATGAGATAGAGAGTCAGCCAAATCATATTTTTCTATAGCCACCAAAATAAACTTCTTAGAGAGATAAATCTTTATCGCTTCGAGTTGACTAACTAAAGCCTCCTTCTCCTTCAGGCTTTTCAACTCCTTTTCTAATGTCAACACCTTAAAAGATAACCTTTTGTTTATCTTTTAAATTCACATAGACTCGGTGTACAACTCAAAATAGGTGAACTACAATTCACTTTCATCAACATCACTATCACTTCCTTTGTCATCACTACATTATGAGTGAGTTGATACAACCTCAAGATCATGCTCAAAAATTTCAACACTAGGATGCGACTCATTTTAAGTGCTAGCATGACTCGACATAAAAATGGTGAATTTGTTTCCAGAAGGAACGAAATCATCTGAGTCCTCAGACTCATTCTCACCATCGTTAAGAGTCTCATTATAAACGTCTTTATTCTTACCTTGTCTCTTAAGCTTAGTGGGTCACTCATACTCTCTATGACCTCATCCCTCACACTCAACACATCTCTTGAAATCATCCTTTTTAAAGTTATCTCTTTTAGAGTTTTCATTTTTAAACTTATTTTGATCTTAATTATTAAAACTTCTGCTTGCCTTGTTTCCTATTTTTCTTGAATTAGGTTTTTCAAATTTTGAGTTTTGTTTTTTAAACTTGAGAAACTTTTTAATTTTTTTAGCAAATAAGGTCATATCATTAGGATCCATATCAGAATCTTCAAATTTGGACACTCCTTCCTTTTTAACTTTAGAGCAACTACCTTATCTTTCTTTTTGTTATCTTTAGAAAACATGTCTAATTCATATGTTTGGACATCACCTACAAGCTCTTCAAGGTTTAGTGAATCTAATGCTCCCAAAGAATTAAGAACTGTGACTTTCGGGATGAAACAACTAGGGAGAGATGTAAGAATCTTCTTGACTACATGAGTTTGAGGGATCTTATCACCTGGGTTGAAACATCAGTTGAAAATATCAAAAATACGAACATAAAACTAATTGAATGTTTCATTATCTTTCACGGTGATAGTTTCAAATTGGGTGGTTAAATTTTGGAGTTTAGATGCCTTAACGGCACTCGTTCCCTCACAAGTAACTTGAAGAATGTCCGATGCACCCTTTTAAGTTTCACAAGTCATAATACAACGAAACTTTGCAGGAGTAATGGCACTAAATAAAACATTTAAACCTTTATAATTAAAGTTATAGAATTTTAACTCTTCCTCACTCCATTATTCTACAGGTTTTAAAACAGTTTCTTCTTCAATAATATTAGTAAGAGGGGACCACCCTTTTCAACAACAAGACAAACACAATCATCAATTGAATTTAAATCAGATCTCATACATGCTTCCAATAGGAATAATTAGTTCCACAAAAAATAAGGGGTCTATTTAATGAATAATTATCCATATAAACTCCAAGATTCATCTAAATAACTTTTAAAAATAAGTTTTGATACTAATTTGAAGTGACAAGGTTATATGGATTCGGTTCAATTCGTGAAATACACTTATTTAAAATAATTAACAACACATGATACAAATTATAATTAGCCCAATAGGTTGATGTAATACCCCATATTTTTTTATGATTTAAATAATTATGGGAGTGATTATTATAGTGGGATTAATTGAATTAAAATAGGAGAATTTAATTATTAAATTAATACGGATTTAAAAATAAATATTAACTAAAGTTCCAAGGGTTAATACTTATTGATTTAATATGACCGTGTGATATGTAATATGGAACTATGCACTTTGATAATTTTTTTAGAGTGAATAAAACGACAGTTTGGTAATTTAAGTCTGACACGCGTGTGAGTCGTGTCGGGACTAATTGAATGGAATATAAAGATAAATTATTTTTATGTAACTCGTGTGGTAATTTTGAGTGCAAGGTTGAGTTCGGGAGGGTCGAGATAGTCACAAACTCTACCCGAGTATTTTATTGGGACTCCGGGAGATTTTAGGCCAAACCGGCACCACGTAGGCGTAGTTCGGTAATTTGGACTTTTTTGGAAAATTAAATGGACGAAAATTAGATCTTAATTATATCATCAACGGGAGTTCCATTAGGGTGAAGTTACACAAAAATCAAGAAAGGCCACAGTGGGTGTGAGGGAGAACCAATTTCCAAGAGAATGCTCAATTATCATAACCTTACACAACTGTGACCACCAACACGTGGATCGAGAAGAGAGGAACGCGTATATACCAACATCACCAAAGAATTCAGACCTTATATTTTTGGTAAGAGTTTATTACTTGCGTTCTTTAGCAATAATCATACTCATGTTAGAGTAGGTGTAAACTAAAATAATAGTCAAAATTGGCAATAGTCAAAATTTGGTTTTACCGGGTTTCTTGAAGTGAGAAAAAATGACCAATAGTAAACTAAAACAAAACAGAACTTTGAAAAAAGTATGGGAGACTTAATACTTTAATTATTTCGGTATAGAGAAAATGTACCTTGGATATTACGAGAGAGATAGTAATCAAAATATTTATACGATACGAAATGTTGAGATTTAAAATACGTATGAGAAGTATATATGTAGGTTAGAGAAATACCTATAAATTATAATAGGATGTGTGCATGCCTATTATGTGATATTATTGTTAAGAGCACTAATAGGTGATAACCCGGGGGTGCTATAAATCTTACTGTTAGGTGCACTAATGAGTGATAACTCGGGGGGTGCAAAGATTCCTTTATTAAGTGTACTAATGGGTGATAACCCGGGGGTACTAGAATATTATGATAAGGGTACTAAAGGGTGATAACCCGAGGGTACGAGATTATTATTATAGGTGCACTAATAGATGATAATCCGGGGGTGCAGTGTTATTATGGTTAGTTGCGCTAATGGGTCTTAGCCCGGGGGCACAGTATATATATATATAGGGAAGATGTTACTATATGTATATATACGTAAACTTGTGAATCATTCTACTGTGTATAGTTTGTAGAGATGAAAATTTTGATATATAAAATAAATCCTAAGAGAATAATTGATTTATTATGAAAATGAGAAAACATATTAATTAGCGGTTCGACATAGGCTAATTTGAAACGTATTGTATGGGAGATACGGCTATACTAATAGTGAGTATAGATACTATTAGAATGACTTCAGACTAGTTAGACTGAATGGTATAACTAAAGGGAAAATTAGATGTACGTTAGGCGTGCACAGTAGATGAGAGGTGAGAAGCTCATGTGAGAGTTCGATAACTAACATGCGTATAAGACTTGTTTTAAGAAACAGTTTTAAATACTTGTTACATAATTTTTAAACCTCGGTCCAGGCACATTTATTGCATCTCTTATCTCTTTTGATATATATATATATATATATATATATATATATATATATATATATATATATATATATATATATATATATATATATATATATATATATATATATATTATACCAGGTGCTTAGCCGCAGGGGTACCCGAATTAGAGATTGGATTGGTAGACGTGTTGCAGCTATTGTGGAAGTTGTAGGTCCTTGCAGTAGACGCATTCTGATCTTTTCATTCAGTTTCTCTTAGACTTCCTATTTAGGGAATATGTCACCCTCTTCTAGTCCTTTTATCAGAGATATTGTATTTAATTTCTTTTATGGGTTGGAGTTTTTATCTGGGAGGTTTTACCCAGTCTTATTTAATTCCGTATTAAATTCTTGTTCAACACTTATTATTCCTATGCATGGTGAATGGTTTATAAATTACTTTTGGAATGTTGTGGTTAAATGGTTTTATTAAAAAGGGAAAATATTTTGACACTTAGCTTAATTATATTATAGGTGATTAATATGGATTATATTGTTTTCGACAGTGATGCTAAGAATGAACCAACCGTATATCATGTTTTAAAATTTGGTACAGAATTGATCACCCTATATTTAATTGGGTGGGGTGTCACAGTTGATACTTTACAAATTTTAGTCTTGGTTACTAAGTTTTTACTTGAGTATGCGAGATATCAAGTACGTAAAGAGAAAGCATAATCACAATGCACCGATGTATAAGGAAAACCCAAATAGGAAAAACCTCGGATGTCCAGGCCTAAACAAAGTCCACTACGAATACGATTTTTAAAATAAAACGAACAAGACTTACAGACTTGACTCCATAAGACCCGATGATGCTGTCTTCAATACCTTCGTCCCTAGTATGTGTAGATCCAACACGCTGCACAACATTCTTATGTCTCAATATCCAATAAAAGCAAAGCACCGTATCCAAAAATAACTTGTGTGAAGTTCCACCATACCTATACCGAGATGAATGTATGAGAGGATGGATTTGTGGTTTTGGGTTATTGGAAAAATGATCTTAAAGATCATATAAAATGTTGGAGACAATTGTAAAGAGAAAAGATGTTTTCTTCTAAAGTGTAAGGGACAAAAGTTCCGTTTTTCTTATGCTCCAAAGTAGTTTAAATAATGGAAGTAGTGGACAAGGGAGGTTATAAGGAAAAACTAAATTTTTCAAAAAATAATCTGTGCATTCAAACGACTGAACTTACTCATTTGAACGACATAACAGAATGTCATTGGAACGAGCCTTCAAACGTCATTTCAGGAAAAATAAATAAGGATCTCATTTGAAGGACTAAGTGAGAAAGGTCGTTTGAACGACATATCAAACGACATTACAGGGAAATCCATGAAGGAATTCTTCTGATGTCATTCGAACATACACGTTTAAACAAACTAGTTTGAAGGACCTCTTTAATTCTAGAAATTTAATTTTAACTTTAAAGAGAAAAACGTGTTTACAAAACTTTCACCAGGAAGCATGTAACAATTAAAAATTTCTCTCCAATAAATTATAAAATAATTGGGTCATATATCTTTTGGGAAAAGAAACAATCAGATGATGAGTTGATGACTTGTTGAATGTTGAACTCCGGGATGCTAAAGTTCTTCATCGAGTAGAGAATCTGTAACACCCCTACTAATTAAATATCGGGTGATCAATCCTTTATTAAATTAAAATCAAGGTGAACGGTTTGTTCATTCTTAGCATCACTGTCGCAAAATAAATTTCCAGTTTAAACACCCTAAATAATTAAGCTAAGTGTTAAAACAATTTAAACCTTATTTCTATTTTATTTAATTCCATTATGAAAACCTTTTCAATAAATAACAATTTAAGAATCGTATAAATATTAGAGATGGAAATTAACACACAAGAATTTAACAATTCAGATAAACCAATACCAAGTTTTAAAACTATAAATGAAATCATCCTGACACGAATTACATCCCAAAGAGTACCAAATACTGGAAATAAATGAACATAAATCTCTAACAAATCCAACTGAATAGGAAAACGGGTGACACATGCCCTAACTAATCATAACTAAAATAAGTCTAGAGGTCAACAACGAGGTCGTCCAAGTAATGGCCTGCAACTTCTACATAAGCTGCAGCGCGTCCGTTCCAAGGAATCTAAGCAAGACGCCCCTCTGGCTGGGCACCTGTAATATATACATATATATACGAGAGAAAATAAATAACAGAAAACGGGTCACAGACCGAGTGTAAAACATTTTTAAAATAGTTTAGCAAGTATTTAAAATGCTTACCAGCTAATGAAACAACCATGTTAGTATGCTACACTCTCTTGAGAAATTCTCACCTCTCATATAGTGTGCACGCCTACCATAGTATTAATCTTTAAAGTTTATTTTAACTTAACTTTCCCATAAGGTTTCATTCCGATAAATACTATGGCTAACATAATTAATTTCTACAAATTACGCTCTCTCATATATCTTATGTTATTTAAAATAACCCAGTGATGTCACAAAATTCCCAAACACTCATAATAAAGTTGGAGTATTTATTCATTACTTAACTACTTTTATGCACAGTAGAAAGTTCCCATACTTAAGTGTGTGTGTGTGTGTGTGTGTATATATATATATATATATATATATATATATATTAGTCACTTATATAATACATATATACTATCGGCACCCCACATAAAATCTATGGTGCTGGCATACTCTACTATCAAGTCCCCGTATCACTCGTACTAAGGGAAATACTAGTTCGAAATCACTCTCTAACTGTATTAACATAAAACACATACAATTGAAGGCGAAGTATAGTTCCAAGTCACTAAGAGGTCAGCACATATCCTCACGTCTCTTAGGACCATCTAACTATCACTTAAATAGTATGTATCAAGGATATTATCTTCTATGGTACAAGTCGTTATCCCCCATAAAGGCCCAATCGAGATAAGACTATCCCGGCACAAAAAACCCCATGATAGCAAGTATCTCGGGTATGATTTTTACACAGATATATAATATATTCACAATCACACAATTATATATATAAATATTCAAAGTTCTAAATTAGGTGCGCCCACGACCCATCATTATAATTATCCGTTCTTAGCACATTTTACTTGATTATCTCGCATAACGGAATCGTCACTTTTATTCTCATATACAAGTTACTCCATACTTACTTCTCATCTCTCGAAGTATTCTATCTCCCTAAGTATAATTTCAGTAGACATACTCTCACTTACCTTCTGGTCTAACTCCCTCATGAGTCTCGATCTTTTATTAAATGTACGCATCATTTCTTAGGTGTGAATAACTCCCCATTAACCCATAATTTCATCATACCTTAAATTTCACTCAACGGGGTCTACCCTGGACCTACTGGTCCTCTTTATAATTCATTATGCTCTATCAATGATAATCAAGGGTTCCTACGCATTTTAACCAGATAAAACTTAAAGAAGAAAAAAAATATGTAATTTTCTAGGAAGGATCGATCCATCGAGGAATGGGGTCGATCGGTCGATACCGTTGATTAATCGATCGATCAAGCAGTTATGACGAATTCTACCATTGACAAGTTACGGGTTTATCTCTCGAACCTCTACCAAATCTCCAATATGGATCCCCAAACTCCCAAAAACATTACTACAGGTACTATATACCTAACTACATGATTTTTTATGTAAAATATGTCTGATTTCATCAAGTATAACGATTTAATGGAGTAAAATTGACATAAACTCAAGAACTCTAATTTTTTCTTTAATTTCCATTCTTCCAATTCTTTTCCAGATTATTTTCTTCTAAATCCATACAAATTCTTGTCTTATCCTCTACATGTGATTTAGATGTTCAGAATATGTCTACTTCCTCTACAACATATGACTTTAAGTCTCAAAAATATTAATTTCTTCCACGAAACATGTTCTAAACAACCCTAGACTAACATGATCGAAAAATTAACTAAAAAGAAAGAAAGATAGATACTTGCCTGGAATTTGAGTTTCTGATTTATGGAAGAAAGAGTTATGGTTGCGTTCCTCGTTGCGCGATCTACGCTTTGGTGGTGGTGGCGGTGCAAACGGGTGAGGCTTTGGCCTTGAGTTGCTTGGAAAGCTCTCCAACTCCTTCTCTAATGGTCATTCTTTGGTTTTGTATTTGTTAACCCTAGAAGACAACTCCTAAAGGCTGATATATCCTAGGAAATTCGTGGGTTTAATTGCTCAAAAATATAAAATGTCTATAATACCCTCCCGGGATGTCAATTAGGCCTAAAAACGCTCTGAGACCCAAACTAAACCCCCGGGTACACTTTTCTGACTATATCGACCCTTCCGAACACTTTGGCGCACTCAAAATGACCATACGAGCGACTTATAATTTATTCCCTTTTAATAAGAATAATTTAGTCTTGACACGACACAGGCGCGTCCCGACTTAATTTCCATAATTGCCATTTTATTCACTCGTGACAATTTTTAACAAATTTAATTCCTCATATAACTTTACTCAATAAGTAATATTTCATAAATCAATAAATTTCCAATAATTACTAACTCTCGTCACGCTATTAAATATTTAAAATAAATTTTTGAATTAATATTAAATTAATTTATCTCAAGTAAATTTAATAAGTCTCCTTAAATTTAAAGGCCGTAAAAATACGGGGTATTCATACTTCCCCCCTAATAACGGAATTTCGTCCCGAAATTCGGAAAATAAGGCCTACTTGGTAAAACAATTCTGGACACCTTATCAGTACGCAAACTATCTACATAGCAAGGCACTCAATCACTATAGCCCACGTCTCACAGCAATCTTATTTAACACTCTCATTAACGACACGTCACATTATGCTCCTAACTGAAGACATTGACGAGCCTATACATCATTGACTTACATTATCAATATCGTTAAGAGGCCGCACCTCACTACGTGTCAACTACTCGTATTTTTCTAAATACAAAACACCCATGCTGAGAGAAACTATATGAACATATGGACACTTTTGTCAGTTCTTTAAATCTCGATTTTTGGTTACGAAATTCTAAGCCGCCTAAAATGGATCATGGTAATTCCACCTTAGTCATCATATTATTCTAGACCGATTTAAAATTCTGATTATCCGCTCACCTCTAAACATACAGAGGGAGAATAGTTAAGGTTTTTCTACACCAAAACTTCAATAAGCACCTCGTTCGCGCCAAACAGGTACGAGTGCTTCCATGGAACTCTACCATACTATACTTCACTTGCTAGCTATATCCATTGTCGAAATGAAATGATCACCAAGATTCCAAAATTAACTTCACGCGTCTCTACTAATCGTTAATCACCGTGCGCTTACTCCCTGGCTATGGGTGATACATCCTACTCAAAACAAAACATTATCCTCGTTGCTTCCTGAAATCCCATATTGAAGGTGGGATTCTAAAATCTCATCCCGATTCAGAAAATAATACCGTGTAGGACCACGTACCGGCGCGATCCTTCCTTTCAAAGGAAGACTGGGCACACTAGTTAATATTGTAAATCACCCCAAAGGAATATCAATCACTTCCTTCTTGGGAGACTTATTCCAAATGTTCGGATGAACCCTTGATCTTGCCTTGAGGGTGGAAACCCATCCAAGAAACTTTACCGACTTTACCGGCCTCTTCCATTATAGGAATTGTCGATAGCCACCAAATTCTCTGGTTGATCCTCTTATTCCAACTGATTTCTATCTATGAGTGGTGCATGCAGAGACTACTCACTATGTCCCGCTAAACATCGACTTTTCCTTGAAATGTCTTACATTAAGTGACACTTAATACTCCCCTTCTTTCCTTGGCGTATACCAAAAGTTTTGATCCATGCACTTTTCCCCACGATGCGCACTTCTGAATCTTTTATACCATACTAACATCATCACTCTTGTATGCGCAAGTTATTCTCTCATTTGACTAATTACAACTCCTCTCCGAGTGTTCTCCATCATAATTAAATTCTACCCTTCTCAAGGAATACCCCATTTTAAATGGCTTCCCACAGCCTTCCAACCAAATTTGGGTGTGCTACTCTAATCGAACACGTATATATGGACTATCGTTCTTCATGCGATGCTTAATCCACTATACCACGTCCACCTCGTTATGTTAGTCCCACAAACATATACTCAACACGTCTATTCCCCGCCTGCCCAGGGAGAGAGAACGGATCGCTATTATCGATAAAACTAACTAAATCCATCCAAAATAAGGTATAGAGCATCTAAGTCCCAAAAAACTAAAGAGAAACCACTAATCTCAAATCTCTTCAAATAAGTACAATAATTCTCTCGAATAAATACAACTAAACTAAATCACCAATGCTCTATGCATCAAAATAAATAAAGTCTTCTCTCTTGTATTAAATATTCTTCCCAAATAATCCACGCTAAAAATCATCCCAACTCTTTATTTCCCCTATGCTCCGAACGCAGTTACAACACTTGGGTATTATCAATCACTCCTAGAAATTATAAATTTTAAATTCTTCTTATCATCATTCCACTCCTTAACCCGTGGTGATAAACCTTTTAATGCTTCCTTACCACACAACCGGCTCCACTGGCCTTAAAATGTAATTTATCTTTCAACTTATAGTTATAATTACTTGCTCCTATTATGACTGTGACACCGAAATCATGGACTAATGACCAAACATCTCCCCATTTCCAACCTTACGCTAAGTTTCATGCATGGGATGTCTCGCAAAGCAAAATCCAAACAAGGAACCCCCCCGATATACTACTACCTAGAATTGTTGGTTATTGAAATCCGTTAGGCCCTCTGTCCATAGCATGTACCCCTTTATTCCATCTCTTGATAGAAAAGTTACATATCCTCCCATAATTATACTTAAACAAAGAACATTTCGCCAATTGCACTATCGTTCAGTATTGGTGGTAATCACATTCCATAAACCTTGTTATATAAAATCGGGACTCTCGAAATCCTGTCCCTAAATATATGGGTATAAAGCTTATCTCCCACATTTCTAAAGGATAGATATATCAATGCGTTTCCTATCACCAAATCCTGAACGCTAACCATAATAATGAGTTAAATATTTTCACTTAGCAGTAAACTCAATGCATATTGAATCATAACAACAATGTCCCAACACACACCGGGATCGAATATCTCGATACCATTATCCCCTACGAAGTCTTTAAAATAGATAATATAAGATCGAGTCTGACCCTCTCACAGGTGAGGCCTCGCCAGAACGAAACATGCTGCACTAAGGCAACCACTCCGATAGCCTTGTAATAACTGCCTACTATCGTACTAATCATTTTTATAAAGTTGTAACCAAAATAACATCATACTTGGATATCACATCACTAAAATGATAAATCTCTGTAAAGTATATAACACTATTAATACACTCCTTCATCCTGCTCTCCAATCCGTAACTAATGGTATCCCAGTCTCAAATCTATCTTCAAAAAGAAAGTTTCTCCTCTCAGCTGGTTGAACAGGTCATCGATTCGGGTACCGGATATTTATTCCATCTCGTGACCTTGTTCATTTCCTCGGTAGTCCATGCATAACCTCAATGAACCACCTCTTTTCTTCATAAAAAACACTGGAGCGCCCTAAGGTGAGGCGCTTCTACAATGAAGCTTAGTCCTAATAACTGACAATCTCCTCAAAGGTATCCACCTCTATGTAATACGAATGGGTGGAAGATCCTCCCTTTAGGCAAGGCATCCCCAGCAAAAACATCTCTTGTCCCTAAATGGCAAAGATAATTCTCCCACCAAAATAATCTATCATGGCTCTGTACGCAGCGAGCCAATCCATACCAATAATAACATCGTGCTCATGTATGACTAAAACTAGCATGCCTGTAGGTAAAATCAAACTATTAATCTATATACCTACACCCTGGCACATAAGGAAAAATATGGGCCCTTTTCCTAATGATGAGTCTACGCATGACACCGTACACTCAGTAGTGTCTAAAAATACTAAGGCCTGTGTAAAATGAGTAGCTATAAAATAGTGTGACGCCCTAGTATTGAATAAAATGTATCCTATAGTACTAGGAAGAAGAAATGTACCCTCAATGGCCAATGGTGACTGCAGAATTTCAGTATGTTGGATGTTGTACACACAGCCGTATTATTTTTTCCCTATCTGCTGAGGTACCTTACCCTTATCTTGGAAATCCTGCGTCCTATGGCCCATCCGGCCACAATTGAAGCACGTACCTCTAAACTGCCTCATTTTATGGTTCTGTTGATTTCTAACCTGTTGCCCAGTCTCAACTTTTCCTTGGCCTTATTGGCCTTGCTGAGCATCTTCATGAAAAATGATATCAGGTCGAGTACATTCCCTCCACTTATGACTCAATTGTACACACTTAAAGTAGAGTCCTGAAAGTTCTTACTGGTCGGGTCAGAGTTCCTTTCCAGTATGATCCGAACAAGTTCGACGTTCATGACCATCCATTCCATATTTGAAACACCTCTTTGTATCTTCACTCTGACCCCAACTTTGTTGGCATTGACGCTTTTGGCTCTCCATGCATGATTTGTTACTTTCGTGGCTTTTTCAGTCTTGAGGAACTTGTTGCTACGATTTTGGTGTATTCGCATAATAGTTAACTCTAGTCATGTCAGATTGACTATTCTCTCAAGATCTTTTTCCCCTAAAAGCTGCATGCTGCGCTCTTGGTATTGTAAGACTGTAGTGGTAACTGCCTATGCCACAATATCTGCTAATTCGGCGGTTTACACCCTTTTCGGAGATACCTGAGGTGTGAGCTGACCTTGCTCATTGTCTCTCCCAACGGCATTAGCTTGGTCTCCTTTACGAGCCATCTAAAAATTTAAATAATCCGGATGAGTTCATCATTCACATAAACAAATGACAGAAGCACGAATTTCGAGCTCATAAAAATGAATACAACATTCCTAATATTAGGGCTTTAAATCAAAGACGCTGAGCTAGAAGCGAAAATAAGCCGTACAGATCCTAAAGGACACTAGAACCTGATGCTCTGATACCACCTGTGACACCCCGCCTAATTAAATATCGGGTGATCAGTCCTTTATTAAATTAAAAATTAAGGTGAATGGTTATTTCATTCTTAGCATCACTGTCGAAAAATATATTTCCAGTTAAAACACCCTAAATAATCAAGCTAAGTGTCAAAACAATTTAAACCTTATTTCTATTTTATTTAATTCCATTATGAAAACATTTTCAATAAATAACAGTTTAAGAATCGTATAAATGTTAGAGATGGCAATTAACACGCAAGAATTTAACCATTCAGATAAACCAGTACCAAGTTTAAAAACTACAAATGAAATCATCCTGACACGAATTACATCCCAAAGAGTACCAAATACTGAAAATAAATGAACATAAATCTATGAAAAATCCAACTGAATAGGGAAACGGGTGACACATGCCCTAACTAATCAGACCTAATATAAGAGTAGATTCAATAACGAGGTCATCTAAGCAATGTCCTGCAACTCCCACATAAGCTGCAGCGTGTCCGTTCCAAGGAATCTAAGCATGACGCCCCTGTGGCTGGACACCTGTAATATATGTGTGTGTGTGTGTATATATATATATATATACAGTCAGAGTGTAAAATAGTAGGAAACAGGTCAGAGCCCGAGTGTAAAATAGTTTAAAAACAGTTTACCAAGTATTTAAAATGCTTACCGGCTAATGAAACAACCATGTTAGTATCCGACATTCTCTTGAGAAATTCTCACCTCTCATCTAGTGTGCACGCCTACCGTACTATTAATCTCAAAAGTTTATTTTAACTTAACTTTCCCATAAGGTTTCATTGCGATAAATACTATGTCTAAGATAATTAATTTTTGAAAATTACGCTCTCTCATATATCTTATGTTATTTAAAATAACCCAGTGATGTCACAAAATTCCCAAACACTTATAATAAAGTTGGAGTATTTATTAATTACTTAACTACTTTTATGCACAATAGAAAGTTACCATACTTAAGTATATATATATATATATATATATATATATACTATCGGAACCCCACATAAAATCTATGGTGCTGGCATACTCTACTATCAAGTCCCCGTATCACTCGTACTAAGGTAAATACTAGTTCGGAATCACTCTCGAACTGTATTAATATAAAACACATACAATTGGAGGAGAAGTATAGTTCCAAGTCACTAAGAGGTCAGCACATACCCTCACGTCTCTTTGCACCATCTGACTATCACTCAAATAGCATGTATCAAGGATACTATATTCTAGGGTACAAGTCGTTATCCCCCATAAAGGCCCAATCGAGATAAGACTATCCCGGCACAAAAAATCCCATGATAGCAAGTGTCTCGGGTATGATTTTTACACAGATATATAATATATGCATAATCACACAATCATATATATATACTAGGGTATGCCCGTGCCTGAAGGCACGCTGATAATTTTGAGAAGCATAAAGTCGGGTCTTGGTGCGATGGAAAGCGCCCTTGCCAAAGCAACGACTGATCTTGGGATCGAAAACGTTAATAAAACAATCAAATAAATCTTTTGAAATATTAATTCACATACCTTTCATATAGTTAACAAATAGTTCATCTTTGATAATTTAGCAGCTCAGAAATAAATAGTTACTGCTAACTAAAAAGCTACAAAAAGTTGTGTCGTCCCCAACATTTCGATGTTAATTTAGACAAACATGTAATATTAATAAAGAAACAATATAAGGTTTTTGTAACGTAATGAAGGAATTATCCCAAACACATGTGGTGCTCACTATCCCAACTTTTAGTACTAATTGAGTCGCTACAACCTACACATCACCTAAATCCCAAGTTAGTGGAAAGGTTGTGAGATTATTTTGGTGTATTTGTGTTCTCCACGCATCAATGCGATGCATTTGTAACACGGACCATGTGCTACATCGATAGCGTAAGGAGTCGGTTGGTGGTGCGATGGCTATAGAGGTTGTTGGAGTTGCCTTGTCGACTTGGTATTACAATAGATAGCGTAAGGAGTCAGTTGGTATTACAATCATCTTCTTGATGCTAGCCAGGTCAGAAAGCATGACATGATAGCCACGTTGTCATGCTGGATGCTAGAATTACCACGTACAAAAGTCATTACCTATTTGTATAACCCCATAATAAGTCAGTACTTATTCGAGACATCCTATATATTGCATTACTATTTTGAAGAATTTAAATTCAAAGCCAACAAATTAATAAAGAAAACATATTGTAGACCATAATTACTAAACAAATGAACTCGAATGTAATAATAAGAATTTTATTGTTTTTAATACAAAGTACATACAGTTGTATCTAAATATGAAATACAAAACTCTCTCCTCCAATAATCCTTTTGAAATCTCATATACATAACTGACTCCCTCAAGAACATGAACCAAATCAAAACCAAATATTACCTATAAAAAGATCAAATAATATCTACCTATTGGCAAATGACATATCATACCTTATCTACCTTTTCAACGATGTCAACGCGTATAAAAATATTATTACCCCTGATGCGTTCTTCTCAACGGTTTAATACCTGTTGCTTCGGCTTCGGTGAACCTAAGAGTTAATCGACATTTGAAATGTAGAACCAAATCACCGCGGCATCCAAAATCCACGGACCGTGAGTGGATTTTATAGAATCACCACGGGTTGTATTTTTATTACTCAAGTCGTTGGATCGTTGCACTATTCAAACCAATCGTGTAGTGACGATTACAACTTGTGGAATGAACGATTTGCCTCCTGAACAGTTAAATGAACAAAAAATCAATTTTCTAAAAGAAACTAAATAAATATAAAAAGGTACAAAGCGAAAAGAAAAAAATACTTGTGATCTTCTTAACCTTTGGTGTTGCAAAAACTTGTGTGATCTCTCCATCTACTGCAAGCACTACTCCTATTAAGCGGTGCTAAAACAACTGCTATTAAGAACTAATGTATGCGTACTATCAAGCACTAAACAGTTGCTATTAAGCACTACTGTTCATATCAAATTGATATACCAAATTAATATCAAATTAGATTTCCAACTATTCATATCAACTGTTCATATGAGTTCATATTAGTCCATCAGTTCATATCAGTTCATATCGGTTCATATACCAAATTACCTATATAAGTTCATATAACTAAATTGTTCCCAAATACTAATATGAACTGATATATGTATACGTAATCAAATTATTTGGGAACCAAATCATCTATAAGTATTCGAATAATTTGGGTAAACAGTTCATATTCGAATAATTTGGGTACCCAAATTTCGTGATACGTCGTAACTGATTTGAATATGAACTGAAACCCAAATAAGATACGCATCTGTATATCTAATCTAATTGAAATGGTACCAAAATTTGACTCTCCATTTTCAAAAAATAATTTGTTTCGCACAAACCAACACACATTTGTCCATATTCAACATCGTTCTTCTTCACCTCATTGATTATCGCCATCATCGAGGTCACAGGCCTCCATCTCTGCTTAAACCTGCGAAGCTTTGGAATAAAAGTGAGACAGGTTTAAAGAGAGTAATGATTTATGAAAGCCTTTTAAAATTTCCACTTATCCAAATGCATAATGAATCGCATATGTGCAAAATATTACAACCGAGAAAACAGAAGACATAAATACTGTATTTCATACAATATTATCAGTTAGAGACAACATTATGAACGGGGAAAATACAACTTGAATCTATGGCATCAGCAAATTGTGATTCCCCTTTGTAATCCTTCACATCAATAAAGAGAAGTGCAGCAGTAAGGAAAATATGTACAAAACTATTGCGCTACTAACCTGTTAACAGTAAGGACCATAGGAGCGGAAATACAGTCCAAACCTTCATGTGTTTGATTGAAAGAAGATCATGAGAGGAAGACCAAAATAATATTTCAAGCCTGGGAAATTTAAAGTTGATTCTTATACCTCAAACGATTGTATTGAAATTATACCGCATGGCCCACATCTCGGTTGTATTGGATTTTGCTAATGTCAAGTGAGGATCGAAGAATTCTTGCGAACCGCTGCTTAAGCATGAGTAATATGGTTTATGCTCTCTCTTCAAATACTCATCTCTTCTCCAAACTCACAGCTGAACCCCAAGCAGACTTTGAGTCTTTGGAGTTCATTTTACTCCTCCGGATCATCATCAATGACTCAATCCTATTAATCAGGTCAAGGATGTTATTATCTGACGATAGGTTCAAAGTCGAAAGAAGATTTGCCAGATCAAAGTATTCATCTGTGATTCTCTGCAACATTTAAACAAAATGTAACTCAATTAAAAAAATAGACTGAAAATGTACTTAACAAAGCTTGTCACTTTTATCACAATGATATTAGTTGCGAGGGGATTTATCCACCTTGTAAAACTTTATCCATCCCAAAAGCAGTTTGCAGATGCGATGGCACCAATAAGTGCAGTTTGCATAGCGTTCCTAAACGGCTTATTTCCCAAAAGCAGCTGCAAATGAAAGTGTATTATAAGCAATGTAGTACTCGTATGATGTCTGAAAAGGGACTTATTCAGATTTCTTAGTGAAAACGGAATGCAGAAAGTTTCTCAGATTTCAGATTTCTCAAATTCATATTCAGATGTGTTTATTAAGATACATAATGTGTTTATTATCATTGGTTTGTTTTGATTACAAATCTTGGACAGTAATTGACTTATAATCCATTCTGATTATAATTTTTTTATTATAAGATACAAATTTAAGAATCACCAATAATATAACAATAATATTATTAAAAGAAATTAAAACCAATAATTTAGCAACAAAGAACCAAATAGAGGAAATAAAAAGGAGGATGCAACTAATGGAGGATCTCAAGGGCATATACTTTGTACCGGTCTGGCTCTATACCTGTGTAGCATATTACGCATTGTAGAGAGAGAGTGTATAACAGTTTTTCTTAGCCGATATGAGTTCACAACTTATTAATAATGTGTATCTTTAAGCACACTACAAAATTATACTATGTAAGATAAAAGTATATCTCAAGAACCCAAAAATTGACTTGCAAAGTTAATAGCTGATCAAATAATCTTGAAGTAATAAACAGTCCAATATCGTTGGTAAGCTTCTTTGGGATTATAAACACATAATAAAATAGTGTTTAAAGTTAATTTCATGATCCAAATATTTACAATTACATATTAAAATCCAATTTATGTCAAGTCAAATTAGAGTAAAGCAAAGAAATGGGCAAATCAACAGAGTGTTTAATGATCCCAAAATAATGTTGTAGAAACTTAACAACAGAGTGTTTAAGAACAAAGGAAACTATATTGTGCAATAGAATCAATGATAAGCTTAAACAAAAATAATATACTACTCTTGATCTTGTCTTCAAGCCATGTACACAACATAGAGTCATTTAAGTGGGAGAACCTTCAAACCTGTGAATTATTGAACTCGAAAAACAAATTAGAGGATCCAATAAATAAGAATGCTCACCTTAACCTATTGTCAAACACTTGGGGGACAACAAAGGGAATTTCAAGTCAAGTAAATAACCAAATAAATATATTGAACAATCTTTGAGCAGTTTACATTTGAAAAGAAATATATATTAAAGATTGAAAAACAAAGATACACAGAAAAAAAATGTCTAGTTTCAAGAGGACATATAACAAAGATGCTAAATTTTTCAAGTAGAAAGTAGAATCAAGTAGAGCTGTATTAGAGACTGAAATTAAATCCAACATGCTAAATTTTTCCATGACCTGCAGAAATAAACAAAATCTTTAGTGTTTCATCACACATATATCTCCAAGCACATAAAGTTGAAATGAAAAACAACTATATGTAATGTTTTACATCATCTTCTAGGTTATTGATAATGATTATCATGTACAAAAACAACAATGAAGAAACAATAATGAAGTAAGAGACTGAACATAGGATAAATCTAGATACAAAATCTGAAACCTTCACTTTAGATCTGCGAAACTAAGTAAACGAACAAAATCGCATTTGAAGCCTAAATTAGGGAGGAACAAAAGCCCTAATATAAAAAAAGCCCTAATAGAAAAAAAGCCCTAATTGAAGGATACAACACCTGAGAATAGCGAGGAGATGAGGTCGGCAACTGGTAGATAATGGCGGCGGTAGGGAGAAGGGATGAAGAGGTGAAGGGGTGAATGTGAAGGGGGGTTATCGTGACTTGGGAGAGAGAACGGCTGAGAAGTAGAGAGTGAGACATTTGTGTGAGAAATGAGGGTGTGAACAAATTCATGAAGTGATTTTGACTAAAGTGCCCCCAATTTTGAATTGAGTATAAATTTGGTAAGGGTAAAAAGAGGGGGAATCCAAAGAATTGAGGGTAAAATAGGAAGTGAAAAAAACACTCAAATTGATGACATCACACTTGAAGCTTATGACATACATAAGTTTCCTACTTTATTATATAGATATATATATATATTCACAGTTCTAAATTAGGTGCGCCCACGACCCATCATTATAATTATCCGTTCTTAGCACATTTTACTCGATTATCTCGCATAACGGACTCATCACTTTTATTCTCATATATAAGTTACTCCATACTTACTTCTCATCTCTCAAAGTATTCTCTCTCCCTAAGTATAATTTCAGTAGGCATACTCTCACTTACCTTCTTGTTTAACTCCCTCATGAGTCTCGATCTTTTATTAAATGTACGCATGATTTCTTAGGTGTGAATAACTCCCCGTTAACCAATAATTTTATCCTACCTTAAATTTCACTTAATGGGGTCTACCTTGGCCCTATTGGTCCTCTTTATAATTCATTATGCTCTATCAATGATGATCAAGGGTTCCTACGCATTTTAACCAGATTAAACTTAAAGAAGAAAAAAATATACAGTTTTCCAGGATGGATCGATCGATCGATCGAGGAATGGGGTCGATCGATCGATACCGTCAATCGATCGATGTTCTTGATCGATCGATCGATCAAGCAGTTATGACGAATTCTGCCATTGACAAGTTACGGGTTTATCTCTCCTACCTCTACCAAATCTCCATTATGGATCCCCAAACTCCCAAAAAAACATTACTACATGTACTATATACCTAACTACATGATTTTCTACATAAAATATGTCCGATCTCATCTAGTATAATGATTTATTGGAGTAAAATTTACATAAACTTCAAGAACCCTAATTTTTTCTTTAATTTCCATTCTTCCAATTATTTTACAGATTATTTTCTTCTAAATCCATACAAATTTGTGGGTTATCCTCTACATATGATTTGGATGTTCAGAATATGTCTACTTCCTCTACAACATATGACTTTAAGTCTAAAAAATATTAATTTCTTCCACAAAACATGTTTTAAACAACCCTAGACTAAGATGATTGAAAAATTAACTAAAAATAAAGAAAGATAGGTACTTGCCTGGAATTTGAGTTTCTGATTTGTGGAAGAAAGAGGTATGGTTGTGTTCCTCGTCACGCGATCTACGCTTTGGTGGTGGTGACGGTGCAAACGGGTTGAGTCTTTGGCCTTGAGTTGCTTGAAAAGCTCTCCAACTCCTTCTCTAATGGTCATTCTTTGGTTTTATATTTGTTAACCCTAGAAGACAACTCCTAAAGGATGATATCTCCTTAGGAAATTCGTTGGTTTAATTGCCCAAAAATGTAAAATGTCTATAATACCCTCCTGGGATGTCAATTAGGCCTAAAAATGTGCCGAGACTCAAACTATACCCCCGGGTACATTTTTCTTACTATCTCGACCCTTTTGGATACTTTGGCGCACTCGAAAT
This sequence comes from Sambucus nigra, assembly GCA_949130495.1. Classification (NCBI taxonomy): domain Eukaryota; kingdom Viridiplantae; phylum Streptophyta; class Magnoliopsida; order Dipsacales; family Adoxaceae; genus Sambucus; species Sambucus nigra. The sequence continues at coordinate 724,467,730 of OX422207.1, forward strand.
GACCATACGGGCGACTTATAATTTATTCCCTTTTAATAATAATAATTTAGTCCTAACATTACACAGGTGCGTACCGACTTAATTTCCATAATTGCCATTTTATTCACTCATGACAATTTTTAACAAATTCAATTCTACATATTACTTTACTCAATAAGTAATATTTCACAAATCAACAAATTTCCAATGATTACTAACTCTCGTCACGCTAGTAAATATTTAAAACAAATTTTTGAATTAATATTAAATTAATTTATCTCAAGTAAATTTAATAAATCTCCTTAAATTTAAAGGCCATAAAAATATGGGGTATTACAGTATCTTGACACTAAATGACCCTAAATTTTTTGTCGAACGAAAATAGCCAATACTACATATTTACTATATTGGAAATTTGTCCTTACAATTTGATTTCCACGTTATTATCCAAATACGTCGAGCAAAAGGTCTTACACTCTTCTAAAAGGACATACATAGTAACTGAGGCCTTAGGATGAACATGATCCACACTTAGAGTTTCAATGTGTGTAAATACATTTCCATTGTATGAATATAACAATAAATCACAGACATGACAATTAATAGTTCATCGGTCAAATGTATGGGAAAAATTATCCATCATATTAAAACACCATGGAGGGAATATTTTCTCAAGACTGCGTAAAGTAGGATCCATATGAACATCAAATTTATCAAAATTAGATAAAGTATTGACACTTGAGAATAATATCGCAAAGAAATTACTTAATTAAATTAAATAATTAACAACAAGCTTTGTCAATACCCTGTATACAATTAACGGGATTAGTTATTTCATTAGAATGTGACTGTCATGACTCTTACGTCCCCAAATACTTATTTGTTGAGGGTGCATCGATCGTCAAATATTTGATGAATAGCCATAAGGAACTTTGAGATTCGACAACACTTTCAATAAAATATCCTTCTCTTTGTTACTCATCGTAAAGTCTTTTGGGTCACTTACTGTTGTTTTACTCCTCATGATTGAGGATGTAGCTCTCGCCTAATACTAATCTTTGAGATCTTTTCAAGCATTTAAGGTATCCTTTATTTTTCCTTTGATACCCATCAATGTATAAATAACATTATCGCATACATTATTCTCAATATGCATGACATCAAGATTATGGCGGATCAAATTATACTCTAAATATTGTAATTTAAAAAAGGTACTTATCTTCTTGCAGTTTAGTCTTCTTTTTAAACATTACCTATAGTTTGTTTTGTAGACTCAATTTTCTTTTAGTTTCTTATCCTTCTTCTAAAAACGACATCTTTCTTATATTCGGTTATAACATCAAGCCCATTTAATTGTTACAGAACTTGTGATCCATTTAGTTTTAATGGTGGTGGCCTCATATAAACCTTTCCATCAAGTGTAACTTTTATTTTTGAAATTAATGTCATATAGGTAAGAATCATTGATGGCCCCAGTAATAGTACTTATGCTCTTTCATCAATCACATAGATTAATGATCCTTATTTCAATAAGGTTTAGCAAAATTCACCTTTTGTGCTCCATTGTGATAACACGGAATAAGTAGGAAAATCGCTAATTGTCCATAAAAAAATAATGCAAAAAAATTATTTTGTTGATTCATCATAAGTACGTACCTTATTAGCCCATAACTCTTTCAATTCATCAATTAGTGGTTGTAAATATACATCAATTTTATCACTGGGCCCTTTTATTCCATCAAAACGAGCATACAAAATTATGTGGGGATGTTTCGTACACAACTATAGGGGGGAGTTTAGTATCATTAGCACAATAGGCCAATTATTATAAGCAATGCTCATAATACCTAACGAATTTAATCCATCAATTGCTAGCGCAAATCTAACATTGCAAATCATGCATAAAATATGGATTTCGCTCATCAAATTTCTTCCAGGCAAGGGATTCAGCAGGATGCCTCATCATGTCATCATCGATTTATTCATCAGCATGCCATTTCATTAGTGGAGAAGTATGCGATGACCAACACAATCTTTATAATTTTGTTTTAAAGGAAATTCCTTACCTTTTTTGCTGCTACTTTTGTACCCTCACCACCATTAAAGTCCTTTTTGAAACTAGAAGACCCACAAATTTTTCATTTCTCAAGATTCTCGCTCTCATTTCAAAATAACATACAATTATTAGGACATGCAACTTGTTTGTTAATTTATTAGCTTGATAGAAGAATTTTGGAATCTCAGCTTTTGGGAAAACCTTTTGCTAGAATACCATCAATATCGTAAAATAATGATTTGTACATCCATTTAGTTGATTCAGATGCATAGTTCAACAAAAAGACAACTCGGTAATCTCCTTAGGAAAATTCTCATACAGCTCACTTTATGCATCTTTTAAAGTCTAAAATATAATGGTAAGTCTGCATTAGAAATGTCATGATCTTCGATGATAGGTTCTTCATCACAGCCCATATTTTCCTCTCGACATGGAAACCGTTCCTTTTTGAACCATTTCAATCAAGTTTTCCCTCAAGTTCAAATCAGCTAATGCATCATTAATACCCATACAATCACATAAACTATTTTCGTTGACATTAAAATCACCAAATGATTCCCCATGATAAATTCAATTCTTGTAAGTCTTTTCAAAACCATACATCTCTATGTGACCCCTCACAATTTGTGAGTCATAGTAGACATTGTATACACATCTACTACATTCCCAATTGATGGTAGAAGTAAGAATATCCTTATTTTTGCACGTAAAATCAATAAATATTTCAATTCCATCGGCGTACACTGTTGTGGCCTTATCTCCTCCAATCCAACTTTTATCCATATTGATCTTATTGAACCCCTATTACATATGGAAAAAAAGAATCCACCAGCTAAACGGATTAATTTAAACCGTGAGCTAAATTTGTCGATACATCGCCAATCACATACATTTACAATATATACTAAACGAGGTTTTATATACATCTGACTGAACTGCATTCATTTTTTTAATAAAATTTCATATATATATATATATATATATATATATATATAGTTCAATCTCATGACACTAAAAAAATAGTAGTTAAACTAATTATCGATTTATCTAAGCTACCACAGACAAATATTCTATAAAAATATATAAACCAAATGTCAAGACTTAAATATGCACATTTAAATTAATCTGAAAAACAACAACAAACTAATCTACGCAACAAATAAACAAACAAATTAATCTATTAAACTAACATCAATTAAAAAAACAATTTTTAAAAAATAGCAACAAACATATCTACACAAGCTCATTTTACCAAAACTACTATTAATTAAAAAAAACTAATTTGTAAACTATCAATTCAACCTAAACTAACATGAAATCTACATTAGATACACAACCTAATCTATAAATTAATGGAGAAGAAGAAGAAAAGTTATTGTTGACAAGGATTGAGGAGAGAGAGGCAGGGACGACAGAGCAAGGTAAACAGGGAAGGGTCAGGGTGGGGGGAACTCACGGGCGGGGTGGTGCAGAGGGGAGTAACTGGAAGGGGGGGATATAGGGGGAGACCGAGAAGAGAGGTATACAAGAGAGAGAGGTCGGGAAATATCTCACAAATAAGGGAGGAAATGAAAAGAGTGGGAAAATGAAAGAGAAAAGAAAACCTAGTTTATCAAAAGGGGCGGTTTTACTTCTGCGTCTTTTATAATTTATCAAATGGGACTGATTTTTCGTGGTATAAGCTATACTAAATGGTAAGGTTTTTAAAGTCTACCCCTTTTGTAATTTATCAAAAGGGATGATTTAATAATCTGTGGTATAAAGTGACTCAATGGGATGTTTTTTAAAATCATTGGTTTAAATTTGTCTAGACAAAAAAGTTTTAAAATTTAACACACATAAGGGACAGTAAATAAAAATCATCCCAAATAAAAACAATATATTTTCTTTAAGGGTCGGTAACTAAACTTCGTCCCAAATGGTCATTTTAAGCGATAAAATGTCACAGACTTCCCAAATACCCCCATCCCTAATAGCCATTTTTCTTGTACTGATAGCTACAAATCTTCCTCTCTTCTATCAGTTAACTAACCCAATAACCTAAAATAACATGCAGTTCTAAAACCTTGAACCCATATGTAGACCATGTGATTAAAGTTTTATCTCATTACTTACTAATATTTGCCATTACAATATTAAGTGAGTCTTTTTTATGATAAATCACATGATTTACTAAGGTCTCAAACATATGGTACGTCTCAATAATTTAACATGCTTATATCTCAAGTCTATCCATACTAGGATATCTCATGCCAATAAAGAAATATACACGTCTCTAGTATAAGTAATACATAAATTTGAGTCATGAGTTAATAGGCAGGAATCCCTATTATATGTCATGTACATCTTTTGTATATTATATAAACTAGTACAACTATCTCTAGTACATATACACAATAATCATATATGGTAGGATAAATACTCTAATCATGTCACGCATCCATACAAAGGTACAACCTCTGGCATATGCTAATAAATGGGTTATTCTCATGCCCACACATAACGAAGGCCTATCCCCATTGACTTTGGGTATCACTAATGCATAATAGGTATAGTCTTAATCCAAACCAAACCAAAAACGTCATCATGAGCAAGGGATAAATCTTTATGCCTACCCATTATGCATATATCCTGCCATACCAAAGATTGTATGATGAAATATCTCCGTGAAACCATCTTGGTACATAAGTACCTAGACTTAGGACCTGAGGTAAAATGACCGTGGGTATCCCATCTACTCACTGAAGCACCATCGTTGTTGGCATTACAAGCTCCCCATAATGGAATTCCTCTTAGTACATTCGCCATAAGCTCTCACACGTGGTATGCATTGCACATAAAGAATCCAATCAAATATAACAATTTCTAATGGGTGGAATAAAATAAACATATATACATACCAACCCAACATTATCATTCTAATTTATAACACTTGCCAATGGGCTAAGATAAATCACATACAAATTCTTACCTTAACTCTACTGGTTATACTAGCCTCACTACCATAAAAAGGTATAACGCATCCTAAACCTTAATTTAATCACATAGTTTAATAACCCTAGCACCCCCTGTTTCACAAATCTAGGTATAGTATCACCCTAACATACACTAAATTATGCACCTCAACTATACTCAATCTATATTTGCCTTGATTCAAACTCCCAAGGTATCGCGTTCAGGTATTAACCCACACCTAATTTATATAAGACCATCTAACATGATACTACCTTACCCTAGGGATTTTAACCAAATTCTTAATCTCACCCAAAGGATTAGTGCGTCATTAGTCTATGACAACGATTCCAATAATCTGGGTCAACAAGCCCCAATACTTTAAACTTCTAAATTCCCAAATAATAACCCATTTTACTATTGGGTTTGCAAGCTAATTCCCTATACTCAAAATGATACCTTTTAAAATAACCAATTTTCCAAATATCCAAATAACCCAAGAACCAATTTCCAACGTCTCAAATCATTAGAATTCATCGTCATTCTAATAGGATAAGAAATCTATCGGCTAGTTAATTTTATCCCTAAGCCCCAAATCCAATAATCAAACTAACACTATAAAAAACATACTAGGTCATATCTAATACCATTGATCGATTGATGACCTAGGGTCGATCGATTGATCAACCTAAAAACTCTTCAATTTCCCTTTGCTATGGGATTCTTCATCTTCAACCCCCATTTTTCTCTCTCCATCCTCCATTAGTTAACCTAAAAACTTCATCCAAGCACCCCAACCAACATCCAATCAATAAAACCACATAAAATCAACAATTGGAACCTATTCCTAATATCAAATCCCAAGTTTATAGAAAGATTCAAATGGATAACCCAATTTTCGTCGAAGAACTGTATATTTCACAATTACTAGCAATAATTTTATATTTATATAAATTATACATGTAAGTAGGGGGTTTTAATTAGTTTACATTAGAAGTCATTTTCTAACTATTTTAGTTCGAATTCATTAGAGAAATAACCAAATTAGGAAGGTATATAACCTAATTACTGTCTTGATCAGGTTAATACATAATTAATTATTTAAATCACTCAAATTGGATTTTGGATATGATTATATTAAGATTTTAATGAATAGATAAAATATTAATACAAATTAAATCATAAAATAAATTTTATATAAACTTACCTCAATGATTTGTAGAGAAATCATGCCAAAATCCCCAATTTCTTCTCTTTTCTCCATGTTCCTTCGTTCTAGACTCTTATGTCCCGACCAATTTGTGCTTTGCGATAAATGAGATCCCAAATTCCTCATTACATTCTTAATACACAAAATTAGGTTTGGGCCCTAAATGGGCCTTACCTAAAAAGTCCATAATAACATCCAAATGACTTAAAACCTTATCAGCGCCTTAAACTAATACAAGAGGCTCAAAACCCGATATTTTAAATAAAAATGTACATTTTATGCATACCAAAAGAAAAACATGAAATATATCCAAAGCAAATAACAAACAACTTAGTTTTCTACTGAAAGAAAAACACCAAATACCAAATCAGTTTTTTACCAATTATAAATTACTCAATTCATGAATTATCATACAAAAAATTTGATTTCATATCCGAAATGAACAATCACATAAAAAAATGTAATAGTGACCTCTCTCTTCACATCAAATACATTTATTTATTTTCTACAAATTTCCATAATTAAAAATTACACATAAAATACGAGAAAAATCAAAGAGTTCAACATTTTGAATAAAAGTTTAGACACCACATTCTAGCCCCCCCCCCCCCCCCCCTAAGTCTCTCTATTCACCACAAACCCTAGGTCATACTCTAAGTATCGATCTAGAGGCCATCTGACACTCTTGGGCCCTATTTGACTCTGGTCAACTTCATCATCAGAGCGAAAGCTCAATAAATCTTCAAAGGGATCCAAATTACCATTCCAATGGTCTGCCCTGTGTAGGAATCGGCATAATAGTTTGGACAAGTGGAGCATTTTATTATCAAAAACTAATCTGGAGGCTGCCACGCGCTCCGGGGCCCCGATTAGACCTTAATCAACTTCTTCGTCAGAGAAAAAATCTTAATTAACATTCAAAAGGCTATGAATTCCCTTTCCAATTGTCCACCCTATGTGCAAAATGGCATAACCTTTTAGACGAACGATTCGTTTTTGCCTAAAAACCAATTCGAATACCACCGGGCACTCCCGAGCTCTATTTGACCAAAGTCAACTATTCAGCTCGAACGAGCCTAAATGAATATTTAAAGGGAACTGAATACCATTTCCAATGGTCGAAATGGACGAATGACCATTTGACCAAAGTCAACTATTCATGCATAAATCAATCTTACGAAATGGACGAATGAACCATTTTACTCTGAAAGGTCACTTGGTTATTTTGGTCCCCATCTAACCAAAGTCAACTCTTCGTACTAAGCTAAGATCTTTAAAACATCAAAGCGCTTCACATAACCTTTCAAATAGTCTACCTCATGAGCAATTCGGACTTACGGTTTGGATAAACAATCCATTATCGTCCGACGATCTCTTGTCCAAAGAACCTACGGGCGCTTTCGAGCCCTGTTTGACCCAACGTTAACTCTTGGACCCAGGAGAGGCCCAAAAGATTCATAAATTTCTCTTAATAACCTTTCCAATGGTATGCCTGGTGCACAATTTGGACTTACGAATTTCATTTTACGACCAGTTTTTCTAAAAAAATCTGCACGAGACTGCCAATTGGCAGGTCCATTTGCCTGCCTATCAGTAGTGTGTCTAGGATTACCTGTCGATAGGCAGGATAAGGACAGTGATGATCGGGAGTCCCCTGACCCTATATAAGGATATCATGAGATCACTTTGAAAGGAACCTCAAAAACATCAACTTTAGTGGTCTCGGCAACATTCTTCTAAAGTCAGCGAGGTTTTCTTGTTTGAAACTTCTCTCCATCATTCATTTCCATCACTTTCATGCCACATTTAGTAAAATTCCCCCACATTCTTCACCCACTTTTAAGGAAATTCATCAATAATCACGATCAATCTCCAAGTCTCCAAAGAAGGTCCAAACATTCTTCTCTTTCTTCAAATTTCTTAATTTTTGTATTAGTTATAGTAGTTCTTAATTTAGCTTTTACTTAAGATCATACACATATTAATCTTCAATCCTTTGTTAGTAATATTTCACGTAATATATTAATTTATAAAAAACAAAAACAAGAAAAGGAGGGTTACACCTATAAATTCCAACGGGATTTTTCACATCTTCTCAAAACTAAAAACACATTTTTCTTACACACACATATAATAAAATACCCATTTGAATTTATAGGATAAACCCCACCCTCATGTCGCATGCGAACTATGTGGACTTTGTTACCTTTATAGGCTATATAGGCGTCTCAGGTTAATTACCGATACTCGAGCCCTATTTTCCTATTTTCTTGTTTTTCCTATTTTTTCCATATATCATATTTTTTATTCATGTTTGCGTCTTATCTAATGCATATTATCGGTTCATCATAACAATCAATATCTTGATAAGCGCACATATTATATTTTTAATTATTATTTTGGGAACATTCCTATGGATGAACTCACTCCATCTTTTACCATGATGCGAGTTGATCGATTCCAATCTCCACTTATATATAGATGCAGATACACTTCATGGAGAAATTAAGGAGAATATTAGCATAATCCCATGAGAGACCAAAAGGGCGGGATGGGTGCCTAACACCTTCCCATTTCGTAACTTAGTCCCCAAACCTTTGATCTAATTGGTTTCGCAAGCATCAGTGTGTCTTTGATATCGTTCTCTTAAGGCGCTAACATGTTCTTTTGCATGTTTTGTGTAAAACAGGCTGGCAACTCTATCACCCCACATCGATGATGGTCGAATCGTTCCAAGAAAGTGAGCGAGACCTTCTCTCCCTCTCTATCACGCGTATGAGCGTTGACACCCTGAGATGGAGGGAAATCGCGGAGTTATGAACACAGTGACGACTCTGATAGGGACTTACTTGTCATAGTAGGGCTAGACTCTGTTTGCATGGGTGTTATCATTTTTTCTTGTGTTCATATGCACCTACATGTATGTTCATCTTCTCATCTATTACTTCTTATTTATATCTACCTCGTGTTTATATCACCTCTTACTCATTTTTCACTTCACACACTTGTCAATACTCTCCACGTAGACCTCACACCACTTACACTTGTATATATGGTCACTTGTGCCCGCAGGCTTCACACACCACTTGAAAATATACATGCTTAAGCTTCACTAGCACACACCTCCACTTATCACACTTATATATATTCATGTTCATTTATACTTATCACATACCACTTTTTGTTGGTCCATGCTTAGATTCACTACCACACACTCATTTATAGACATTCACATATCACTCTCACGTATCCATACTTAGTATAATATTCATGATCCATGCGAGATTTACTTTTCATGATACTCGTACTTTCTTCCTTATTAATATAGTGCTCATCATTCCAAATAAAATACTCTCTCCGTAATGTACTAATCAAGAATCATGAATTTTTCACACTACATCACCAAGATCATTGCAATATTGGCTAAAATGTGTTCCGTACTAAGGGGTCACTTTGTGATGGGTGCTGGTCCGACAGGGGGCCGTTAGCCTAAGAAATGTGAATCTCATCTTCCATTAGCCTAGTACCTTTGATGTATATCGTTCAGTTCCCCCACATCGTACCACTTGACCGAACTCATGACGGGAGTTATATAGTAGGGAACTCATTCATGTATGTCGAGTATATTGAATTATCTCTCACACATACTGTCCCCACGAGGTATATAATGAGGTAATTCACGTACACTCAGGTTTATCAAATGGCTTGTTCACATGTACCGATTGCCCTTAAAAGCAAGACGCATATCGTTGAAGTCATGCCAAAAGGGGGAGACTTTCCACTAACCCAATAACTCCATACCCTCATAGAGGCGTCAAACTTAGGACACTCATATTTAGTCTGTTGGTTACTACGCTAAACTCTTCCAAAATGTTAGGTCGGCATACCACCCAAATATTTGCGTGATTTTATCATTTTTTTTTTAAATAAGGCATTATCCATGAGCTTGTCAACAAGTCAAATCATGTTTTACATATTTTTCAAACTCAATTTTCCCAGGTTTGGGTCCCTTTTGACATTTATTTTTGCATTTAGGTAAACCTAATACAAGTGAGAGCATAATAATAATAATCATGATGAGACTCTTCTCTCATTTTTTCCTCCTTCTTTTCTAAAAGTGTCACAAATATTTTTCCACCTCTTTTATCAAAATACCAAAAATATATTTTTCTCCTTTTCATCAAAATACCAAAAACATTTCTTCTCCTTCTCATCAAAATACCAAAAACAGTTTCCCTTCTTTTATAAAAAAAAACAAAAAACCTTTTGTCCTCCCCTTTCCAAAATAATGTCAAAAAATATTTTCCTCTTTTTCAATTAAAAAAAGTTCTTCCGTTTCTCTTTCAAAAATAATTTGGAATCATTTTTCTTATCAGGTCGATCGCATACCCAACCCTTGCCCTGGATCCCTATTGGCTTCAGTCTTCTGTCGAACCACCCTGAATCTCCATCAGTTCTCCCGCTACTTCCTCTAAGCCTGGAATCTACCTTCACCAACTCTCCATGGATAACTCAGACCAAGTACCAAATGTGCAGCCTAATTTGACGACAGTCCTAGTCCATCTTACTGCCAAGATTTATAACCTTCAATCTGAGGTTCTTGAGATACAGTGAAACAAAATCCTAATTCTCTAGGAGCCCGAGATCCTCTTCTCTCATGCTATATGTCCACCCGCACCTGAGCCTGTTTAGGCCCTAGAATAATATTAGCATGCTCTGCATGCGCCTCTTACCAATGGACCACCACCAGCTTAGCTCCCTATGCCAGATCTTGCCCATTCAGGGGCCAACTTATTATTGCCTCTCAATTCGAAGGAAAAAAGAGTTAAACAAGTTCAAAAAGGACCTTAATTTGTTAACTAGGAAGTTTAACCAAGTCCAAATCTTTGGGAACCACATGGATTACACCCATATGTCTCCCTAACCTAAAGCAACGTTGTTGTATAAGTTTAAGATACCTAACATTGAGAAGTTTGGGGGTAACAGCCCCCCAATTATTCATCTTCAAAGCTATCACCAAGACAAGACTCTCTTAAGTACCTCCGAGGAAATAATGGCCTAGATGTTACAACATACTTTGAAGGGAAACTCTCTTTGTTAGTTTCTATCCCCTGAGGAATCCAGAATTCATAGTTGGTAGGATGTTGCCAGTGAATTCATGTCGCATTACAAATATAACGAAGAGTTGGAAGTCACAAATATTGATCTAGAACTTCTCAAGCAGAACCCTGGATAATCCATCAACGATTTCATCAAAAGGTGGAGAGAGAAATATGAAACTATGACCAATCGGCCTTCCGAAGAGGAGAAAATTAGTATTGTAAAGAAATATTTCTTACACCATGTTTGAGCGACGATGGGAGGAAAATATTATCCCTATTTCACATCCCTTTGAGAAACAGTAGTGGAGATTGAAGAAAGTATTGCTAAAATAGAAGTTGAGCCAAAAAAAGTATGAGAATCCTGTTACAGTCTTGACCATCAGCAACATCTCTCAATCACTACCTCTTGGGTGTTAGAATGCCATGCTAGTCCAGTCAGAAAAGAATAAACCAAGATCCATGCTCACTCTCTAAAGTTTACCAAGCCTTGTTGACCTTAAATCTCATCAAACCTTTGGACCCTCATCCACTACTAAACCCACTTCCCAAAAATTTCAAACTCGACACCCATTCTGATTTTCACCAAATTGTCATTTATACCACTGATCAATGCTTCCATCTCTGAAATGTAATCCAAGGTTTAATTGATCGGGGTTTCATCGCCCAAACGGTCAATCCCAAACCCAACACCACTCACAATCCACTTTCAAACCATAAAAATTCCATATTACTAAAGAATTACCTAGAATTATATCCATCTACCCAGATTGAACCCAGTAAAGCACCCATCATACCCATATTTTCACATGAACCCCTTAATGTCTGCCAAGATTTTCTCCTACAACATACCTATTTTACCTACCAAGTCGTTTCTCTTCTCACAAGATCATGTATTATCGTTCATACCTGGACCAAAGGAAAGGATACAAAATATCCAACAGTATTGAAACAGCTTCTATAGTTTGGGTTGAAATTGCCCTCTCAAATGTCCTTGATTACCAAAATTTAGCATCTGGTTCATGGAAGCCCGTAAGTGGGCTCAGGGGTCAGATAATTGGGTGGTATCCATTTACAAATTCAATTTGGACAATGCAGTATAGATTATGGAAAGCTTATTTTGATAGACCAGTGATATTTACAGTATATCCGAGTTACCTGATGCCTTAAAGCTATAAGGGCAGTTAGTATCTTCATTTCTTCACCTCCCCAATGAATAGGATGATCTATATGAAGAAGTTATTGAGGTTATGGAACGAATTTACTTCTCATGGCAAGACGATATTATTGGCATAGGATGGGGGGACGAGTTTGATAGCTCAGACAAAGAACCAAGCTAAGAAAATGTTAGTCCGATAATCAATATGTGTGGGATGATATCCTTTAAAGATCTCTTAAAGGAAATTAATAAAGTGGTCGTACAAACCAGATGAAAAAATGGAGTTTATGTCCTTTCCCTCCTCCGTGAACCATGTGACAAGATCTGGGAGATACTACCAGAGTCTGAATCCTCAATTACCAGGGATAGATATAAAGGAAAGGGAGTTGTTGAGAAACTCCCCATGCTAGAAATGGCCATCAAGGAAAGTAAAATCCTCTACCAACTCAAGAAAACTCTGGACAACATCACCTTATGGAGACTCTTTATGTCTTCCCAGCTATATTGAAACACTCTAATAAAGTTACTCATTGGTCCCCCCCATAGTCCCTCCTTTCATCACTCCAGAAGAAACCGTGAACCTGGTTGGGTCTCTGTCCACCACTGGACTCCTTTCCTTCTTTAAAGAAGAAATCCTAAAGTTTGGTCCTAAACAAAAATATGCTCTAAAAATCTCCATTAAGGTGATAAGGAAGATAGTCCTGATAATGGATAAACACTCAATGTTTTCCCATTAAGAACCTTCAACTTCCTGGACTTGAAAGTAAACGGCATTGCTCTAACTTCCACTATAGTGCACGACTATGACAACACTCATTGAGAGGTGATGGGATCCATAATACTCACAATAGGAGATGATGTTATCAATACCATTACCGAATTCCAAGTTATTAACATAGTCTCTTATTTCAATCTATTATTTGGTCGATCGTGGCTTAACATCATTAAGGGGTATCTTCCTCTCTCCATAAAAACTGAAGTTCCTATCCAAGGATCAGGTCATCACCATTTTGGGCAACGATGATGATGCTGAGAATTCTGGCACCTGTAATTCGGTACTAGAAATACAGCATGGGATGAATGGCATGCTTATTTTCAACTTCTGAGTCGAACCGCTTCCACTCCTAATAGGGTATAATTTCAAAGATTGAGCATATCCAAAGGATGACCCTCACGATAATGTCAACGTAATATATATGTTTAAGAATATGCAATTCATGCCCAGACTGGGGCTGGGACAATGACAATAGGGGATACTAGAACCTATAGTCCTGAATATGGAATTTTCTCCATGTGGCCTGGGTTATCAACCGTTATCAGAGGAACTCAAAATGCTCCGCCAACCCCAGTTGAATAGAAGTTGTGAAAGTACCAAGACTATTTTGAGGGATTTCTTGAACGGAAGATTCGTCAAAGAGGGTGAAGATTTTCCCTTTTGTAGCTTTCTCGAACCATGGTATGATCATATGGACAAAAAGATAAAATTGTGGATGGAGATTTTCTTTGAAGATAGTTACTCCTAGGCCAAAGACTCCTAGCTTCACATGCAACCACTTGTTGAGAAAGGTATAGTTATTGTCGAGGTTTTTAAGGGAAGTGACTTCGAGGACTCATTTAATCGGCAGATACTAGGGTTAACACCATGCATGAACCACTCAACTGCTACATCATCAGCCCGTCCACTTTAATAAAGGTTATTGAAGAACCCATCCTTAACTAGAATGTTATACCAATTCCACCTACGAAAATGCAACCCAACCCAGATATTTATCCTATCTCTTACTGTTTTGTTGTTCCTCCTTTTTCTGATAACAATATAATTGAGACCTCCTTTGATGAGGTTCTCAATGTTGTTTTTCTCGAGAATGAAATAAATCAAGATTTTAAGTATCTTGTTGTGTCTAACATTAATTGTCTTGATTCTTATCAAACTTTTGATGATGGTGATTTTACAAATGAACAATTCTTAACTGATCTTAATAAGGTTAATAACAAATAACATAATCGTATTCAAATTAATGAGGATGAAACTGTTGTTATCAATCTCGATTCTTGTAGTTAATTGCGTGGGATTAGGATAGGGTCCACCCTTGATAAGCATTAGTGCTCATAACTCGAAGAATTATTGAAGGAATTTATTGATGTCTTTGCATGGACCTATGATGACATGCTCGATATCGATCAAGAGATAGATCAACACCAGATTTTAACTCTCCCTGAATGCAAATCTATCAAACAAAAATTGTGAAATCTCCCCACTAAATGGTCTCTCAAAGTTAAAAAAGAGGTGATCAAACCGTTGGACATAGTCTTCATCTAGGTCATCGAGTATCCCACATGGCTAGCCAATATTGTACCCGTGTTGAAATCAGGAGGTAAAGTTTGCATGTGCATTGACTGTCGATATTTGAATAAAGCATCTTTTTAAGATGATTACATATGACCCAATATAAACATGATTGTGGACAACACAGACAGTCATACTCGCAAGTCATTCATTGATGGGTTTTTTTAATACAATTAGATCAATACACACCATGATCATCAAGAAAAAATCGCATTTATCACCCCCTGGGGAACCTTCAGCCACACAATTATGCCATACGGGCTCAAAAACATAAGGGCTACCTAACAAAGGGCAGCCACAACCATCTTGCATGATTTGAATAATAAAGAGGTTCAAGTCTACATGGATGATATGATCATAAATTCTAAGACTTGGGAAGGTTATGTTCCCGCCCTAAGAACGGCTAAGGCGATACCAAATTCGACTTAACCCATAGAAATGCATGTTTGGCATCACCAAAAGAAAGATTTGGGGATTTATGGTTAGAAAAAAGGGAATTGAAGTAAACCCTGCCAAACATAAATCCATACTTAAGATGCCACCACCCTGAACGGAGAAGGAAGTTGGTGGATTTTTGGGAAACTTATAGTATATTAGCCGGTTCATCAGCCCGTTGACTTCTTTTTGTAAACCCATCATCAAAATCCTCCAAAAGGATTCCACAAAAATCTGGAATGATTCCTGTAGAGAAACCTTTGATATAATTCAGTTGTACCTTATTCGACCTTCATTACTTATGTCACCGTATCTTGGCCTCCCTCTACTTCTATACCTAGCTGTAATAGACATTATAGTTGTGGTTTTTCTAGCCCAATAATTTTAAGAGTCCCATAAAGAAAGGTCCATCTACTATTCTAATTACAAATTGGTCAGGTACAAAGTCAACTACACTACCTTGGAGAAAGCATGTGTCACCTTTGTCTAGGTCACTAAAAAATTATGACACTACATGCCCATTTTTCCCATCAGACTTGTGTCCCGAATAGATCCTATCAAATACCTACTTAAGAAACCTTCCCTATCTATTCGAATGGCCTATTGGTTGATGCTGCTAGATGAGTTCGATATCATGATGTCATAATGAAATCCATAAAAAGGAAGGGCCATCTTTGGCTACCTTATTAACTACCCTATGGAAGAAGCTGACGTTTTGATCTTTGAGTTTCGGGATGAAGATATCCTTTGCACCTCTCTGGAAGACCTCTGATGGAAAATGTTCTTTGACGGAGTTGACAAAAAGAAAGGATACAGCATTAGGATATTCCTAACTGCTTCTAATGACTCTCACGCTCCCATTTCCATCAAGATAGATTTTCCTTGCACCAATACTATGATCGAATATGAGGCGTGCACTGTAGGCCTTAAAGTCGCTCTCAAAACAGGTATATAATGCCAAAATGTCTACGGGGACTCTACCCTCATCATTGTCCAATTCCTTAGAAGATGGAAAGTTAAAGATGAAAAGATCTTACCCTTACACACTCACCTAGAAGTGCTGGCCTCTTAATTTTGAAATATCACCTTCCACTACTTGCCCTGAGCAAGGAACAGCTTAGACGATGCTCTTGCTACTCTCACCTCCATGGTCAACATAACCGAGAGAATAACAATGGACCCTTTACTAGTTAAAAAATAAGCTAAACCAACCCACTGCTACCACATGGAACTCATCACAAAATAGGGTTTCAATATGGTCGAGTTCTGGTATTATGACATTTGGTGCCTCCTCAAGCATGGTAGGTATCCCTAGGAATCCAATAAGAAAAATCAAGCGACCCTTCACAAATGGATTATCCGGTACATTATTTGTGATAAAGCACTATTTAAGAGAAACTTCGACAGAACCCATTTGCACTACATCGAAGGGGTTGACATTGAAGAAATTATGTAGAAGATCTATGGCAGGGAATGCGTACCTCACATGAATGGTCACATTCTTGCCAAGAAAATTATCCAGCAGGGTTACTATTGGACCACCATGGTTCAGGGTTGCATCGACTATGTTCGTAGATGCCTTAAATGCAAATATTTTGCTAATATCTAGGACTCACCCCTGCGAGAATTATACAACATAACTTATTCTTGGCTGTTATCCAAATGGGGTATCGATATCATAAGGAAATTTACACCCAAAGCCTCTAACGAGCATGAGTTCATCCTCATTTCCATTGATCACTTCACCAAATGGGTTAAAGGCGAGTCGTACGTAGTGTTTAATGCTAAAAATGTAGACAAGTTTATCTGAAAGAACATCAACTACCGATACAGGGTTCTCCATGAGTTAGTGTCAGATAATGGGTTACATTTTGAGTTAGAGGTCATAAAATTGATTGACGAGTACGAGATTCAGAACACAAATCTTCTCCCTGCTAACCAAAAACCAATGGTGAAGTTGAAGTTTCCAACAAGAACCTCAAAGAAATCATCAGATGGATAACTGAGAGTTATCGATATTAGGCCGATCGTATCCCTTACTCCCTCTAGGTCTACTGCACTTCAATATGGTTATAAGAATTCCTACCCATTGAACTAGAAATACCTTCATTATGTGTTACGCTTGAGAGCAAAGTCAGCAAGGAAGACTAGCATCAAAGTCTTCTGATGAGTTGTCACTCTTAAATGAAAGGAGGCCAAAGGCTCAATATCATATATAAGGGTACCATCATTGAATAGCGTGATCATTTACCGAAGAGTCAAGGACCATGGTGTCCAAGAAGGGGACTTAGACCTCAAAGATATCATAGATATCGTTTGGGACCCTAGAGGGAAATTCAATCCAAGATGGAGTGGCCCTTACATCGTGAATAAGATCCTATCTGGTGGCACCACTATGCTCACTGACCTTGACATAGAATAGATGGCACGTCCAGTCAACCTGGACTAACTTAATAAGTTCTACCTTTAGTGTGCAATCTCGACATGCTACGACTCTTCTCACCTCCTTCTATGCTAAAAAAAATTCTTCATTTTTCTCTACCTATAACTACGTGGGGTCTGATCATCTAAAAACTTTTTACTTTCAAAATGAAACTCAAAAAATTTTAAAACCACCAAAGGTACGTAGGCTCATACGCTTTACATGGTCATGATCCCCTTCTTTTTCACAAAATGTTATTCTTTTCTTGCCTCCAAGAACGACAGTTCATTTTATCATTTACATGAACAAAAGGATTATGTAGGCCTTAGCAATTGGTATAGATAATTCAAGTGTAAAACTCATCAATAGGCACAACAATATGAATAAAACTTTTTTTTATTCCATAAATGGGAGAATTCAGTACAATTACATGAAATATCACCATAGGAGTCAAAACGACTACTACCCCCCGCTAAAAAAATTGTCCCTGTAATATACTTAACAAAACCTTCCCAAAATTATTACCAAATAACCAAAAATAAATAAAAAAAAAACCATACACATCTCAATCACAAAATCTTTATAAGAAAGAAACACTACCTTTAGAATACACCATATCTGCAGCTACTGGAAGACCCAACACCATTATCATCTGCTTCTTGAGGCCCATTGGCTTCCTAGACTAATCGGTATTCTGAAGGCGCTCCATAGAATGATAATCCCTAAACAGCTTAGAGAATATAACTATACCCCTCTCTATAATATCAAAAAGGGCAAACCATCTATGTTCGGTCTCATCTTCCAAGATTTTTTCCACTTCCCTCTTCCAAAGCCATTTTACATAATATCCATGATAAACCCCACTAAAAGATTGAAAAGGATGGGTTGATTGCCGATAATTCTCACACAAAGAACCCAAATTCATGCACAACCTTCAGTCAAATCCTCTACGGGAAAAAAAATCTAGGGTATAGGGAAATCGATCATACCAGTATTCCCCCAATCCCAGAATGGACTGTAACTCCCCCAACCATGGCACCAACTAGTGAAGACAGTGAGCTCCTTGCTCCATGAACCAGTTTACCCAGTTCTTTATGGATGGGCCAAAGTTGATGAAATAACGAGTGAAGAAATTCGGTACAACTTCCATGGGATATCAGGGTACCTTTAAACAGAATCTTCCATCCATCTACATGAATAGGATAATCGGGCTTCCTCTCAAAAAATCAAAACAAATTTCTCGCCAAGCATCAAAACCATTCAGGGTCTCTGCTAGTTTCAATGTTGCATGATTGTGATGATATGACATCCACGCTGTAATGGCAGCTAGTTGTGGGTCCACTATCCGGTCCTCGATCACCAGTAGTAGTTTCAAAATTAAGCCCAGGACTACAGCTCCGGCATCACTTGCATCGTTGAAATCCCACAAATGCATAGAATACACGACATATGGTAGAGATATCATTCCCCTAGTGACTAATGGTCGAGTCGCTAAAGAGGATATGTGGAGAAATTCAGCTAACAGCTCTCGAGGAGACTGAAAGAATTTGAGCATAGCCGCCACCATGTTGTGATTAATCCCTGACATGGTTTAAAACTCCTCATAGGTCAGATAGACCTCGTTCAAGCCAAAATGAAAAACATGATCCTCGGGATACAAAAATTACGTTGCCGCTGCTAGCATGTTCCAATTGATGGGTCGATTGAGCCACAAAGAGACGTGACGCGAGTTATAAGCATTATAATCCATATTTTATAGATACATAGCTTTCAAGCTCTCTTGATAGAAAGAAAATTTTGCACTCATGGGAAGGTCCATTTGGGAAATAATAGGACAGAAGGCAAGAAATGAATAAGAAGA
This sequence comes from Sambucus nigra, assembly GCA_949130495.1. Taxonomy (NCBI): domain Eukaryota; kingdom Viridiplantae; phylum Streptophyta; class Magnoliopsida; order Dipsacales; family Adoxaceae; genus Sambucus; species Sambucus nigra. Next base: position 724,487,250 of record OX422207.1, read on the forward strand.
GAAGAAAAAATGTGAATGGGTGGAAAACCACACCACCTTACCACCTTTTAAACATGAAAATATAGCCTAAACAACAAGAAATATGATAAACTCGAATAAATTCCTTCCCCACCAAGTACTCAAAGCTACAGAAATTGCAATCAAAGCCTTAGGGTGATTTGACTAGACTCACTTATCGTAGGTAGGACAAGGGGTATGCAGATAGGCACCCCCTTATTTTAGAAAAATTTATCTTTCCTTCTTTGTCAAAATTGTAAATAAAAAAAATAAATCCTTATTTAAAAAAAGGTATATTTCTTCCTATAGTATCATCTCCACTCTTCTCTCAAGTTATTTAATAAAATATCCATCCTTTTCACTATCTTAGCAACAAAGTAAAAAGTGCATGTAGAATAAGTCAATTAAGCAAAGATAAATAAACAAAAATATCATTCATTTTATATATTTCCATTTGCATTATTTCATTTTTTAAGGAAAAAATAAGAAAAACAGTAAATGGCAAAAATAGTGGGACTCATCCCAAAAATCCCAATCTCCCTCTCTCTTTCTAAGACCCCCATCTGTACGGTGAGCAAGCTTCCCCCGATGATGAGTTGTTGAACCTCCACTTCCCGATCATGATCCCTCCTCTGAAGTAACAGACAGCACCAGATAAGAAGAAACTAAAACCAAGTCCATGATATAGGCAATCGCGGAGGCCACCAAGTCCCAAATGTCCCTAAGCTAAGTAGTCGACACCCGGACATGCTGCAGATAAGGCAACAAAAGCAAAAGGAAAATCAGTCAGTCTAAAGACAAGAAAAATCTAGACGTGAACAATGAAAGATAAAAGATATTCCTTTGGTTGAAGGACATCCTCCATCAGCCCCAGTACCCCCGGATCCATCGGGTTAGGGCGGTACGGTATATGCAGTGATCCCCCTCAATTAAATTACAAATTATAGGAAGGAGGATCAAGCTAAATGAATGGAACCTATTCTTCCGCTATCAAAAAAGACGCACCACCTATGCTATGGGAAGATCCCACAGTCCTACTCATACCCCTTCCCAAAGTTGTAGGAGGCAGAGGCGTGTTCACCACGTCGTAGATACAAGAAGTCTTCCGTTAGCTCATCGCAAAGTCGAGGTAGTCATAAGTCACCACTATATTCGTCTAGAGCTAGTAAGTCTTACTAATCATAGCCTGCGTCCTCTGATATCTCCTGTAACCGCGTCATGTACATCGGGGGCACCACCAATGGGACCATCACCTCATCCTCCAAAATCTGTATGACAACTCTCTCCCCCAAATACAAAAAATAGCGAAACTCATGTGCCAACAGCCAATGAATCTGTGCCTGCACCCCAGTCACCCCGTGTAATGGACATCCATCCCCAAGGATAGAAAGTCACCTGCAATCTCCAATAAAGATCAATATTTGTCTGAACAAATAAAATGCCAAAAAAAGGATTCAAAAGAAAAAGGAAATAACTCTCGTCGGGGTATTCAAGAACTGATGCACCACCAAAATAGAAAGTGACTGCTTTGACCATCGGTTGAACTTTTGCCGATGGTACATCTGGAAGAAGTCCCCAACCTCCTCATCATGCAAGCTTATCAAACGGGCATTGAGACAAATCACCTCATAAAACCACATCTCCAGAAAGATAGGAATCAACAGAAGAAGAGAACTAAAATAAGAAAATACATAAAAAGATATGCAAGAATTACCTTAAGGAGGTACGTGGCCCCCGTAAGTCTATCGAAATCACGGACTAAAAGCATCCAGAGAAGAATAAAGGGTCGCCAAGGTCAAGATGTTGCATTCATAAAGAGGAATATTCAAAAATACACTCAAAAATGGTTAAAACCATAAGTCGATGATGTCACCACTCGATACCACCAAGACACCCTACAACAAAAGAAGAAGGAGTAAACGAGCCATATGTTGTACCTTCAGCCCGTCTATCTCATCAATCCTATGACCCAATATCCACTCTTGAAGAGAAGAAATGCTGATCAAATCACCAAAGACTATCCTCCCAATGCAACCTCAATTTCCTCAAGTGTCACCATCAAGGACTGGTCCACCTTAATCTATATGCCCTCACAGTCAATCCCCAGCAACTGTTTGATGTCGATAGGATTCACCATTATCTCCCCAAAAATGAATAGTGTGGGTAGTATCCTACCACCTCCCCCCCCCCCCCCGGCGTGCACTAAATAGCCGTAGAGCGTAGTGTCTCGTCCAAAGAAGATGCCAAGAGACCGCAACCCGCAGAGGAAACTACCCAGTGCACCATCGTATGAAGATGCCCCCACACATTTGTAAATCCCATCATCCCCTAGGAACGAAAGCTTATAGAAGTTGTGTCAGTCTGCCAAGATAAAAAAAATCAATAAAGACACCTTTTGTCAACTCAAGTAAACAAAAACAAGAAAAGAAGAAAAAAATGCCAAATGTCACTAATACTTACATAACAACTAGGGTTCCTCACCCAAGATGACTGGTGATGTGAAGGCTCATGCAGCAGAAAGCAATCATCAGCAACTGGTTCGGATAACTCGAACGCGTTTTCGCTGCCCAATGCCAAGGGTAACCTAGCTCGCCACTCTAGGTGCGCACAATATTTGACACCAAATCACGCCACATGGGTCACACTACCCAAAAAATACACCATTTTTAAGACTCAAAGAAGGAAAAGGCTTGGGAACAAATCTTAGCACTAAAGGGCAGACGATCTCAATGATAGGAGCTGTGAAAAATGAGAAGAACTCGCCCCTTTTATAGGAGTCCCCTAACACCCACCGATCGGACCCTGCGTATTTCCCTTCCAAAGGAAGCCCAAAATACCATGCTATTGCCAAACGACAGGCCCTACAACGTGTCGGTCAGCAACCACCTGAAATTTTTGTACGAAAAATTCCATAAAATTTCAAAAATTCTCGAAAAAATTCCTAAAATTGTCAAATAAATATTGGAACATTTCTTCACCAATAAAACCATTTTTCAAGAATTTAAAATCCCCCACCAGATTAAAACCATACTCCTATCCCCAATTTAAGCCCTAAAACGGTGCACCTGCATCCCAGGGTCCACTATAATTCCCCAGCAGAATCCTAAAACCACATAAATCAAATGTTTCCCTAACTGGACTACGTAATATCCTACCCATTTCCTCAAAAATTTCCAAGTTAAACTTTCTCCCTAAAAAACTCTAACTTCCCCAGCGGAGTTATAAACCCGAGTCGAATATCTCTCCTTGGAAAAATCTCAGAGAAACACTTCCTGAGTGGAACCACAAGTGCATCCAAACTCCGAAAGATAAATTAAAGACTCCCTAGAGATCAAACCCCCACATTACAGCCCTAAGTCCTCATAATTGACCTAGACCCGCAAAATTGGTCACCACAACCTTAGGTCCACAGAATTTACCTTGACCCACAAAATTAGTCGTCCCAACTACAGGTCCTTAGAATTTACCTCGACCTGCATAATTGTTCGCCCCAACCTTAGGTCCAAAGAATTGACCTCAACCCACAGAATTGATCCCTCAACTTTAGGTTTGTAGAATTAACCTTGATCGAAGAATTGGTCACCCTAACTTTTGATCTGCAGAATAAACCTCGGCCTGTAGAATTCGTCGCCACATCTTTAGGTTCATAGAATTAACCTCAACTCGCGAATTGGTCGCCTCAACTTTAGGCCCATAAAATTAACCTCAACCTGCAGAATTGGTCGCCCCAACTATAGGTCCTCAAAATTGACCACAACTCGCAGAATTGGTCACACCAACTTTAGGTCAGTAGAATTGACCTCAACCTACAAAATTAGTCGCCTTAACTTTAGGTCCAAAAAATTGACCTCGACCCGCCGAATTCTTCGCCATAACTTTAGGTTCTCAGAATTGACCTCAACTGGAAGAATTGGTCCCCCAAAAAAAATTAAGGTCGACAGAATTGATCATCCATAACTTTAGGTCCTCATAATTGATATCGACCCATAAAATTAGTCATCATAACTTTAGATCCTCATAATTGATCTTAACTTGTAGAATTTCTCACCCAAACTATAAGTCCTCATAATTGAACTTAGCCAGCAGAATCGATCGTTATCACTTTAGGTTCTCAAAATTGACCTCGACCCGCAGAATCAATCGTCCCCAGCATTACTTTAGGTCCTCAAAATTGACCTCAACCCTTTGAAACGATCATCCTCGATCCTCTAAAACGGTTATCCCCATCCTTTTGGTCCATAAAACTGACCTATTTCCCAAATATCATGTGGTGTTTATTCGACAGCTTTCACTTATTCCAATCTCACCCATAGAGGGGTTCCATAGGTACCACTTTCTAAGACCCCGAAGTCTCTCCATTCATAAAAAACCTTAGTTCATACTCCGAGTATCAATCTAGAGGCCATCGGGTTCTCTCAGGCCACATTTGACTCTGGTCAACTTCATTGTTAGAGTGAAAGCTCAATAAATCTTTAAAGGTCTTTGAGCTCCCTTTCTAATAGTCCCCTTGTGATCAAATCGTAATGGCAGTTTGGTCGAACAAACCATTTAACTATCAAAAATGAATCAAGAGGCCACCGAGTGTTCCCGGGGCCCGATTTGACCCAAATAAACTTCATCGTCAAAGATAAAGCTCAATGAACCATCAAAGGGCTCTAAATATCCTTGCTAATGGTACACCCTATGAAAAGGGCATTCCCATTAGATGAACATTATGTTTTCCCCAAAAAATTAATTTGAATACCACCAAGTGTTCTCGGGATTCGTTTGACCAAAGTCAAATCTCCAGCTAGAATGAGACTGAATGAATATTTTAATATCACAGAATACCTCTTCCAAAGGTCTTCCCCATGTGTGAATCATCCTTACAGTATGAAAGAAAGACCTATTTTACTCTGAAGGGTCACCGGGCAATTTCGGACCCGTTTGACCAAAGTTATCTCTTCGAACAGAGCGTAGCTCTTTGAAACATCAAATTTCCTCACATAAACTTTCCAATGGTATTCCCCGTGAGAGATAAATACTTACGATTTGGATGAATTATCCATCGTAGTCCAACGATCTCCTATCCAAAGGATGACGAGCGCCTCCGAGACCTATTTAACCCAAAGTTAACTCCCAGACCCAGAAGAAGCCCAAGGATTCTCAAAGATCTCTGAATAACCTTTTTAGCGGTATGCCTCTTATGAATTGAATTTTATGATCATTTTTTCAAAACTCTACATGAGACTGCCAATTGGCAGGTCCATTTTCCTGCCTATCGACAGTGTGTCTAGGGTTACCTTCCAATAGGAAGGACAAGGACAATGTCGATCGACTATCCTCTGACCCTATATAAGGTGAGCATGATCTGACTTTTAAAGGCACCTCAAAAATATCAACTTCAGTGATCTCAACAACATTCTTCTAAAGTCAACGAGGTTTCGTTGTTTGAAACTTCTCTCCACCTTTCATTTCCATCACTTTCACACCCAATTTCGAAAAATCCCCCCACATTCTTCAGCCAGTTGTAAGGAAGTTCATCAATAATCAAGATCAATCTCCAAGTCTCCAAAGAAGCTCCAAACATTCTTATCTCTCTTTAAATTCCTTTATAAGTTCTTAATTTAGCTTTTACTTGATATCATACACATATTAATCTTCAATCCTTTATTAATAATATTTCACATAATATATTTCCTATAAAATAAAAACCCAAAATGAAGAAGAGGGTTACACCTATAAATTCCAATGGAATTGTTCACCACATCTTCTCAAAACTAAGAACACGTTTTTTTCTTACACACAAATATAATAAAATCCCCGTTTGAATTTATGGGATAAACCCCACCCTGGTATCCCAAGCAAACTATGTGGACTTTGATGCCTTTATAGGTTAGTAGGGGTCTCGGGCTAAAACCCGAGACTCGAGTCCTATTTTCCTATTTTGTCCATATATTATTTACATATATCATATTTTTTATTCATATTGGCATCTTATCTAAAACATATTATCATTTCATCATAACGATAAATATCTTGATATGCGCACATATCATATTTTTAAGTATTATTTTGGGAGCATTCCTATAGATGACCTCACTCCGCCTTTTCCCATGATACAAGTTGAGCGATTTCGATCTCCACTTATATATACACTCACATACACTTCATAGAGAAATTAAGGAGAATATTAACATAAGCCCATGAGAGACTGAAAGGGTGGGTGGGTGCCAAACACCTTCCCATTTCATAACTTAGCGCTTGAAACTTTGATCTAATTGGTTTCACAAGCATCAGTTTGTCATTGATGTGGTTATCTCAAGGAGGCAGTCTGTTCTTTTTCCTATTTTGTGAAAATAGGTTGGCGACTCTATTACCCCACATCGATGATGGCCAAAGCATTCCTAGAAATGGAGCAAGACCTTTTCTCCCTCTCCACCATGTGGACGAGCGCCGAAACCTCGAGATGGAGGAAACCATGGAGGTATAACCACATAAATCATGTGAATTTTGATCCTTAACCCTTTCAAACCTACAAATTCTCAAATTTCTACATGATGAGTCACTCTGGACAATTTTGTTTCAAATTACAAAGTTAGGAGAAATTTTAAATACCAAGTTCCAAATGAAAAATGATTTTTGAGGTAATGAGTATGAAACCTAAAAACGAGTTTAAGAAACTTAAAAGATAAGTGGGTGAGTTAAAGAAAGGTGCGAGTGTGAAATCGAAATGGGTGAGAAAGGAGAATCACAAGTGTAATCATGTGACTGTGGCATTCAAAGCATCGAATTCGATGAATTGGTATTTTAATAGTGATTTCTATAGGTATATGACAAGTGTGAAATCATTTTTCACCACACTCAATGACTATGATGGTGGACTTTTCACTTTTGGGAATGGAAAGAAATCATGTAATTCGGAGAGATTCAATAAAATTTATCGAGAGCATGACCCTTCACAATGTGCGTTATGTTGAAGGACTTATCGCTATTCTCATTACCATAAGTGAAATTTATGATGATGGTCACCTTGTGAGTTTTTCCAAGGGTGATTTCTTAGTTAAGAAATACGAGAGTGGTGATTTGATGAGAGGGGCACACTCAAGTGATAATTCCTATGTTTTGGTGAGTGAGCCAAGAATAGTGTGTCAAAAGGATAAAGATAAATCAATTGATTTCTCTTATCAAATGCTTGGACCCGTCAACTTTAAATATTTGAAGAGTTTTTTAAGGAAGCGCTGAGTCGAGAATATTTTTTCAAAATGATAAAGTTAAATCAATTGATTTATGTCATCAAATGCTTGGGCACATCAACTCTAAAGATTTGGAGAGTTTGTTAGGGAAGCACAAGAGTTAATGATTTTCCAAGGTTAGGGAAGAGCGAGAGTAAAGAGTGTAGTACTTGTTAAAGGGTAAACAAAATAATAATTCCCATAAGAAGTTTAACTTGATTACTACTCTAGGCCTCTATAGTTAGTCGACATTGACTTTATGGGTCCCTCAAAAATGGAAAGTATAGGTGCAAAACGATATTGTTTTGTGATGGTTGATGATTAATCTCGGTTTATGTTTGTTAGGTTAATGAGAGAAAATAGTGAGACATTTGAGATCATCACATCTGTTTGCAAAAATATTGAAAACGAGAAATCAATTACAATTGCTAGTATGAGGAGTGACCACGACAATGACTTTAAGGACTCGAAGGCTAAAAATATTGTGATGAGGTGGGATTGAAACTCCAAAAAAAATGGATTTATTAAGTGTAAGAATAGAACATTGTAACAAATGGCTCGTTGCATGATTGAAGGTAAGTACATGCTAAAAATATTTTTGAGCTAATGCATTTAATGACATGTCACACTTCCAATAGAGTGTTTTTGAAAATTTTTACTATAAAGTCCCCGTATTAATTTTGGAAACGCAAAAAGCCTACTATCAAATATTAAAGGTGTTTGGTATCAAATGATACATTTTAACATATCATGAGTACTTGACCAAATCCGAATCAAGAAGTGAAGATGCCATTTTTCTTAATTATTCACAAAATAGCATGCCTATAGAGTCTACAATTTGGAGAGTAAAAAGGTTATGGAAACTTTTGATATTTTTACTGATGATGATATGTCAAATGTTGTGACACTTGAAGATAAGGTATAAGGTGAGACTTTAGATCCAAAGGTGCTTGAAACTATAAATGTGTAGATATGAGTGTCTAGTGCTCCTATGATAGATAATGAGGGAGATTTTTCCTAAAATGTGTCTCAAGGTATTGATGGAGAGAGAGAGAGAGAGAGAGAGAGAGAGAGAGAGAGAGAGAGAGAGAGGATTTTTGACTTTGGTTCAATGTGAAGACACTTCATATAAAATTATTTGTAATTTAGAGAGTAGGGTTAAAATACGCAATCAATTATTAAATTAACTAAATTTGCATTGTTTTGCATCCAAAATTGAGCTTAAAAACATTAAAGAGGCATTGTTAGATGAAATTTGGATTGGAGTGGTGTAATAGGAACTTAACCAATTTGAAAGGTTAAAGGTTTCAAAATTATTGACACATACTCAAAATTTCAATATCATTAGTGCTAAGTGAGTGTACAATCATAAGATGGATGAAAATGGGATAATTGTGAGAAACAAGCCAAGCCTTGTAACTCAAGGTTATTTTTAGAAGTGTTTTGATGAAACATTTACTCTCATTGCTATTTTAGAAAGAGTTAGACTTTTACTTACCATTGCTTGTTATTTGCAATTCAAACTTTGCCAAATGAATGTGAAAAGTCCTTTTGTAAATGATGTTTTGAATGAAGAAGTTTACGTTGAACAACCTAAGGGGTGTGAACATCTTAAAATGCCAAATCATGTTTTTAAACATTACATATCGTTATATGGTCTCAAACTAGACCCGGGAGATTGGAATGAGATATTGACATCATATTTACTGAATATTGGTTTCAATCATGGTGGAGTTGATAAAACTCAATTACTGAGAAGGGCTCATGATCACATCCTTATAGCTCACATTTACATTGATGATATAGTTTTTGGTTCATTGGTAGGGAAGTATGATTTAAGCGTTTCAGAAGAAATGAAAGATGAGATTGAAATGACTATGGTTGTGGATCTTACTTTATTTTTTGGCTTGAAAGTGAATAAAATGATCAATGGTATATTCATATCGAAAAAAAAATATGCTAAGGAGACATTAAAGAAGTTAGGCATATAATCGACAAAACATGTGAATACACCGATGGGTATATAATTAAAATTAATCAAGGATGAAGTAGGACAGGATATTGAGGATTGGATCTATACGAACATGATTGGTAGTTTATTGTATTTGACTAAAAGTAGACTCGATATCTCTTATGACATAGGTGTGTGCGTGTTATCAAGCAAACCCTAAGGAATCATATCTTCAAGTAGTCAAATGGGTCATTAGGTACGTGAGTGGAACTCAAAAGGTTGGGTTGTGGCATCGCTTTGATACTAATGACTCATTATATTCCCATTCTAACTCTAGTAGGGAGGGAGACATCATTGAATCGAAGAGTACCTCCAATGGTTTCTTTTATTTTATGTTATCTTTAGTCTCATGGTTGTATAAGAGGCAAAATTCGATTTCATTATCCACAAGATAAGACCAATATATAATAGTCGGGAGTTATTACACACAACTATTATGGATAAGGCAAATGTTACACGATTATTGGATGGATCAAGAGACAATGACACTATATTATGATGATATGATTGCCATTGACATTTCAAATATCCCCATAAAACACTCAAAAACCAAGCATATCGAGTTGTGTCATCATTTTATCAGGGATATAGTTAAGAAAATTGTCATATCGATCAGATATGTTTCAATGGAGCACTAATATGAGGATATTTTCACAAAAAAATTATACATCACTAGGTCTTGTTAACTTAAGTATTGTTTAGGTATAGTTGTGATGGAGTGATCTATACGATTTTGAGTGGTTAGGTGCATTTCAGTTCCATATTTGCCCATTTTCTTGTTTATTTGATCTTTATACATATTTTTCTTATATTTAGAAAAATACAAAAAGCCTTTTCATTTTTAGATTATTTAGTTATTTATTTGATTAAATCCCATACAAACGAGTGGCTTAACTGTATGAGATTGCATATCATGATGTGTTATTACTTATGAGATGTATTGATAATTTGGATTGTTGAATGTGTTTATTTAATCTAAAGTTTTCAAAAAGTATGTTTATAAACAATTTAAAGTTTGATTTTGATAAATTAAGTGCTTTCTTACACTTTACACCGCATGAATGCATAATTAATTGATTAGATTGTCATTTAAAAAGAATTTGCAAACTTATTTGAAAAACATCTTGCATGGGTGCTCCAAAGTTCTCCATGCGAGATTTGTGAGCTTTTATATTAGTTGAAGTTGAAAATGGATCTATTTGGAAGCATTGCTAAGGTCTACCATTAGTGTGATAATTCCTAATTTGAATTTTGGTATCATTGGGTATGTGTCAACTAGGTGTGTGAAAATCCATTAAGTGGTAAAAGCCTATGTATTAGAAAGATCCACAAGCCAAGAGCTTAACGGTCATTAAAAATAAGATAGGGATCCTGAATTTGAAAAATGAAATTGCTTTTTCGTTTGGGATTAAAAACTTCAAAATCAACACTTTTCAATGGAGATTTGTGGATGGATTTGAAATTTTAAGACTAAACTAGTGATTGTATTGTTGTTCTCTTTAAAGTTTGTCTTAGACGTGTCAAGTAATGAAATTTATTACTTTATACTATGTTATTCGAATCCTATTCATGCTCAACCCATAATTCTCAACTTATTTTAGTTATGTTTTAAATGTCAATTGAAAATGTCTTAAATTGCTTAGCATTTGTAAACAATTTTGATTTTGTGCATCTAAAGTGGTTTCATACTCAATCATATGTGATTTTTTGTGATTTGTCTTAAATGATTGCCTTTTGATATTTACATTCTTATGTTCATGTATATATGCCTATTTTTGTTTGTTTTAATTGGTAGACTTTGAGCATGTTAGTTGGTTTCATATGGGTTTTATTTCGTGGTTTGAGATGAGATAAAGGAGTTTTGAGAGGTATTGAGTAGTTTTGCGATGTGTTATGTGCTTGAGGGTGATTAACTAATTTTAAAGGAATGACATTGTTGGATTTGACTCTCATTTCTCAGCGTTTCAATATTTTGAGCTTGGAAGAGGATTTTGGAGGTTTTCTTATTTTTATTTTTTTTGTTTACACTGCCCTGATCTGTAACCATGCACACGGTTGTTATCATTCTTCACATTGGGAAAATTCTATCTACTTTCATTTTCATGGCCCAAAATATCCGTGCACAGGACCCTCCTTTCGCATGGTCTACAATGATAGGCGTGGGCACGGACCCTATTTTCCTTCCTACTTCTTTCCAATACTCATGTTTTCTGCTCAGATCTCCTTATTTTATCTACTTATATTATGCTTGCGTTACTGATTTTATCCCTATTTTCATGTTCCTCATGCACTTTCATGATTTTTTTTCTTCTCTTTATTATTTCGTGACAAAAATGGGGAGAACTTATATTGCCTTCTTATTATCGAATTGTAATAAAAAGGGAAGAGTTTGTTTAAGGGGGAGATGCTTAAGGGAAAATTTTCTATTGTGTATATTGTTGCATATGTAAGATATAGTGACATTATATGTTGTTTTAGTTGATGATTCATATCATTATATCTCATCTATATCACTGATGTTTTATCAGAGGATTCCCAAGCAGGGGGAGTTACTATTTGTGAATGCTTTGGCCTGTGTTGTTTTGTTTGTTTCCTTGTATGTTTCAGGATTAACTTGGTGATTTTGTTTCTCAAGCCCAAGTTCAAACTCGATGGTTCTTGTGTGTCGGTGTCTTATGGATTTTTTTACATTACCATCCAACTACTCTCACTATATGTCTAGTGACGTGTGAGTCTTGTGGGGCTAATAATATTTATTGGGGTTTTGGAGTTTTTCCAGTGTCAAAATGTTCGTGTCAATCAAGTCACATAAACTTGTTCCATATGATCAAATGAGGTTCGGTTTATATTGAACCTTGGAAGACAATGAAGATCTTTAAAGCCACTTATGGAAGTTTTTCTTGCCAACATATTCACATCGATCTAAAGTTGAAAATGTATTCTTTTGTAGGTTATATGTGAACTATCATTGTCTACAAACACGTGCACTAAAATAATTTTTTCTAAAATATGTGAGACATTTTATTTTGAGGATTAATATTTGGTAAAATGTTTTCTAAAAATGTTTGGAGGAAAACTTTTGAGAGGTACTTTGATTTTGACTTTTTTATGGATTCTAGTTGTACCTTCCGCAGAGTTTAAATAATGTGGCCATGCACACGGATGAGTCTGCATGGTATCAAATTAGGACCATGCACTCAACCTTAGTTATAAGTACCTACTAGAGGATTTCGTACGAACCGTTAAATTGAACCGTGAGCACGACATGATCTGGACTTTGTAAAATATGTAAATACAGGTCCTTTCCCTCCCATTTGTAATGATATTATTTTTACATAATTGGAATACGTTTCTGAACATATTTTTTAGAGTTCAGATCTTTTAGTTTTCCCTCCATTTTAGGTTTTCACTTATTCCATACATTTTGACAAAAACAATCATAGAACCAATTCAAGGATCTTGGATTGGATTTTCATTTGCTACATGGGAGAGTTTAAAAGATCATAGGTATCTACACAACTGTGTTTGTGTGAGAGGTATATTCTCTCCTTTTTTTAAATTTTATTTTCTGGTAGAAATGGAAATTGTGAGTGCCTTAAGATTTTTTACACCATGGTTGGGGGTTTCCCTCATAAAATCCATCTTGTAATTTGTGTGTGTTTATTTGTCATTCTATCTAACACATTTCATCACACACATCACCTTAGGTTGTTTAGATAATTCAATTTAGGTTAAAAATTGACTTAAATGCGTTAGGTTGTGCATAATCACCTAGATCTTCTTGATTCTTTTTGTAAACTTGAAAGCAATTTTTAGAAATTAAAATTTGGACAAGTTGATTCAACAAACCTATTCACCTCCGCTAGGTTTGGTCTTAGTCTTTCACACATAATTCACAATTGGTATTATAGATTTGGTGCTCATTTTGGTAGCATTAATGTGCTAGAGGTAGATCCTCATTTGTGTGTTTGCTTGCCTATTTGTGTGTCATCATAAATTTTTCACTATGTATGCATTTGGTGTTAGTATTGATAATTTGGACACCTCGTCATGTACTTCAGGGGCTTGGAACATTTCACTTTAAAAGATGTTGTTCATCTTTATATCATGTACATGATCCCCAATATCCATATACAACTACACAAGCTTTGATATCGTTAATATACGAGTACATATGCACAATACTAAGCACTAAAAGCCCTTAAAATGTGTCACTCCATATATTTCCCTTCAATATGTCCCCTCATATATTTTTTCACAAATGTATCAATAACATATTGTCCCAATATATATAAATACCTTAACATGACATCTTATTTTCCATCCGAGATACCTAATATCTCCAATCATTATTTATCACATTCACATACACACTTCACAAATGCATAGGAATCGTTGTCACCCAAATTTATTTCCTCTCATGACTTGTCTCCCTGACATATGACCCCTTATGATGTGTTCTTATACTATGTTTTACATAAGAAATCCATATACTTGAAAATGTATCATCTTGTTTTATAATAGATACATCCCATTTTCTCAACCCCTAATTATTTCCTATAAACAACGGCTCTATTTAAAGTCTTGAACCTACAGGAATCCCCAGTATTTAACATTATTTCCAGCTCTTAAATTTGTAAATCAAACTATGTTGTTTCTATTATTGTAACTGTGGTGTCAAAAATCTGGGATATGGGGGGTGCCCATGTACCACGATGCATGTACAATAATAAATAAATAAGAGACAAAGATTTTCGTGGTTCGACCATCAATGGCCTACGTCCACGGGGCTGCTGAAGTGTTCTATTAGGCTCACGAGAGAGTTTTACATGAGAATCTTTCTCTAGCTTCGAATACCACTTTCACAATGGGAGTCTCCCTTTTATATAAAGTTAGGGTTACATTAGGGTTACAAAAATGGATGAGTCCTATCTTCATGGAGTTTGATTCTAATAAGATACTGCTCCTCGGTCTTCCCGTTTATCAAGGACTCTAGTCATCCCTATCTTTTTGGAGCATCTGTTGCTCTCCATCTTGACTTGGGTTCTCGCCAAGTGTCACACTATTCTATAGGAATATTTTCCCCCCACAATAGTGCCACAGGTCGCAGTTCAGCTGAGTTGATTACGAGATGACCTGGGAGTTGGTCCATAATCTCTTTAAATGTGCGTTGTTGCTGATGTGAACTGGACTGACATTCTTTGAGTTGTTGTTAAACTTTTAGCCTTCTTTGGTTGTTCTTCTTGCCTTTATAAGTTTTTTATATGAATGATTGGCTTGAGTTGAGAGACGTTCAGTTGATATGGGAACCGGACTCGAGAGTGTCGAGCTGCCTACGTACCCTCATGGGATCAGGTCAAACGTAGTTCATTGTTCTGTTTTATTGCATGGAACAATTCGTGAGTCCGACCACGGGCCTATTAAAAATTTGTTTGTTGAGTCTTTCTCGAGCGTGCATCAAATTTTAGGGCAGATCCTTGCATTTTGATCTTAATTGGTCAATTTGGTGAGGCCGACCAAAGGCCTATGTGTCGAGACTTTCTCGAGCATGTACCTAATTGGGGTAAAACCCTGCATTAGGTTTTTCATATGGTCCAATTGGAGAGGCCGGACACGGGCCTATGTTTCGAGGCTTGATCGGGCATGTACCTAGTCGGAGTAAGACCCTACATTAGGTTTTTCCAATTGTCCAATTGGATTGGCTGACCATGGGCCTATGTGTCGAGGCTTGCTCGAGCATATACCTAGTAGGGGTAAGACCCTGCATTAGGTTTTTTATACGATCCAATTGGAGAGGCCGACCACTGGTCTATGTGCTGAGTTTTTCTCGGGCATATACCTAGTCGGGTTAAGACCCTACATTAGGTTTTTCATATGGTCCAATTGGAGAGGCAGACCACGACCCTATGTTTCGAGGCTTGCTCATGCATTTACCTAGTCGGGTTAAGACCCTGCAATAAGTTTTTCATATGGTCCAATTGGAGAGGCTGACCACGGGCCTATGTGCCGAGGCTTGCTCTGGCATATACCTAGTCGGGGTAAGACCCTGCATTAGGTTTTTCATATGGTCCAATTGGAGAGGCCAACCACGGGCCTATGTACCGAGGCTTGCTCGGGCATATATTTAGTCGGGTAAGACCCTGCATTAGGTTTTTCATATGGTCCAATTGGAGAGGCCGACCAAAGGCCTATGTGTCAAGCCTTGCTCGAGCATATACCTAGTCGGGGTAAGACCCTGCATTAGGTTTTTCATATTTGATATGTAATCAGTACACGTATTATACTGAGTCCTTTCCCACAAGTTAATGCAATACCAATTTTGTTCGCATTTTTCTATTTTTTAATGCCTTGCATGTAAATATCCATATGTTTTACCTTTTAGGTTGCGTCATCACACTTCCTTAGGCCTAAAAGATGATGGTAAAAATGCACCTGGTTTAAGGGCCATCCACCCGCTCAGGATTTTAACCGACCAACATAGTTGGCGACCAATGTGAGTTGGCTTTTTTCCTAGGGATCGCCCGTAGGGCTTTTATTGTTGTTGGGGTAACTCGTGAGGCCATTTTTGGTTGGAGATGACAAAGGCCTGAGGACTTCCTTAATTTAATTGAGATAAGTAAGATATTTGTTGAAATTAAATCAAGTTTAATTATGATCGTCGTTTGAAATACTAACGTCAATATTGACCGTCGTGTCAGCAAGCCTGAGTTGGCCTCTTCTACTTTGCTTTAAATGTTACGGTGAATCTGCTCACATGTCATCGTTGCCATGGAGACCCTAATCAGGCTGTGAAGAGAAGACTGCCCGACCATCCATCGAGTTATTTGATCTATATAACCGAGATGAGAAGTGTTCTTGATTATTTCTCAGGGATTTGTTGTGTTGAATAGTATTGCATTAATCGTTCGTCGAGCTAAATATAATTAAGGATTATCTTGCTCATATAGCTCCATGTAATGTATCGTTCCGCGGGGTACACTTGTTCATCAACCATGCATAGTGGTTCCAGAAGGAGGTGGAAGACTCCATATAGCTCATGCACCTAAATAAATTGATATGAGTTCAAAGCATCTTCGTGGAGAAATGCGTTAATTTGATATGGCGTTCAAAAAACACCGTTCCTCTGGAGTGGATATCTTAGTGCTGATGATGCCCTTTTGACGTCGATAAGCAAAATTTCATCACCCAATGATCGTCGATCACCATGAGTTGTCCGATGATATTGTTAACACATTCGGGGTGGTCTAATGTTATTGCCAACACGTTCCGTTCGTCACATGTGTCGACTAGTACGAGCAAATCCGAAAGAAGGCCGAGGATGATTGGACATAGGATTAGAAGGAATGTGTGGGTGCTTGATTATAACAACCGCGATTCACAGGTTTGTGGGCCAAAAATTCTTAAGTCAGTTGACCATGAAGCGGGTTGGTGGAGATGAGACGCGAGTCATCCTTAAACCATGAAATGATTAGTCGGAGTGGACAAAGAAGAGTCTGGGGATGCTCGGCTTTAACCCTTAGCAACTACGGTTGATTATGATCTTGCTGGATATGTGACTTCCTACATGTTGGATTCGTTCTTATTGATAAATATAGTTGATCGTTGCACTCCATACTAATTTATGTGTTACTGAATCTTAGTTATACAGATTTCCCAACTTCCCATTCATCGAGGTTAAATTAAATAAGAATTGCATTGCCTAACTGTACATTGGAGCTCGTAATATGATCACATAATGTCGACAATTCATCGAAGTTGAGGGTCTGTTGAAGCAAAATTGCAAAGTATCTAGTAAATGTTGTGAATGATCCATGCTCGAGTATCTGTCGGAGCATTGATCAGATAAATAGTGCCTCGGCATGGCAAGATTATCAAGGTGATAAGTAGATTTCCAGATTTAAATAAATGATGCCCGAATGCCTATCGAGGTAAAAATTATAGAGGATATGGTAGATATTTCGAGTGATCCATGCGGAGCAAAACCGTATAATATCGAGTAAATACAGTAAGCGGTGCGTGCTAGAGCATCTTCCAGAGCATTAATAAGATTTCTAAGAGCTTAAGATTGTGGCCGAGCATCATAAATCTCTTGACCATCTGTCAAGTCTAAATCAAATAGAAATTATCTTGTGATTCTCTTATTCAGTTAAGGAATATACGATGTGTATCTGCTCGACCATGTGTCGAGGAAAAGATTCATGGTATTGAATGAATGACATGGATGATCCCATAATTCTTATGATAAAATCTCACGAGGATGGTCGTGCCCGAGCATCTGCCGGGGCTACACTAAGTATTAGTAAAGATATTACACCGACCATTCGTTGGTATAACTAATAATAGATAGACGACAATATTAAAAATTAAATGATCGAATAAATGACTTGAGTGCTCTATAAGTGTACCCCAATATTTATGTGAACAAAATAATTGTAATAAAGTCGAATAAAAGATGAAAAATTTATCAAATATATCCATCTTTACGACATAGGAGTTAATTTGGAATTTTTGTAAAAATCTCTAAGCAAATACTCAATTGTAAGTTGGTTTCCAACAAAATTATTTTCACAGAAAATTGTGTAGTGGAAATTGTGAAGTATAATGTATAGATAGCCCCCTTCTGACAAATTTATGATGATAAAATCGTGAGCATAATTTGTGAGAAAATAAAATATTATGAACGATGCACAAAAAATGTGTGTATCCATCAATTGGGGATGTGCTAAATCTAAGAATTATCCTGACCAACCATCCATCGGGGATAAAATGAGACTTGTGCGGTAGATGTCTTCAGGACTAAATACATAAAAATATCTTGTCGATCATCTGTCGAGATGAATCTTGAATGTGCGTGATCGTTCTTTAGGTTAAGAGTCATAGAACTCAAGCTTCAGTAGGAGTAATAATAATTTTGCCCAAGCATTTTTTTGGGGGTCTAAAGTGCTATAGTGTGCTCGACTATCCGTCGGAGAATTAATAAAATAAATGGTGCCTGGATTGTCCGTCGTGGAAAAGTTGTATAATGCCGAGTAGATATAGAGAGCAATTTTTGCTCGAGCATCTATCGAAACATCGATGGGATTTCCAAGAACTTAAGATTAATGTCGAGCACTCGTCGGGACTAAATCTTATACCTGTGGAAGTTAATAAATTGCTCGACCATCTATTAAGGCTAAATCAAATAGAAATCATCAGGAGAATGATTTGTTCAGCAAAGTATATATGATATGCATCCGCTCGTCCACTTGCCGAGGAAAAGACTTCATTGTAGTGTATGAATATAATGAATGATCCAATGATCTTTATGATAAAAATCCACTGAGACAGCCATTACCAAGCATCCGTCGGGGCAATCTCCTTTTGTCGAAATTAAGCCGGATAAAAATATTGGAAATTAGAATGATGGAATAACTGACATGAGTGCTCTATAAGTGCCCCCCACTATTTATGTGATCATAATAATTTGTAATAAGGTCGCATAAAAAGTTCCAAATAAAATCGTTGTAACAATTATAATAAAGTCACATGGTCCCTAAAAAAAATTTAGAGAGAACCGAGCAATGCAACAATTAGTCAAATATATATCAAATGTAAGACATAGGATTGATTTAGAATTTTTGCAAAGATTGTTCAAAGAACAATCAAATAATGAGTTATAAGTTGGTTTTCAAAATTATTTCCTCATAAAGCTTCATTAAGTTGCGAAGTAGGAGAATAAGTAAAAAATATTACTCTAAACAACTTCAACGAGTTTTTAAAAAGTTTTAAACTCGAGCTAGGCTTGTGACCCGAATGAATTTTAAATGTGTTTATTAAAACACATGGAGGGTGTTTAGCTGGTGCCGCCGACCAATAATTATGGTCCGAAGGTCGCGATCTGAAGAGATGGCCCATAAGAATTGATGCCTCCTGACTCGTCGCCAAAGCATAGTGGTCGTCGACCAAGAAAGGTGGTTCGGAGATGTCTTTGATACAACCAGGTCCATTCAGTGGTGATATCCCTTGAGCTCGTTGCCTATTCACGGGTTTCAAGTCATCCTCATCATGGTTACCGACCATCCAGAGGAACTGAAGAACATGCACGCCTTCGCCGCCAACCAGTGATTTGGTCTCATGGTGATCTCCTTTGAGATCATCACTGCTCGTCCCTATCGCTCGACCAGCTGATGTGTTACGAAAGAAAACCAGCCCCAAAGAGATTTTGTTCTGCATTGTAAGTTTTGCACAAGGGCGTGCTCACGTCGAGCATTGATTAGGTTAAAGAGACAACCTCAGAAAGAGGTCATCGTCCACTAATATTGAAGTCTGTCGAAGATTCTTAGCTGGAATAAAACTTGGGTTTCTTTCTTTTATCGTCGACCAGCAAAATTGGTTGCCCAGTGATCTTCAATCACGATGGGTTTTTCGGTGATGTTGCTAATACATTTCGGGTGTCGTATTGTTACTGATGACCAATAGGGAAGATCTATTATTGTTCAGCCTCCGAGGTGCCCTGTTCGTCACACAGGGACGCTGATCGGTGGGGGTGGAGCGGATTAGAGTTTATCAGTGAGGAAGGTTGCAGGTCGGAGAGATCAAAAAATTTACTATAGCTCAGCCAAATGATGGCCCCAGGTCGTAGTTCTGAGATGGAAATTCGCTGGCCAAAGATCTGTTGGTGCTTGTTTGGGAGAGCATGAATGATGCACGCCGAGGAGTTGTGACACCCACTCTCGTTATAAATCCATCGATAAATAACTCCGAAGATTTGATTGTGTTCTGATACCCTGTCCAACACAAATGTCGTTGAACGACTGACTTTCAAGAAATTTTAATCTCGAATTTGTGCTCGGAACCATAAATTGATGTGGTTTTAAGGTCAACAGTCATGCCGGTTCTTTTTCGTTCTTTTGTGGAGTTGGGTAATTGGGATCCTAGGAGATTGAAACTTGATTTTTGACATCTATCCCCTCCTATATTTCAGTTGCAGATAGAAAAATTTGGTGAATGATTGTATTCCTCTCTTAAACTTATTATGAGAGTCAATATATTCAAGGATTCTCCAAAATCTTCGAGTATGAAGTTCACGCCTGATTGTGAGCCAGAATATGTGAAAACATATCAGTCAAAATAACATCCTTAAAATTTTCGTAAAGATGCGGAGATGATCCGTGATGAAAAAGAAACACTATAGAAGGTTATCTCCTAATGAAGAATATGGGATATGGGAATCAAGATACAATGTAACCCAGCAAATAAATGTCTTTGGCTAGGAGTTTCTCAAGAGAGTCCAAATATTTGGAGAGTCTTCATAGACATCTCCGATAGTGAACAAATAATGAAAAATTGTTTAGAATCAACACTATTGTGCAAATTTGCAAACAATTAGAGATTGAGTACAGGATTTATAAATACAAATGTATGAAAATCATGCATTAATGTAACGATGAAATATTTTTTTTTTTCATATGAAATTTTCGTAACAGTCCCTATTTTCAAGAACTCATACAAAATTCAGAGATTGTGAAATCGAGTGCTAAGCAGATTCTAAATAAGACTTGGACACAAGTATACGAATGTAAACATATCAAAATTGTGTTCCGATAAAAAAAAGTATAACTATTCATGCTAGATTAGAGAAAGAAAACTTAGCTTTTGATTGTTGTGCGTGTAAACTATGGTATCTCAACATAGATCTTCGTCTCATCAACAAGAAGGAAAGACTTTTTGTGTCATTTCCCACAGACAATGCAAATTATGGTGTCAAAAAATCTTGGATATGGGGGGCACCCATGTACCACGATACATGTACAATAATAAATCAAAGAAAGACAAATATTTATGTGATTCGACCATCAATGGCCAACGTCCACGGGGCAGTTGTAGTTTTCCATTAGACTCATGAGAGAGTTTTACATGAGACTGTTTCTCTAGATTCTAATCCCCCTTTAACAATGGGGGGGTATCCCCTTTATATAAAGTTAGGGGTTACATTAGGGTTATAAAAATGGATGAGTCCTATCTTTGTGGAGTTTGATTCCAATCAGATACAGCTCCTCGATATTCTAGTTTATCAAGGCCTCTAGTCATCCCCATCTTGGAGTAGCATTTATTTCTCTCCATCTTAACCGGGGTGCTTGCCACGTGTCATGCTATTATATAGGCATATTTTTCTCCCACAAAATTCCCACAGGTCGCAGTTCAACTGAGTTGATTCCAAGATGAGTTGGGAGCTGGTCCATAATCTCTTTAAACGTGCATAGTTACGGATGTGAACTGGACTGAAAGTCTTTGAGATCTTGTTCAACTTTTAGCCTTATTTGGTTGTTCTTATTGCCTTTATAAGTTTTTTAGATGAATTCTTAGCTTGAGTTGAGAGACGTTCAGTTGATATGGGAACCGAACTCGAGAGTATCGGGCTGCCTACGTACCCTCATGGGATCAGGTCGAATATAGTTCATTGTTCTATTTTATTGCATGGCATAATTCATGAGGCTGATCATAGGCCTCTTCAGAATTCGTTTGTTGTGGCTTTCTCAAGCGTGCATCAAGTTTTAGGTCATCTCCCTGCATTTTGATCTTATATGGTCCATTTGGTGAGGCCGACCACAGGCCTATGTGCCGAGACTTGCTCGAGCATATTCCTAGTCAGTGTGAGACCCTGCATTAGGTTTTTCATATGGTCCAATTAGAGAGGCTGACTACGGGCCTATGTTTTGAGGCTTGCTCGGGCAAGTACCTAGTCGGGGTAAGACCCTGCATTAGGTTTTTCGTATGGTCTAATTAGAGAGGCCGACCACGACCCTATGTCCCGAGGCTTTCTCGGGCATATACCTAGTCGGGGCAAGACCCTGCATTAGTTTTTTTCCTATGGTCCAATTGGAGAGGCTAACCACGAGCCTATGTGCCGAGGATTTCTTGGTAATATACCTAGTCGGGGTAAGAGCCTGCATTTGGTTTTTCATATGGTCCAATTGGAGAGGCCGACCACGGGCCTATGTACCAAGGCTTGCTCGAGCATATACTTAGTCAGGGTAAGACCCTGCATTAGGTTTTTCATATGGTCCAACTGGAGAGTCCTACCACAGGCCTATGTGTCGAGCCTTTCTCGAGAATATACCTAGTCGGGGTAAGACCCAGCATTAGGTTTTTTATATTTGATATGTAATCAGTACGCTTATTATACTTAGGCCTTTCCAGCACGTCAATGTAATACCAGTTTTGTTCGTATTTTTCCATTTTGTAATGCCTTGCATGTAAATATCCATCTGTTTTACCTTTTAGGTTATGGCGTCACACTTCTTTAGGCCTAAAAGACGATGACAAAAATGCACCTGGTTTAAGGTCCATCTACCCGTTCAGGATTTTAACCGACCAACATAGTTGGCAACCAACCTGAGTTGGATTTTTGCCTAGGGATCCCTCGTAGGGCTTTTATTATTGTCGGGGAAAATCGTGAGGCCATTTGTGGTTGGAGATGACAAAGTCCTGATTACTTCCTTAACTTAATTGAAATAATCAGCATATTTGTTGTAATTAAATCAAGCTTAATCTTGATCATCGTTTGAAAGACTGATGTCAATGTTGACCATGGTGGCAGCCAGACTGAGTTGGCCTCTTCTACTTTGCTTTAAATGTTACGGTGAATCTGCTCAGGTGTCATCGTTGCCATGGAGCCCCTAATCAGGCTGTGAAGAGAAGACTGCCCGACCATCCATCGAGTTATTTGCTCTATATAACCGAGATGATAAGTGTGCTTGATTGTTTCTCAGGGCTTTGTTATGTTGAAGAGTATTGCGTTAATCGTTCGTCGAGCTAAATATAATTAATGATTATCTTGCTCATATAGCTCCATGTAATGAATCCTTCCGCGGGGTAAACTTGTTCATCGACCATGCATGGTGGTTCCAGGAGGCTGTGGAAGACTCCATATAGCTCGTGCACCTAAATAAATTGATATGAGTTCAAAGAATCTTTGTGGAGAAATGCGTTAATTTGATATGGCATTCAAGAAACACCGTTCCTCTGAAGTGGATATCTTAGTGCTGATAATGCCCTTTTGACGTCGATAAGCGAAATTTCATCACCTAGTGATCGCCGATCACCATGGGTTGTCCGATGATGTTGCTAACACATTCGGGGTGGTATAATGTTATTGCCAACACGTTATGTTCGTCATATGTGTCGACTAGTACGAGCAGATCCGAAAGTAGGCCCAGGATGACTGGACATAGGATTAGAAGGAATGTGTGGGTGCTTGGTTGTGGCAGTCGCGGTTCACAGGTTTGTAGGCCAAAAATTCTTAAGTCAATTGACCCCGAAGCGGGTTGGTGGAGATGAGACGTGAGTCTTCCTTAAACCATGAAATCATTGGTCGGAGTGGACAAAGAGGAGTCTGGGGATGCTTGGCTTTAACCCTTAGCAACTATGATTGATTATGATCTTACTGGATATGTGACTTTCTACATGTTGGATTCGTTCTTATTGATAAATATAGTTGATCGTTGCACTCCATACTGCTTTATGTGTTACTGGATCTTTGTTATACAGATTGACTAACTTCCCATTCATCGAGGTTAAATTAAATAAGAATTGCATTGCCCAACTGTACATTGGAGCTCGCAACATGATCACATAATGTCGACTATTGATCGAAGTTGAGGGTCTGTCGAAGAAAAATTGCAAAGGATCTAGTAAATGTTTCGAATGATACATGCTGGAGCATATGTCGAAGCATTGATTAGATAAATAGTGCCTGAGCATGGCATGATTATCAGGGTGAAAAGTAGATTTCCAGATTTAAATAAATGACGTCCGAATGCCTATCGAGGTAAAAATTATAGAGGATCTGGTAGATATTTCGAGTGATCCATGCGGAGCAAAACTGTACAATACCGAGTAAATACAGTAAGCGGTGCATGCTCGAGCATCTACCTGACCATTAATAAGATTTCTAAGAGCTTAAGATTATGATTGAGCATCAGTTGGGACCGAATCTTGCACCTGTGGAAGTTAATAAATTTCTCGACCATATGTCGAGGCTAAATCAAATAAAAATTATCTTGTGATTCGCTTATTCAGTTAAGGAATATATGATGTGTATCTGCTCGACCATGTGTCGAGGAAAAGATTCATGGTATTGAATTAATAACCTGAATGATCCCATAATTCTTATAATAAAATCTCATGAGGATGGTCGTGCTCAAGCATCCGTCTGGGCTACGCTAAGTATTAGTAAAGATATTACACCGACCATCCATTGGTATAACCAATAAAAGCTAGACGAAAATATTGAAAATTAAATGATCGAATAAATGACATGAGTGCTCTATAAGTGCTCCCTAACATTGATGTGAACTAAATAACTGTAATAAAGTCGAATAAAAGATGAAAAATTTGTCAAATATATCCAGCTGTATGACATAGGAGTTAATTTGGAATTTCTGTAACAAGCTCTAAGAAAATACTCAATTGTAAATTGGTTTACAACAATGACCGCGAACTTTCCTGAGTCCATGACCAATCTATTTTTATTCACTATGTGGTCGAGGAAGGCAATATCCTCCACCAAAAATTCAAACTTAAAAAAAAATTCATTTATCTTATGTTTCCAAAGAACCCCAAACACTCTGTGGAGATATTCCTCATGATCTTCTGTCTACTTAGAATAAATCAGTATATCATCGATGAAAATAATCACCAATTTGTCCAAGAAAGGTATAAACACCCTATTCATAAAACCAATAAAAGTCATCTAGGCATTAGTTAACCCGAAAGGCATCACTAAAAACTCATAATGACCATATCTAGTTCTAAAGGTCATTTTATGAATGTCCTCATTCCCGATCTTAATTTGGTGATATCCTGATCTCAAATAAATCTTAAAGAAATATCTAGCATCCTTTAATTAGTCAAAAATATCATCAATACTAGGCAAAGGGTTTTTATTTTTTATCATATTTTTTTCTAACTCTCTATAAACTATGCATATCCTTATATAACCATATTTTTTCTTTAAAATAGCATCGGGGAACACCAAGGACAAGTACTAAGCCTAATAAATCCATGACTTAGCAAGTTTTCCAGTTGTTCTTTTAACTTCATCAAATCTGTAAGGGTTGTTTTATACAGTGCCTTAGAATTAGGCATGGTCTCTAGGTCAAGTTTAATGGTAAACTCATTTTTTCTATCCTAGGGCAACCCTGACAATTCTTCCAGGAAAACATCATCACGGTCCACGACCATATGGACATTTACTAACATGACCACATTCTTCTTAATTTCCTTGACGTATGTGTAAGGACATTTTTATCATGTCCGAAAAGTTTAATTTGTGTATGTCGTACGCCGCTACAAAAGGCACGTCTGTTCACGATCTCACTTGACGGCCTCAATTCGAATTTTGAGAATCTTGCATTTATCAAGTGTCCCACATATGCCTCAACGACTTCACGTTCCACGATTTTTAGGAATTTACGCAAGTGGTACGTAAGAGGAGTCAAAACTGTTTAAAAATGCCTGATAGGGATGTTCATGGGCTTTTTAGTAACTGTACAGCCACCGTCCAGAGAAACAGTCAACTGGAAAGTTGAAGATCTTTCCGCAATGAAGATACTGGAAGAAACGGTACCTCAATCCGAGCTACGGTTTTGAAGTTATGGCTTTTTGAATTTGGAGAAAAATACTTTAAAATGTCCTGAAAATATTCTAAGTGTTTTATCCTCCAATGCCAGATTTCCCCCAAACCTAGGTCCAACTGGTTCAGGGGGCGAACCGATTCGGGGTCCCTGTAGGCTGGAAGATTCCCAAGTGCTAAAATGCTGCCACCACTTGCACCACTTTGGACCACTTTTGAAACATGCTGAGTGTATTCCGACCCTTTTTCCTCCATGGTTACCTCAAGATGTTTTTGAGAGCCTTTAACCTCCCTATATATGTGCTCTCCCTCTCCCAATGTTAAGTACACAAGAAATTCAAATCATAAACCTTCAAGAGGCATTTTCTACTCTCAAGGAGTAATTTTATGGAGAAGCCGGTATCTTCTCCATTGCTGCCCATCTGGAATTCTTGCGGGAGATTCCAGCCGACGACATCGGAACCGACACCTGCGAGTATTTTTGTATGTCACTTTTATTTTCATTATAATCCATGTAAACCGTTCTTTACAAATTATACTGAAAATAATATCCCTGCGGGGATTTTTCCTGATTTCTTGTGTCACATGCGTTTTTATATTTATTTGATATATCATCTAGATGCATGTTTTATGATTTAATGGAAATACCGTGTTCAATTAAATATCTGTTTTTATGTTTATGCACTGTATTTATTTTGTTCCAAAATAGACTCAAATTGAATATGGTTAAATTGGAATCTTGCGAATAAATTCTTTTTTATTTCGATATCACACGCCCCGCGCTAATCGCGCTTTTCAAATTGGTATCAGAGAAGGTTACGTTAATTTATCGCGTGATCCTGATTTTTCGAGGATTTACTTTGTGATACAATTTGTCTACTCACGTTTTCAAATTGGTATCAGAGTAAGTTACGCTAATTTAACGCGTGATCCTGATTTTTCGAGGATTTACTTTCTGATACAATTTCTCTACTCACGTTTTCAAATTGGTATCAGAGCAGGTTGTGCTAATTTATCGCTTATTCCTATTTTTCGCAAATTTGTGTGATATAGATTTTTTAAAGAAAAAAATATGTTTTGTGTTTATTCGCAATTTTTCCAAATGGAACATTCATTTAATATGATGCCTATTTTTGGCGGGTATAATTATGCCTACTGGAAAGCTCGTAAGAAATCTTGTTTAAAATCTATTGAAGAACGTGTTTGGTTGCTTTGTGAAATTGGAAGGACTCCTCCCACAGTCACCGTTGATAATATCACATCTTTAAAACCTGTGTCATCCTGGAATGAAGATGATTTTAAAATGTCTAATTTTAATTCCCGGGGTCTGAGTGTTATTTCTGGAGTTGTCACTCCTGATGAGTTTCGCTGAATTATGATGTGCACCACGTCTAAAGAGGCATCGGATGTTTTGAAACTGACACATGAGGGTACGAACGCGGTTAAAGAATCAAAGTTACAAAATCTAACGACCCAATTTAAAACTATCACCATGTGCGAGTCTGAATGCTTTGATGACTTTTATGAACGTTTGTCGGACATTGTTAACACTTGTTTTAATTTGGGTGAGGTGATTGATAACTCGCGTGTCGTTAAAAAGATTTTTAGATCTTTCCCAAAACGTTTTATTCCTAAAGTCACTGTTTTAAACTCTTTGGGTAATTTTAAATCACTTAAGTTGGAAGAACTTGTAGGAGATCTTCAAACCTATGAGATTGACATGTTTCCTAAAAGCATTAAAGCTAAGGATAATGGTATTGATTTAAAGACTCATTTTAAGAAAAATGAAGAAAAAGTTTGTGAGTCTGATTCTGAGGGAGACTTTGATGATTTGGCCTTGTTTGCGAAAAATTTCAAAAAATTTCTTAACATGAACAAAAATAATTCTTCCAATAAAAATATGTTTTTTGAGAAAAATAAAAATAAAAGACAGGCCAAAGAAAGAGGTTAGAGGGAAAAAGAGAGTGAATCGGATGTGGAGTGTGAGAAGGATTTTGAGAACGTGACTTGTTTTGAATGTGGGGGTAAGGGGAATAAGTCGTTTGAGTGTCCTACGTGGCTCAGAAAGAAAGGAAAGAAGGTAGCCATGCCCGCCACTCTTAGTGATAATAGTGACAGTGAGAATGATAAGACTTGTGGTGAGAAGTTTGTTTCTTTTTCGAGTTGTGTGAGCAGACCCTCTTTGTCCCACAAGTGTGCCCATGAATGCGATAGTAATAATTTGAGCGTTTCAAGTGAGGGAGAATGTGAGAGTGAAAGTGAAAGTGGAGATTTGTGCACCGAGACCTTGAAAAAGAAAAAGAAGAAGAAGAAGAAGAAGAAGAAGAAGAAGAAGAAGAAGAAGAAGAAGAAGAAGAAGAAGAAGAAGAAGAAGAAGAAGAAGAAGAAGAAGAAGAAATTTTTAGGTCATCGGGTTTTAGATTTGGAGAGAGAAAAGGAGTTTTCACATTTTTGTGAGCACGTTAAGTTTTTTATCAATACTTCACAAGATTTAACGAAGGTTTTTCATAAGTTGTTACCACCTTTTGAAATCCCCTCTACACCTAACGATTGAGGTTTGACTTGTTTACTAGCATAGGATGTTTTTTATGATGACATTATTTGCCTATTGCTAGTATGTATCATTTGTGTATAATTTAAAATATATATATATATATATAAAGATTTTATTTTGATAAAATTATTTGAAAATACAAAAAGATTTTTGTATTTTATTTTGCACATTTTATGAATGAGCATTTAAGATTGCCAAGTCAAAATTTCATTCCATTTATTCATGTGACTATTTGATAGTATTTTTAGACAATATATCATGTCATCCTTGTGCTTTGTAATGTTTGGAGTCATTAAGATGTAATTAAGTGTTACTTGCTACATGTTTGACTCATGATTTCCTTTATTGCACACATGCAAGGATTTGTTTGATTATTGTACTTGTCTTATCACATGTTGGTTAGGTGTTTTCACTTCAATCTTGTCCTTAAAATGAACCAAGCGTGATAAAACTTGATAAGATTGGTGTGCATGTAAGAACCGTTTTGGTGAGACTGTGTGATTTTTTTTTTAAACGGGGAGGGGATGCTAAAGGTAAATATCTATCCTTTGTGCAAAATCCACCGTTAAAATGGACCTAAAAAATTGAGGAATATTATTATCCGGGGTCCAAAGAGGTTAAAAGAGCCCGAAAAATTTAAAGGCAATAAAAAGCAATACATGCCAAATATGGGCCAATAGGTTTCACCATCAATTCTCCAAAGTTTGAGAATTTAGTTTAACACCTCTAAAAGAAAATATATCTGAGGGTGTTTGGTTTGAAAATTTAAACAGGTTTGCACGTCCTTGAAAATCTTGAAAACACGCTAAATAGTTTTGGACATTATTGGTGTGAAAATCACTTTTACTTTGATTTGTTGATTTGATTAAGACGATGTCATCTAAATTCAACAAATTTTACACCTAAGAATATTTTTTATGTTCATTCGTTAGGAGTACACGTATGCATCGTGCACATATGATTGATGGAGTTTATTTACCTATCGAATGTGTTCACACCCCTACATTTACACTATCACCGACTTGGTTGTTTTTTGTGTTCTTTCATGGTGTGATTTCGTTTTGTATATTTGTTTTGTACATTTTTTTTGAAAAATTCAAAAATAGAACATTCTTTGATTCTTTGAAAAATTCAAAAAAAATTCAAAAATTTTAAACGAAAAAATATACATTTTTTTGTGACATTTTCCATATTTATGCTTCTCATATCTGTCTATTTGGGGACATCATAAAAAAGGGGAGAATGAATTATGGGGGAGAATATCCAGGGGAGAAAATTTACTTTGATTTATCTATGATTTGCATAAACTTAATGGATATTTGTTTTTGCATTTCATTATAAATCAAATTGTTGCGTGTCACGGGTATTTGCTTTTGCTCATGTGTGTAGGTACAAAGTTGATATCTATTGGATTACACACCCTGTTGAGAAAAGCTTTGGGAGCTTTTGATGTGATTGAAGATTTGAAGATGTTGATGTTTGTTTGAAAACGTGCTACTTAATATTCTCAGTTCGAGGGTTTTATAGGAATATTATTGTATATGTCATTCGTTTGGGGAGATTTGTTTTAGGGAGTTTGCATAATTCGGATTTTTTATGTATGTATTGGCATAGACATAGGGGGAGATTTGTAAGGACATTTTTATCATGTCCGAAATGTTTAGTTTGTGTATGTCGTACGCCGCTACAAAAGGCACGTCTGTTCACGATCTCACTTGACGGCCTCAATTCGAATTTCGAGAATCATGCATTTATCAAGTGTCCCACATATGCCTCAAGGACTTCACGTTCCACGATTTTTGGGAATTTACGCAAGTGGTACGTAAGAGGAGTCAAAACCGTGTAAAAAGGCCTGATAGGGATGTTCATGGGCATTTTGGTAATTATACAGCCATCGTACGGAGAACTGGTCAACTGGAAAGTTGAAGAGCTTGTCGCAACGAATATACTAGAAGAAACAACACCTCAATCCGAGATACGATTTTGAAGTTATGGCTTTTTGAATTTGGAGAAAAATAATTTAAAAAGTCCTGAAAATATTATAAAGGTTTTATCTTCCAATGCCAGCGATTTCCCGCGAACCCAGGTCGAACCGGTTCAGGGGGCGAACCGGTTCGGGGTCCCTGTAGGCTGGAAGATTCCCAAGTGCTAAAATGATGTCACCACTGGCACCACTTTGGACCACTTTTGGAACATGCTGAGTGAATTCTGGCCCTTTTTCCTCCAGGGTTCCCTCAAGATGTTCTTGAGAGCCTTTAACCTCCCTATATATGTGCTCTCCCTCTCCCATTTCTAAGTGCACAAGAAATTTAAATCATAAACCTTCAAGGGGTATTTTCTACTCTCAAGGAGTAAATTTGTGGAGAAGACGATATCTTTTCCATTGCTGCCCATCTGGAATTCTTGCGGGAGATTCCAGCCGACGACATCGGAATCGACACCTGCGGGTATTTTTGTATGTCACTTTTATTTTCATTATAATCCGTGTAAACCGTTCTTTACAAATTATACTGAAAATAATATGGTCTTGGCCTGCGGGGATTTTTCCTAATTTCTTGTGTCACATGCGTTTTTATATTTATTTGATATATCATCTAAATGCTTGTTTTAGGATTTAATTAAAATACCGTGTTCAATTAAATATCTGGTTTTATGTTTATGGGTTGTATTTATTTTGTTCCAAAATAGACTCAAATTGAATATGGTTAAATTGGAATCTTGCGAATAAATTATTTTTATTTCGATATCACACGCCCCTTTCAAAGTTGGTGACTAACCAATCCATGCCTAACATCAAGTCGAAGTCTTCCATTTATAAGGGAATTAAACTAACTCTGAAATCCTGACATCCTATATCTGCGACATATCCCCCGTATATGATTATGGCATATGATGAAGTCCCTAATGGGGTAACAATTACTATGGGGACTGTAATTAAAAAGTACATAAGCATTTATGTCATCAGTAGTAATGGTACCTGCTATCACATTCTCGACTTGCCCGACATCATTGGTGTTGTGGGTAAATACTCTGGAAGGAGTCTGGGGCTTCTCAACATCCTTTCTTAGAAATTTGCAGTCTTTGAACCTGTTCTATAGTTACCACAGTTGTCGCAGCTCATTCCTAGTGGTAAAGCCTTGCAAAATGCCCTTTTGTATCGTAGTTGAAGCACATAATGTTTGTGGTGTCAATGTTTCCCTTCACATTCACTTCACTCGTATGCGGCTTATGTGTTTGCTATCGTGGCTTATCTACCGTCATTGTTCCATCTTGTCTACCCTTTATTTTTCTCCTTTTTCCTTTAATCCACCCTAAAAATCTTCTTCCATGATTTGGGCCACCTTGGTTAACTCTGTGTAAGTTCTTAG
Source organism: Sambucus nigra (assembly GCA_949130495.1). Lineage (NCBI taxonomy): Eukaryota > Viridiplantae > Streptophyta > Magnoliopsida > Dipsacales > Adoxaceae > Sambucus > Sambucus nigra. The sequence continues at coordinate 724,519,009 of OX422207.1, forward strand.
CCTTAGTCCCACCACCATACTGCGAAGTCCCTACTTCAAGATCCTCTTAAACTTCTTAGACTTCTTTTCCTCAGTGTTAACTAGATAGGGGTCAAGTGGGATAATTTCGCAAACTTTGTTTTGTATTGGGCCACTAACTTGGTTCCTTGAGTTAGATCAATAAATTCCACCTCTAACGTCTCCCTAGCCTCAATGGGGAAGTAATTTTCTAAAAAGAGTGATTTAAATCTAGCCGAGCTCGTAGCTACGGCTTCTCCTCCCAACTGTGACCTTTTGATCGTGGGCCACCAGTGATCTTCCTCAGACTCACACATAAAAGAAGAGAAGGAAACTTTCTTGTCCTCATTTTAATTCAAAACATCAATAATTTTCTCCATCTTTCTAACTTGGGCGTTGGACTTTAAAGGGTCAGCCTCTCCCTTGAACGCTTCCCATTTTAATTTCTTAAAATATTCAATGGTGCAGCAGATTCTCCTTTTCTCGACTTCTTTAGCATCCTTGGCCTTGGCTAGGATTTTTGCAAATCCCACTATTTCTTCCGACACTTGTTCTGTAGCCATGTTATTATGGTTTGTGGCACCATTAGTTATGCGATTACATCTAGCCATGACTTTCCTGACAATAAATAATCACACATTCATAATTATAAATTCCTATCACTAGTTCTCTAAGTAATCAAAATATTCCTAATGCTCCTAAAGTTTTCCTAATGGATCGCTTTTATACCATCTGTATCATCCCACGGCCTGCCCAAGTCGACCTCGGACGTTATGTCACTTGAGTAGGTGGTATTCAAATAGACATAATGGCTCAGTCTGGATAATAAATGTCACAGCCTCAACAATTCGAAGGCACAATATGATACTCATTCCCCACTCCACGACCTTCTCTAATAGGTCATGGACTCAAGGAAAGAGTTAGAACTCTTGGTCAGCAACAGGAAAAGTATTAAGTAAAACAATGTTTAGCCCTAACTTACTCTCAATTTGAATCCTCAAGGATCAAAGGCAAATTCCTAAATGAATATCCTAAGATTAAGTAAAAACATCCTCCAAAACCCATTGTCCAATTATATAGTCTCATCGCAAGAATCCTAGTAGAAAACATAAAATTGCATATCCATTTATATGACTAAGTCTCCCAATATCCATGGATGAATGGCCCTCCATGGACTCTAACCTCTATGAATAGTATCCTTTAATGGCCTAAACCCATAATCTCGTATGGATAGTAGGATTCCAGGGACATTTTCCATATTCCACATAAGGGTGCATCTCAATCAATAAACATATAGAAAACTAAAGTTTTGAACAAGGAAGAAGAGGGTGAGGTCATATCCCTACCTCAATGAATTAATTGGATGAGTAGTATCCATCCACGACCTCCTTCTTCGATGAATAGTTGTCCTCTTCTGCCTCACTTTATGGAATAGTACCCCTCCACCACCTTGCTCCGACAGCCTTCTCTTCTTCAAACACAAAACTTACTTTCTCTCTAGAATGAATTTTAGGGTTTCTAATAGTCTTAGTAAGTGTCCCAATGGTTGTAGCCGCTTATGGTTTTAGGGTTGTTACACATCACACTCAATGGGTTGCTTAGTTCGATAGTTTAGTGTGACATCTCAAAAAATACATAAATAAATTGATCATGTCTAATACAAAAATCACAGTAATTAAAAACATTTAGTAACATTCTCAACATAATGAAAAAATAAAACGAAGTAAGTATATTCAATACAAGATAATAAACTATTGAATTAAATAAAATATCTTTTATAACATTCACTGCCATAACAAAAAAATCCAACTATAGAATATAAAAACTCAACGATACAATATCCACCTCAGAAAACAAGTATCATACAATCTTTTACTCGAGAAAATATGAAATAAATATAACTGCCCAAACTGACATTTAAGTAAATACAAAGGTATAAAGGAGTAATACTGTTTGACACCTGCTCTCTAAAATGATGAATATGATGTCATTGGAGATATTCCTTTGGTGAAGAAACCAAGTCTACGGAAGCAACAACGGCTTAAGACCCGTGGAAAATAGTTCAACAACGACGATTAAATCCCGAAAGTCTACAAAGATTAAGTATGTAACTGTCGTTGGGCTAAAATAATAATGATAATAATACTTCTTCCTCACATATTAAGTGGATTTTATGTCATTTAAGTTATGCAATCCAAACAACCTAAAATAGGCATGTGGTTCTATTCCCAACATGTGTATTCCCCAATGTGATATAATTTCATCATTCTTTAAGTATCTAAACTATAATAGGTTTAAGTTCATATCTCACATTAAGATTCTTGTACTTTACGATAAATTCATGAATTATTCATAATTCTCTTACTAAACACTATTCACTTATTTTAACCGTCCCAGGTTATCATTTTAAATTTGTTCATCTCAAATATATCAGTATTTAACGTTCTCAAGTCGCAGTTCAATATATACACGTGTAGTATATTTTAGTAACATTATTCCTTAGTCATAAGTTTATGGTTATACATCAGTAGTATAATTCATAATCTAATACCACTTTCTCAAGGTACAGCAAAATATAATCAAATAATCTTGAATAGTAGTGAGTATGCACAACTAAACCATCACACCAATGTATGGGCCCATACCCAAGGTTATACGAGAGGATATTCCTATTAGTTCCATTCCAGAGACGAGCACTTATACGAGGGATAAATAAGGCCTAGGTAGATCTAATCTCATCATAGGGAATACCACAAGTGGTAATTATTATATGCGCCCCATCAAATCTATCCCAATGCATCCCCCACGATCACACACACACTCTCCGTATGATTCCACATAAATCAAGTAAACAAGAACAACCCTGCATAACTGGGTCAAACACACAAGTACAAACCTTACACAATTGGTTTACACATAATTTCTCTTTTATTATATGTTAATAAGAACATTAACTATAATAAAATATAATATAATAAACTAGCACGAACTCCTAGGTCTTCAAAGTCTAGGTATCGTCTAACCCTACCTTTCATATGAATCACTATAAAATAACCACTACCAAACACGAAGGGTTATATAAACATTATAATTAATCATATCATCTACTCAATCACTAAGTTGTAACACCCCGTATTTTTGACAATTTAAATAATTATGCGATCAATTATTATTATGGGAATAAGTATGTAATTAATTATTGTTGTTGGATTAATTAAATTAAAATGCGAGAAATTAATTTGTTATTAATCCGGATTAAAATAATTATTAACTGGCATGCCAAGGGTTAATACTTATTGTTGATAATTATTGAATATTACTGTGTGATATGTAATATGGAATTATAACATTTGATAAATTGTCGAAAGTGAGAAATATGGCAGTTTGGTAATTTAAGTCTGACACGCGTGTGAGTCATGTCGGAACTAATTGAATAGAATAAAAAGAGAATTTATTTTTATTAACTCGTATGGTCATTTCAAGTGCGCCGTTGAGTTCGTAAGGGTCGAGATAGCCAAAATAGTATACTCGGGTGTTTAGTTTGGTTCCCGGAGCAATTTTAGGACTAATCGGCACCCCGAGAGGGCATTATGGTAAATTATAATTTTGGGCTAAATTAATGGACGAAAATTAAGAGTAATTATATCATCCGAGGAAGGTCCATTAGGATTAAGAAGTTACAGGAAGTTAAGAACGGCTATAGGAGGTGTGAGGGAGAGCTAATTCCAAGAGAAAAGGGCCAAGATAACACCACCTTGCACAATAACCACCACCACCGTGTAGATCGGGACAAGGGGAATACACCCATACCAACATCACCAACGGATCAGACCGTTATATTCGTACTTTCTTTCTTTTAGCAATAATCATGCTCGTGTTAGAATATGTGAAATTAATCATGATTTACATGTTAATTGGGTGAAAATTGGAGATTGAAATTATGATTAAGGACTAGGTTAATTAGTGGTTGAAATTCCTTCATGTATGTAGAGGATTAATCACGGAATTGGATTATATATTGATGAACGAATCTGGGTTGATTAGGTTCTTTACATGAAAATTTGGAAACTAGGGTTCATATGAATTAATTTGGGGATTTTAAATAATTATGATGTTTAATCACGAATTAATGATCCTAGAATGTTGGGAATGATTTATAATCTATTAGGTGTTGATGGGTATTATGATGAGGACTTGGGTGTTGAATCTTAGAGGTTTCTGGGTTCATGAATGGTGGAAAAATGAAGAATTCTAGGAAATAAGACGAAGAGTGACATCTCGCGCGATCTCGCGCGAAGTTGTTCGCGCGAGATAGGGATCTCGTGCGAAGTCATTCGAACGACATGTGGAAGTCGTTCGCGTGACACCTCATTCTTGTTCGAGCGAGATCTATTTCTGGTTCAAGCGGCAACCCTTCTGGTTCGAGCGATTGAGGGAATTTTTGGGAATTTTCTTTGAGTCCAAATTTGGGTTTACCGATTTCTTGGAGTGAGAGAAAGTGTCCGATAATAAACTTAAGCAAGAAAGGATTTAAAAAAAAAGTATGTGAGACCTAATACTTTAATTATTTTGGTATAGAGAGAATGTACCTTGGAGATTACTAGAGAAAAAGTAATCTAAATATTTATACTATACGTAGAGATGAGATTAAAATATGTATGAGGAGTATATATGTAGGTTGGAGAAATACCTATAAATTATAATAGGATGTGTGTATGCCTATTATGGAAAATTATTGTTCAGAGCATTAATGGGTGATAACCCAGGGGTGCAAGAATCTTATAGTTAAGCGCACTAATGAGTGATAACTCGGGGGTGCAGAAATTCTATTGTTAAGTGTACTAATGGGTGATAACCCGGGGGTACAAGGATGATTATGGTTAGGCGCACTAATGGGTGATAACCCGGGGGTGCTGGATTATTATTGATATGTGCATTAATGGGTGTTAACCCGGGGATACCGGATTCTCTTGATAGGCGCACTAATGGGTTATAGCCTAGGGGTTCTGGATTATTATTAATAGGTGCATTAATGGGTGCTAACCCGGGGATGCAGGATTTTCTTAATAGGTGCACTAATGGGTCTTAGCCCGGGGGTGCAGGATTAGTATATATATATATATATATATATATATATGAACTTATGAATATTTCTACGATGTGAAATTAGTAGACATGGTAATAATAATCATTATTACATTGCACCAAGTGGTCTTAACCTACGGGTGCAGGATTAGTGTATATATATAGAGGGATGATGAGACTATATATATGTATGAGTGTACTTGGGTAACTTTCTTTTTTGTGAGACTAGTAGATAAAAATGGAAATGAGAAATGAAGTAATCTTAGTAGATAAAAGATTAACTATTCAAAGGGTGAGTAATGAAACTTAGTATGTGAGATAAACTATTTGAATAGCGTATTGTATGGGCGATACGAGAATACTACAAGTGAGCATAGTTAGTAGTAGTATGGTTTCTGACTAGTTAGACTGGGTGGTATAACTAGGGGAGATTAGATGTACGTTAGTCGTGCACAATAGATGAGAGGTGAGAAACTCATGTGAGAGTTTGATAACTAACTTGCGTATAAGACTTGTTTTAAGAACCAATTTTATATAGTTGCTAAATCATTTTTACACCTCGGGCTCTGACCCGTTTCTTGTATTTCTCCTCTTTTTTTCTATATATATATATATATATATATATATATATATATATATATATATATATATGTATTAGTACAGGTGCCTAGCCACAGGGACACCGGTTCAAGATACTTGGATGGTTTACCGAGCTGAAGTTGTTGTGGAAGTTGCGGGCCATTTAGATTAGACGCTTCTCTCATTTTATTCAGTTCTTAGTTCAGATACTTCAGTTTGGGCATGTGTCGCCCATCCTCATTAGAGGGATTGTACTAAGTTCCTTTGTAGTTCTTTTCTGTTTGATTGAGTATTTATTTTGGTTTTGTTTGTGACTTGAACTGGAAGGTTTTATCCAGTCTTAATTATTCAGTATTTAATATATAAGCATTCATTTCTTGTGTGTGGTTTATAATTCAATGTTCAGAAATTAATTGAATTAATTGGTTTCGAATTAAATTTGAAAATGTTTTGACACTAGCTTAATTAAATGTTAGGTAATTAATTGGATTTAAGTTTTCGACAGTGATGCTAAGAATGAACCAACCGAACATTCTGTTATAAATTTTATAAAGGACTGATCACCCGATATTTAAAAGGTGGGGTGTCACAGGTGGTATCAGAGCATCAGGTTCTAGTGTCCTTAGGATTTGTGTGGCTTATTACGTTTCAGCGCATCGTTCTTTGATGTAGAGCCTTATGATAGGGTTACTGTGTTCCCTTACGTATGCGACTTACGTTCTCCTGCTGTGAACTATAATGGATGTGACTCATTATATGAAATTCGGTGTGATTCGAACACCAAACATTTTAGGACGACCAGCGAGGGCCGTAAGAAGAACTGCAGGTGAAGAAGCTCAACAGAAGACATAGAGTAATCGGAAAAGAGTGATCGGGACAAAAATCACCATGAGGATTACGTAATTAAGAGATAGTAAAATCGTCACTCGAGAACCGTGGGTTCCCGGGACATAGTCATAGATAAGGGTGGGGTGATTTCAGGACCACCTAGCATAGTCGATAGAGGGGAAATCAGAGGGACTCTTTTGAAAACCCATCGATGAGGATGTAGAGAAGAAAATGAGAAAATGTAACAGACCAACGGAAGTAGGAAATCCGAAGGCAGTGGTGTAGAGTGGGGTGTGACGACACTCAGAATTAAATTTGGATTTAAAAGCTATAGCTCTTAGGAGCATCACGTAGTGATTAGAGGCAATCACCATATTTAAAGAAGTGTGTTTAAAATTTAGAAATAAATTTGGGTACGATTTGACCGTGAGTTCTTCCATTCGATGTGGTAAAAAAATGCGAGTGAAATATTGATGTTTAGCACAATGGGTAAGATAGAAACCGATTATGAGAGAAAGGTTGAATTGCATAATGAACTTCGTACCTGGAAGAGGGGCATAAATTATCCAAAGGGTTTATAGTTGATAAAGAACCCGTGAGTAGAACACAAGCATAGATGAGAAATCCAACTAGGATGACTAATGTTGATGTCATCAAGGTTATACGGTGACTAGTTCTTGCGTTCTTTCCAAAAAATCAAGGCAGAAAGGTTAGAGAATCTCGCCGAAAAAAAAAACTAAACTTAACGGTTTGATTAACTTCCTACAAAGTGACGATGAAGTCAATCTGGGCTGTGGAAGCCAACCATAATTTCGAAAGGCAAGTGTAGCCAACAAGTTAAGACTACTCGGTCCGAGAGAAGGACATTCCTGTAATACCCCGTATTTTTATAGCTTTTAAATTATGGGATTTATTAAATTTAATTGAGATAATTAAGTTAATTTTAATCCGGAATGTTATTTTAAATATTTACGAGCGTGACGGGAGTTAGTAATTATTGAAAAAAATTTATTTGTTGAATATTACTGGATGAGTATAGTAATATATGAGATTTATTTTTATAATACTGTCACGTGTGAATAAAATGACAATTATGGAAACTTAAGTCGGGACGTGCCTGTGTTATGTCGGGACTAAATGTTGATTTATAAAAGTGAATATTTCATAAGTTATTCGCATGGTCGTTTTGAGTGCGCCAACGCATTCGGAAGGGCCGAGATAGTCAAAAAAGTGTACCCGGGGGTTTAGTTTGAGTCTCGGGGTTATTTTAGGCTTAATTAGTACCCCAGGAGGGCATTTTAGTCATTTTACATTTTTAGGTAATTAAACCAACGAAATTTCAAGGGTTATATAAGATGTCTAAGGTTGTCTTCTAGGGTTAGAACAACCAAAGACAAGTGACGGCCATAGGAGAGGGAAGGAAAGAGCTTCCAAAGCAATCCAAGGCATGAAACCCATCTGTTTGCACCGCCGCCACCACCAACGCGTAGATCGCGAGATGGGGAACGCAACCACACCAAGTTCGGCACCAAACCAGAACGTCGAAAATCCTAGGCAAGTGTTTATCTTGCTTATTTTCGTTGGTGCATCACTCATATTAGTGTAGGAATGATTAGGATGAATTGTATGGAAGAAAAACCCAATTTGAGATAGGAAATTGCATGTAGGGATGACTTAAATGATATTCTGGAAACCTTTGGTTATGTAGAGAATTAAACCACGAAACTTTGATGTTGTATAAGAAGGAAATTCTGGAAAATTCTTGTTAGAACCATGTTTAAGAGATTTCTAGGGTTCTTGAATATTATAATAATTTTGGGCTGTTAATCCATGTTTAGTGATAGAAATCTACATGCTTTACGTTGGAAATATCTGGTATGATGATATAATGTTAGTAGTATAAATTTTGGGACGATTGGGATTGAAAAATATGGATTCGGTGATGGTTCGAAGATGAAACCCGTAACTGCAAATCTGCAGATTTCCGCAGACCTGCTTGATCGATCGATCGAGCCCAGACCTTTGATCGATCGAAGGTTCGATCGAAGGTTCCCCGGACCTCAATCGATCGACCCCTCCTGTCAGACTTAAGTTCCCCTTTTAAAATTGTTGAATTGATTCGAAATGAAGAAAACTTCTTAGACATCCTTGCTAAAATAATTTGGGAGTTAATGGTGACCAGTAGGATTCATTAATGAATAAGAGACCTTTAATGTAAGGCGAAATCTATATTTTTGGGATATTTTACATATGGGACAATGTAAGTATATATTAAAGGGGAGAGACACGTAAGAGGGTTACGTTGGAACATAAATGAATACCTACTGAATTGTACCTTTGGAAGGATAGAGTCCATGAGGGCTACGTAGTAAGTTGGAGAAACCCTTCGAATTAAAGTGAGAAACGAACCATTATACGTGATAACTAATAATGGGAAAATAAGGATAAATGTTGTGAATATGGGTTATGGGATAAACCTAAATTGATATGATAAAAGTAGTATATTTATATGATTGTGTATGCATATATTATATACTTGTGAAAATCATGCCCGTGCTACTTGTTATCCCGGAGGTTACCGCGCTGGGACGATCTTATCTCGTGTGCCTTATGGGGGATATTGACTCGTACCCTAGAAGATAGGAATCCAAGGTACGGGCTATCAGAGCGATAGTCGGACGGTCCTAAGAAACATGAGGGTATGTACTGACCTCTTGGACTTGGAAACTATGCTTCGCCTCAATATTGTTTGTGTATGTATTTATACAGTTCGAGAGTGATTTCGAACTTGTATTACCTTTAGTACGATTGATATGGGGATTGGATAGCAGAGTATGCCCGCACCATAGTTTTTTATGTGGGGGGCTATTATGATATATATATTATACGAGTAGTTAATATATATATGAAATTCTAAAATCTGGAACTACCTACTGTGATTTGATATGTAGGACATGGTTAATGACTCAAATTATAAATACTTGTTTTGAGAAAGTATAATATAACACTGGAAAACTTTATTGATTAATAAAGTTAAAAGGAGAACTTTGGTTACAAATTGAAATATTATGTTTTAAATACTTGTGTTGTTCAGTTGTAAATCCTGCGAATAACCTAAGATAAGTTAAATCATTGGGGAAAGATAGTGTGGTATATGACGAGATAGACCATTGGGAAGGTTAGTGCGAGAGGTGTGCACATTAGAAGAGAGGTGAGAATTTCTCAAGAGAGTGTCGCACTAATATGTTGTTGCATTGGCCTGTAATCAATTTAAATACTTGCTAAACGAATTTTTAAATCATATACACTATCGGGCTCTGACCCGTTTCCTTTTCTCTTTCTCTATTGTATATAAATATATATGTATATATTACAGGTGCCCAGCCACAGGAGCGTCTTGCATAGGGTCCTTTGGCAGGAATGAGCTGCAGCTTAGGTGGGAGTTGCAGGCCTGTTGTTTAGACGACTTCATCCATTTGATTCTACTCCTAGTTCAGTTTTATCCAGCAGGGGCATGTGTCGCCCTCTTTCTATTATTTAGTTGATATTGTTAGAGATTGTAAATCTTTTAATTTCAGTATCTTTATTTCGGGATTATTAATATCAGGATGTCTTCCTTAGTATTTTAATGTTGGGATTTACTATTGTTGGGTAAACTCTTGAATGTTCATTTTATTCTTCTACTTATTGTATGACTCTTTAGACAATAATGGTTTAAAGTTTTATAACCGGATTTAATAAAATGAGAATAAAGGTTTAAATGGTTTTGACACTTAGCTTAATTAATTAGGGTGTTTAAATTGGAAAAGTTTTATTTTTCGATAGTGATGCTGAGAATGAACCAACTGTTCACCTTGAATTAATTTAATAAAGCAGTGATCGCCCGATATTTAATTACGTGGGGTGTCACAGGTGGTATCAGAGCATCAGGTTCTAGTGTCCTTAGGATCTGTACGGCTTATTATTCTTTCAGAGTTGCTTTGTTTGATATAGAGCCCTATGTTTAGGATTGTCGATTCCTTTCACGAGACTTCGTTCTCCTGATATAATGTGTATACATTAGTGAATTCTAATTTCGTTCGGATGTGTGCGTGTGCCGAGCGATGACGGATGTCAGAAGAGGACCGTTAAGCGTACATCAGGAGGCAGGGCTCAGTTGAGATTATAAAATATATTCGAGGATGATGACCGTAGTTGAGGTCACCTCCATTATGGCACGAGAAGCCAAGACTAGAAAGGCGACTAAGGCACAGCAGTGATTTCCAAATGCTGTTATAGTCAAATGAGGTGCGAGGGTCAACTTACCCAACGTATTACAAAAACGTGTAGAGACTGTCAGTGGGAAATTCTAGAAATGCGGAAATTATGTGTCTTTACCAAAGGAGGTAAAGTATGCAAAGGCTTAGATCTAGGACGGAGTGTGGAAAACTGAAAGTGAAAATTTAGAGGAAATTTTATTGGCTTTCGGGACGAAGTTATAATGGTTGGAGTCAATCACCAATTTTAGAAGTGGAATGCTATGCCTATAGGAGAACCTTAGGTACAGTGTTGACCGTATGTTCCTTCCTCAACTGTTCAAGGTGAGAAGCAAACGTGGTTCTGAACTCATTCGTAGGAGGGCATGACGGAAGTCCAATTGCGGATATGAATCCTAATCCTTAGCAAATTTTGCATCGAAAGATGTAGATACGAGTGGAGGAAACGACTCCAAGTGGGAGACCAACTCGTAATAATAATTGATAATACTCGAGGAGGAAAATCTGATGGACGGCTAATTCAGAGGTTGACAATGTTGCATTTTGTCAATAAAGATGATAATGCTCCTTGTGTGGGAAGCTTAAAGGAATCGAAGAATTTAGTCGAGAATAAGACTGAATGCAACGGTGGTGGTATAGCACCACAAAGGGATGTGGATACACATCAGGGGACCCATTTAAATGATTCGGATAATTAAATTCTTACCAAGTGATGGTAAATTCAGTAAGTACTATTATAGATAGTGACAGGATCTTTATTGCCTAGAAAGCTAAGGGAACAACCGGGCTGGTTAACAGAAATCGAGTTTACTAAAGTCCGAGAGAAGGACAATCCTAACCTGGTTAGTAGGACAGGTGGTAAGTGGATTATGTGTTGAGGTATTTTGTGCGGAGTGAGATCGCTCACGATAATATGTTCCAAAGTGAGAAAAAGGACAAGAATACGGTGCCTAGTAAAAGGCAACGATTAAAGAAATTTTGTTTGGTTTGAGTAGACGTGTTACGTCCGGAAACCATTTGCGCAGTCAAGACGATTGACAAGGTAGAAGCATAAGTTGTATCGTCAAAGGATGAGGCGTGTTTATGTGACACGAGCGAGTCACTATATTTTGTTCCTTGCTAGATTAGCATGTGAGATGAGCTTAATGCATATCATTTTAAACGTTATTATTATTATGTGAATATCTTTTCCCTAATGTAGCGGGATTTTTTCTTTAGTGCTATCCGCGGAGGATGAATGTGTATATTAACAGCGTTTTATACTTTATTGAGGTTACTCGTTGTAGTGATGCGATACATGAGTATGATATTATCTTTGTTAAAATGTTATAAAAAGGGTTAGTACGATAGTCGGCATTTATTGCAAGGCTATCGGAGTGGTTGCATTAGTGCAGCACGTTTTGTTTTGGCGAGGCTTTACCTGTAAGAAGGTTGGACTCGCACTTATATTATTTATCCTTGTAATACCCCGTACTTTTTGCTATATTTATTTTTGAGATTAATTAATTAAATGTGAATTAGTTGGAAATTAATCCGGGTAAAATACTAGCGAGTTGTGAGTTGGTATTTGACTATATTGAGTATATATAATGTTATATGAATATTGAATTATGAAATTTGTCATGAGATTGATATACGGCAATTTGGTCATTTTATTGGGACGCGTGTGACAGTCGCGTCAGGATATAAATATTTTGATTATAAAAGTGAATTTAAATTCTTTAAACCGTATGGTCGTTCTGAGTGCGCCAACGCGTCCGGAAGGGTCGAGATAGTCAGAAAACACTAGCCGGGGGTGTAGTTTGGGTTCCGGGGTATTTTTAGGCCATACCGGCAATATAAAGGGTATTTTGGTAATTTCGTATTTTTAGGAATTAAAAATGACGAAAATTAGAGAAGTAAATCTGATTGGGAATAGACCCACTAAACCCACTAACCAACCCTTAATGACCCAATAAGCTACGGAGGTTATCATTTAGGTTTCCAACTTTCCCAAAGAAAACCCTAGCCACCATAGCCACCTTTGGAGAAGAAAGCTTGGAGAGGGAGAGAAAGAGAAGGAATTCTGCAGAAATCTTCACCAAACCAACACCAAATTCAGAGACAATAGAGGCAAGTGATTTAATTACATTTAAATTCAGAGAATGTTATTTCCATGTTAGAAAATTGAAGAATTCTAATTGTTCTTGAAAGATGAATGAAAACCCATGTTAATTGGATTTAGAAATTGAATATTGAGGACAAATTGCATGTAAAACCATATAGAGATGATTGTTCTGGTGTTAGTATACGTAGGACGTAACAAAAACGGATCTAGAATGGACTAATTGATGATTACAAATTCTAGGGTTTATGTTCTTGAATAATTGGGGAAAAAGTGTAGAGATTTGTATATTGATTGATGTTAGGGTGATTTAATCCTTTAAAATGTGTTAGGAGGTGACTATAATATGTTTAATATTGATTAGAGACCTTAAAACAATGGTTGGGATTAAGTTTGGAGGAGATTTGAGGAGTAAAAATGGTGAAAAACGAGATTAAGACAAATCTGGGACGAAACTGGTAGGTCGTTAGAAGCCCCTCCCCAGGTCGTTCGAACGAACTCATTCGAACGAGCTTCTAACGAATTGACCAGTCGCTTCTAACGAAAGGGAACTTCGTTCGAATGAGATCTCGTTAGAAGGTACAGTTCGTTCGAACGAACTGGATCTCGTTCGAACAACCTCGTTCGAACGAGACTTCTAACGAGCAGACAGTTTGATCTCGTTCGAACAACCTCATTCGAACGAGACTTCTAACGAGCTGGCAGTTTGGGCCTTTTTGGCCTGTTTTGATTTTGGGAGTCCCGTAAACTTGTTCGAGGATAGAGATAGCATTCCTTTGATGATATATGGATAGATTTGGGACTTTTGGGTTATTATGAAGAGTAAATTATATACGAGTGATTTAAATCAATGAACCGTTTGGGTTGAGATGTGAGTGTCTACTACGACGTAAGAATAAATTTAGGGCGCGTATGATTATAAACCGGAATCGTATAAAGTGCGTAAATTATATATTGGTACTAGCATGAGAATAGTACTACAATTAAACTACGGGATTACTAAGACGTGTGTTTACTTAGTAATGGTATATGAATTGTGTGTATGACATACCTACCATACTTGCTATCACAGGAGGTTTCCGTTCGCTTAGGTCCCTCTAATCCTTGTGTTGCCCGGATTTAGACTGGTTACCTTGATGAACATAGGTCATAGAAAGACTTATTGGGATATTAATAAGTTCGCTGATCGTGGGAGCGTAGGTATGTGCGTGACCCATGTGATGTGACTGTGTTCGCCTCCATTATTTATGATGTTGTTATTTGTGAACTATTCCTGAGAGATTCGGAATATGTAATCCTTATGTACGTGATGTAACGGGATGGATAGCAGAGTATGTGTGCACCGCAGCTTAGTTCTCGGGGTGCTTGTATTGTATATTTATGACGTGAATAATATACACTTAATTAATGGGAAACTTCATGTTAATGTTGTATAAATAATTACGGTATTGTTTCGAGAAACATAACGAGTTAGCTGATAGTGAAATATATTGCATATTGAACATCTGAGTTTACGTTAAACCCCTACTTAATTACGAGCGTTATAATGTTAATAGAACCGAGTAATAAGGGTAGGACCTATGACAGTCTAGCTAGATATGATGTCACTTAGCTAGTGGTTTGTGTCGTTGTAGATGGGTACTTACGTTAGGAGTGCACAGTTAGACGAGAGGTGAGAATATCATGTGAGTGCACGTCCTAACATGTACTGTGCATTTAATATTTTAAATGATTTTAAAGCACTTGCAGGTTTTTAAAATATCTCCACATTCGGGCTCTGACCCGTTTGCTTTCAAATCTATTTTTCTTTGTAAAACCATTTTAGGTGCCCAGCCACAAGGACACCATGCATAGGATACTCATTCTGGTGACGAGTTGTAACTGTTTGTGGAAGCTACAGGGATTTGCTTGTAGACGCTTATATCACTTGGATTCCAGATTCATTATCTATCAGTTGTAGGGCATGTTGCCCATTTCTATTAGAGACATCTTTCCATTTCAGTTTTTAGACTTTGGCATGTATTGTTTTAGTATTCGGTTTACTTATTTCAGTTGTGGGATTGTAGTGAGGAGTTTTTCCTCCAGACTTCATTTACATTATGTGATGGTAACTCTAGTTAAGTCGTTATGATGAATGGTGTTATTATTCTTCATTACACTTGTTGCATGTTAATCAGACTTAAATTAAAATTTGGCAACGACTTTTTAAATACTAGGTGGTTAGTAATCATTAAAAGGTTTTCGACAGTGATGCTATTAACTAGACAAACTTGGCATTTTGAATTAATTTAATAAAGGAGGAGCTACCCGGTATTTAATTAGTCGGGGTGTCACAGGTGGTATCAGAGCATCAGGTTCTAGTGTCCTTTAGGATCTGACGGCTTATTATGTTTCCGCTAAGTTTCTTTGATATAGAGCCCTATATTTTAGGACTGTTGTACTCTTTTTGTGTATGCTTCGTTCTTCAGCTATTTTAAGTTTATAAACAGCTAACTTATAAACTTTGTTCTTATTTCAGATGCCTCCACGACGTGCACGACGAGTTCCCATGGATGCAACGCCCGAACCCCAGCCCGCTTCAGTTCAGGGCATGATGAACGCCACTGAGGTTGCAGCGATAGTAGCCTAAGCGGTAAATGCCGCAATTGCCGTTGTTCAGCAAGCACCACCTCAGGCGCCGGTTGCCGCGCCAGTACAGGAAAATGCATTCCCGTCTGCTTGGGAGCGTGTACGTGACGCTTTTCAGAAAGTGCATCCGCCAGAGTTTGCAGGTAGCTCAGATGTGGTAGTCTCGAGCCAGTGGAGGAAGGATATGCAGAGGCACTTAAGGATGTATGAGTGCACGGACGTCCAGAAGCAGGTGCTAGCTACTTTCAAGCTAGTTGGATCTGCACTGCAGTGGTGGGAGTCTATTACCACCATGGAGGAGAGGGATACTCTCACTATTCAGGACTTCTGGGTGCGATTTGACCGCATATACTTTCCGTCAGCTGTTCACACGGAAATGAGGAGGAAATTGATGAGTCTGAAGCAGGAGGGTAAGACTGTGGCCGAGTATGAGGCCGAGTTCACAAATCTATTGAATATCGTTTCGAATGAGATACCAACAGAGAAGAAGAAGATTGAGAAGTTCACAGACGGGTTGACATGGAGGATCCATCAGCATCTGTTAGGGAACCTTTCGTTGGCCACGTATTCTGATGTGGTTAACGCTGCTCTGTTACACTGCCAGGACCACCGCTTTCATATGGCCGAGGGCAAGAGGTCGGGAGAGTCTAGCCATCAGGGCAGGACAGGAGGACATTGTGCCGGTGGGGCACAATCTTTCCAGGGGCAGAGACAGGGTGAGCAGGGTTCGCAGCAGGGGGATCAGAAGAGGTTCCGATCAGAGAATTACAGACAGGGACAGGGAGGTTTCCATCAGGGCCATCAGGGCCGACAGGGGCAGAATGGGCAGCAGTTTCACCAGGGCCAAGGGAGGAACGGTAACGGCCACCAGGGCGGGGGACCGCAGGGGCAGAGAGGAGGGAACTTCCCAGGGAAGTGTTTTGTTTGTGGCAAGACTGGCCATAAGCGACAGGATTGTCCTGATAGGGGCAGGGCCCCACAGCAGCAGCAGCAGGGTGCTCGCCAGGAGCCACAGAGGCCTATGTTTCTCGCCGCTCTCCCCGCACCGCCACAGATGGCAGCATTGCCACCCATTCCAGCAGTCCCAGCTCAACACGGGCAGCTACAGTATGGACGTGTCTATAACGTCCACCAGGCTGCAGTTCCACAGGCACCGCCCGCGATTGAGGGTACGTTTCCTATCCATGGCACTATGGGTCGGGTATTGTTTGATACGGGGGCTACACATTGTTTTATAGTTACACACTTCGCGAAAGCTTTAGGACTGTTAGCTACGGCAGAGAGCACAGTGACGTGTGTCGACTCACCATTGGGGAGTGGGTCACTTATTTTCTTTATATGCCGGGGAGTGGGGGTAGAGATTGGTGGTTTGGTATTACCTGCAGACATGTTGGTATTAGATATGCATGTTCACGATGTGATTATCGGTATGGATTGGCTCGTAGCTTATAGGGCCATGATTGATTGCTTCAGCGGGAGCATTGTTTTGGCCATTCCGGGGCAAGAGATGTTTGTAGTGGCGATGCCTCGCCCAGAGGGAGGATCGACCGCTCATCTGTATTACATTGAGGAGGATACCTCTAAGGAGGTAGTGATTCCTTTAGATTCTATCCCAGTAGTCAGGGAGTATTCGGATGTGTTTCAGGAGATACCAGGCTTACCCCCCAGTTGAGAGATAGACTTTGTTATAGATTTGGTGTCGGGTACGAGACCTATAGCACGCGCACCGTACCGTATGGCTCCAGCTGAGATGAGGGAGTTACGGGATCAGATAGAGCAGCTGTTAGGTCAAGGCTTTATTCGTAGGAGTACCTCACCTTGGGGCGCTCCAGTTTTGTTTGTGAAGAAGAGGGACGGTTCACTGAGATTGTGTGTGGACTACCGAGAGTTGAATAAGGTCACGATACGGAATAAGTATCCGTTGCCTCGAATCGATGACTTATTCGACCAGTTGAGAGGAGCTTCTTTCTTCTCAAAGATTTATTTGAGATCGGGATACCATCAGTTGCGTATCAGGGAGGAGGATGTCTCGAAGACTGCGTTCTTGTCGAGATATGGTTCTTACGAGTTTCGGGTTATGCCTTTTGGTTTGACCAACGCTCCAGCTATGTTTATGGACTTGATGAACAGAGTGTTTAGGGATTTCCTAGATCAGTTTGTCATTGTCTTCATTGATGATATTCTGGTTTACTCCCAGACATAGGAGGAGCACGCCGAGCATTTGAGGCAGGTTTTGCAGACACTTCGTCAGAACGAGTTGTATGCAAAATATGAGAAGTGCGGGTTTTAGCTGAAGGAGGTCCAGTTTTCGGGACATATTATTTCCGACCGGGGAATATCTGTTGATCCGGGGAAAGTATCCGCGGTGAGGGAGTGGGGACTTCCCACGACACCGACGGAGATTCGTAGTTTCTTGGGTCTAGCAGGATACTACAGGAGGTTTATTCGGGGTTTCTCAGAGATAGCGGGTCCTTTGACACATCTGACTCGTAAGGGTGTGCCATTCATCTGGAGTGATGCCTGTCAGATGGAATTTGATGAAGCACCTGTGTTAGCATTGCCGAGACCAGGAGTTGAGTATTTGGTTTATATCGACGCGTCTTTGCAAGGACTTGGAGGTGTATTACAGCAGGAGAGACAGGCCATAGCTTATGCTTCCCGTAATCTTAAGCCTCATGAGAAGAATTACCCCACGCATGATTTGGAGTTGGCGGCAGTGGTATTTGCCCTACGGATTTGGAGGCACTATCTTTTGGGGGAGAAGTTCCAACTGTTCACGGACCACAAGTCCCTACAATACCTGTTCACGTAGAAGGAGTTGAATATGCGGCAGCGTAGGTGGCTTGAGTTTGTGAAAGACTACCAGTTCGATATCCAGTATCACCCGGGTAAGGCTAACGTGGTAGAAGACGCGTTGAGCCGTAGGCCAGTAGATGAGGTGGCAGAGGTGTGGAAGGCAAAGTGGAAGGAATTGGGACACCAGGATGCAGTGGCCCGATCTTTCATGTCTGTGATGACTGTTACACCGCAAATTGTCATGAAGGTAGTATAGGTACAGGCTAATGACTCGTTCTGTCAGGAGCAGATAGTTCGATTACTAGCAGAGGGAGACGAGTCCTATACCGTTAGCTCAGACGGGGGATTACGCTTCAATGGGAGACTGGTAGTTCCGGAAGGGGAGATGTTGCAACACGAGGTGATGGCAGAGTCGCACGACTCACGATTCACGGTGCATCCCGGAGGGGACAAAATATACCAAGATATGAGACGCCAGTATTGGTGGAGCGGTATGAAGAGAGATATCGCTGAGTTCGTTTCGAAATGCGCCACTTGTCAGCTTGTAAAAGTGGATCATCAGAGATCGGCAGGACTGCAACAGCCGTTGGAGGTCCCGGTGTGGATGTGGGAGAGCATATTCATGGACTTTATCACGGGGTTGCCTACGTCGCAGAGGGGTCACGACTCCGTTTGGGTAATTGTGGAGAGGTTGTCCAAAGTCGCTCACTTTTTATTCGTAAGGACTGACTACACTACGGGACAGTATGCCCAGCTCTTCATTTCAGAGGTTGTGAGACTTCACGGTGGGCCCCTAAATATCATGTCTGACAGAGACAAGATATTTATTTCGAGGTTTTGGGAGAGTTTCCAGGAGGCCATGGGCACGGAATTGCGGTTGAGTACGGCTTATCATCCGCAGACCGATGGGCAGACCGAGCGCACAAATCAGATGTTGGAGGACATGCTACGCATGTGCATTATTGACTTTGGGGGTGGATGGGAGCAGTACCTACCACTGGTGGAGTTTGCTTATAACAACTCCTATCAGTTCACTTTTGGCATTGCTCCATTTGAAGCATTGTACATTAGGCCTTGTCATTCCCCAGCATGTTGGTTAGAGGTGGGGGACAACAAACTACTTGGGCCGGAAGTGATTCAGGATACTTTGGCAAGGATTGAGTTGATTCGGAGTCGCATTCGGGTAGCTCAAGACAGGCAAAAGAGTTATGCTGATGCGAAGAGATTTTTCAGGGAGTTCCAAGTAGGGGACCAGGTTTTGCTCAGGGTATCTCCTATGAGGGGGATTATGCATTTCGGGAAGAAGGGGAAGTTGGCACCAAGGTATGTGGGGCCGTTTCCTATTATTGAGCGGATCGGACCGATTGCGTATAGACTTGGGTTACCGGAGCATTTGCATCGGATTCACGATGTGTTCCATATTTCCTCGCTGAGGAAATACCTTAGAGATAATTTGGCTCATTCTCACATTGCTGTGGAGGACATCGATCTCCAGCCGGATAGCTCCTACGAGGAGGGGCCAATTGTTATTTTGGACCGAAGCGAGAGGAAACTGCGGTCAAAGATAGTCCCATTAGTGCGTGTTCAGTGGAGACATCACAATGTCGAGGAGTCCACATGGGAGCGCGAGGATGAGATGAGCGAACGTTATCCAGAGTTATTTTTAGCAGGTACTTTCTAGTTTTGAATTTCGGGACGAAATTCAGTTATTAGGGGGGAAGTATGTAATACCCCGTACTTTTGGCTATATTTATTTTTGGGATTAATTAATTAAATGTGAATTAGTTGGAAATTAATTCGGGTAAAATACTAGCGAGTTGTGAGTTGGTATTTGACTATATTGAGTATATATAATGTTATATGAATATTGAATTATGAAATTTGTCGTGAGATTGATATACGGCAATTTGGTCATTTTATTGGGACGCGTGTGACAGTCGCGTCAGGATATAAATATTTTGATTATAAAAGTGAATTTAAATTCTTTAAACCGTATGGTCGTTCTGAGTACGCCAACGCATCCGGAAGGGTCGAGATAGTCAGAAAACACTAGCCGGGGGTGTAGTTTGGGTTCCGGGGTATTTTTAGGCCATACCGGCAATATAAAGGGTATTTTGGTAATTTCGTATTTTTAGGAATTAAAAATGAGGAATATTAGAGAAGTAAATCTGATTGGGAATAGACCCACTAAACCCACTAACCAACCCTTAATGACCCAATAAGCTACGGAGGTTATCATTTAGGTTTCCAACTTTCCCAAAGAAAACCCTAGCCACCATAGCCACCTTTGGAGAAGAAAGCTTGGAGAGGGAGAGAAAGAGAAGGAATTCTGCAGAAATCTTCACCAAACTAACACCAAATTCAGAGACAATAGAGGCAAGTGATTAAATTACATTTAAATTCAGAGAATGTTCTTTCCATGTTAGAAAATTGAAGAATTCCAATTGTTCTTGAAAGATGAATGAAAACCCATGTTAATTGGATTTAGAAATTGAATATTGAAGACAAATTGCATGTAAAACCATATAGAGATTATTGTTCTGGTGTTAGTATACGTAGGACGTAACAAAAACGGATCTAGAATGGACTAATTGATGATTACAAATTCTAGGGTTTATGTTCTTGAATAATTGGGGAAAAAGTGTAGAGATTTGTATATTGATTGATGTTAGGGTGATTTAATCCTTTAAAACGTGTTAGGAGGTGACTATAATATGTTTAAGATTGATTAGAGACCATAAAACAATGGTTGGGACTAAGTTTGGAGGAGATTTGAGGAGTAAAAATGGTGAAAAACGAGATTAAGACAAATCTGGGACGAAACTGGTAGGTCGTTAGAAGCCCCTCCCCAGGTCGTTCGAACGAACTCGTTCGAACGAGCTTCTAACGAATTGACCAGTCGCTTCTAACGAAAGGGAACTTCGTTCGATAACTTCGTTCGAACGAGATCTCGTTAGAAGGTACAGTTCGTTCGAACGAACTGGATCTCGTTCGAACGAGACTTCTAACGAGCTGGCATTTTGGGCCTTTTTGGCCTGTTTTGATTTTGGGAGTCCCGTAAACTTGTTCGAGGATAGAGATAGCATCCCTTTGATGATATATGGATAGATTTGGGACTTTTGGGTTATTATGAAGAGTAAATTATATACGAGTGATTTAAATCAATGAACCGCTTGGGTTGAGACGTGAGTGTCTACTACGACGTGAGAATAAATTTAGGGCGCGTATGATTATAAACTGGAATCGTATAAAGTGCGTAAATTATATATTGGTACTAGCATGAGAATAGTACTACAATTAAACTACGGGATTACTAAGACATGTGTTTACTTAGTATTGGTATATGAATTGTGTGTATGACATACCTACCATACTTGCTATCACGAGAGGTTTGCGTTCGCTTAGGTCCCTCTAATCCTTATGTTGCCCAGATTTAGACTGGTTACCTTGATGAACATAGGTCATAGAAAGACTTATTGGGATATTAATAAGTCCGCTGATCGTGGGAGCGTAGGTATGTGCGTGACCCATGTGATGTGACTGTGTTCACCTCCATTATTTATGATGTTGTTATTTGTGAACTATTCCTGAGAGATTCGGAATATGTAATCCTTATGTACGTGATGTAACGGGATGGATAGCAGAGTATGTGTGCACCGCAGCTTAGTTCTCGGGGTGCTTGTATTGTATATTTATGACGTGAATAATATACACTTAATTAATGGGAACCTTCATGTTAATGTTGTATAAATAATTATGGTATTGTTTCGAGAAACATAACGAGTTAGATGATAGTGAAATATATTGCATATTGACCATCTGAGTTTACGTTAAACCCCTACTTAATTATGAGCGTTATAATGTTAATAGAACCGAGTAATAAGGGTAGGATCTATGACAGTCTAGCTAGATATGATGTCACTTAGCTAGTGGTTTGTGTCGTTGTAGATGGGTACTTACGTTAGGAGTGCACAGTTAGACGAGAGGTGAGAATATCAAGTGAGTGCACGTCCTAACATGTACTGTGCATTTAATATTTTAAATGATTTTAAAGCTCTTGCAAGTTTTTAAAATATCTCCACATTCGGGCTCTGACCCGTTTGCTTTCAAATCTATTTTTCTTTGTAAAACCATTTTAGGTGCCCAGCCACAAGGACACCATGCATTGGATACTCATTCTGGTGACGAGCTGTAGCTGTTTGTGGAAGCTACAGGGATTTCCTTGTAGACGCTTCTATCACTTGGATTCCAGATTCATTATCTATCAGTTGCAGGGAATGTTGCCCATTTCTATTAGAGACATCTTTCCATTTCAGTTTTCAGACTTTGGCATGTATTGTTTTAGTATTCGGTTTACTTATTTCAGTTGTGGGATTGTAGTGAGGAGTTTTTCCTCCAGACTTTATTTACATTATGTGATGGTTACTCTAGTTACTTCGTTATGGTGAATGGTGTTATTATTCTTCATTACACTTGTTGCATGTTAATTAGACTTAAATTAAAATTTGGCAACGACTTTTTAAATACTAGGTGGTTAGTAATCATTAAAAGGTTTTCGACAGTGATGTTATTAACTGGACCAACTTGGCATTTTGAATTAATTTAATAAAGGAGTAGCTACCCGGTATTTAATTAGTCGGGGTGTCACAATCCTAGAGACTTCGGAGGAGATAGTGGGCTCGAGATATTCGATGCCAACGTATGTATAGACTTTGCGAATATGATTCAGTATGTATTGGGATTTACCGTTGGGCAAAAAGATTTGACTCAGTATTATGTTTAGCACTCCGGACTTAGTGACAGGAAGAGTGCATTGTTATATTTATCCTTTAGAGATGTGGGAGTCAATATTTATACCCCTATAATTAGGGAAAGGAATTTTGAGAATTCCGATTATATGTATTCGAGGTTTATGGAATGCTATTACCACCAACCTATACTGAACAATAGTGCAATTAGTGAAACGTTCTTTGTTAAGCATAATTACGGGAGAAATTGTAACTTTTCTGTCAAGGGACGGAATAAAGGGGTATATACTATGGACGGAGGACCTAACGGATTTCGATAACCGACAATGCTAGGTAGTAGTGTATCGGGGGTTCCTTGTTTGGATTTCTCTTTGCGAGACATACCACGCATGAAAGTTAGCGTAAGGTTGGAAATAGGGAGACGTCTGGTCACTATTCCATGAGTTCGGTACCCTGGTCGAAATGGGATCAAGTAATTATGTATGTAAGTTGGAAGTTGAATTTTTATTTAAAGCCATTGGAGCCGGTTGTGTGGTAAGAAAGCATTGAAAGTTTTGCTTTGTCACCACGAGTTAAGGGGGCGGAATGATAATAAGGAAGATTTAAAATTTTGATTTTTAGGGTGATTAAAGTGTTGTAATCACGCTGCAAGCACCAGAGAAAACAACGAATTTGTTTATTAGTATGGAGCGTATGTGATGCTTATGCTAGTATGCCCGGTTTATAGGGTGTGTATACATCCTGGTTAACTGATGTTAAAACTCGTCCAAGATAAAGGGGCGTGGCAATGGACGTGTGGAAAATGTGTTTGTAGGGATAACAGAACGAAGTGGAAGTGATATAGTGGATTAAACGTCACATGAGGGGCGATAATCCATACATAGGTGTGCAATTAGAATAGCACACCCAAATTTGAATTGGAAGACTATGGGAAGCCATTTAAGAAGAGTATTCCTTTAATGGAGCAGAATAAAATGATTATGAAGAACGCTCGGAGCAAAAATTGTTAGTAATCAAATGTGAGAGCAACTCACACATATAAAGGGTGATGATGTTGGTATGGTATATGAGATTCAAAAGTGCGCTTCATGGAGAGAAGAGCACGGGTGGAACTTTTGGCATACTACAAGGAAGGAAGGGGAGTATTATGTGTCACTTAATGTGAGACATTTCAAGGAAGAATCGATGTTTAGCAGGACGTAGTGATAGTCTCTACATGCACCACCCATGGGTAAGGTTGGGTTGAAAGAGGAGAATCAACCAAAGAATTTTGTGTTTAGCTACAATTCCTGAATTTGGAAGAGGTCGGTAAAGTCGGTACAGTTCTTGGATGGGTTGCCATCGTCAAAACAAGATCAAGGGTTCATCCCGAACATGTGAATTAAGCCGCTGAGAAGGAAGTGATTGATATTCCTTTGGGATCGTTTACAATATTAACTTGTATGCCCCAGACTTCCTTTGAAAGGAAGGATCACGCCAGTGCATGATCCGGTGCAGTATAAATTTCTAAATCAGGATGAGATTGGTGAATCCCACCGTTGATATGGGATTTCAGAAACCAACAGAGATAAGGTTTCGTTTCAAGTAGGATGTATCACCCGTAGCCAGGGAATGGGCGCACGGTGATTAAAGATTTGTGGAGCCACGTGAAGGAGATTTTGGAATATTGGTACGATGATTTTAGGAATGCTCGGTAGAAGCACTCGTACTCGTTTGTCGCGTGCAAGGTGCTTATTAAGGTTTTGTTATGGAAGAACCTCGACTATTCTCCTCCCGTATGTTCAGAGGAGAGTAGATAATCAAAGTTTTTGGATCGGTCGAGAGGACATTCGATAATTGTGGTAGAATTCCACGACTGTTTTAGGCGAGCAAGAGTGATCAAATGTTCATATAATTTTCTCAGAATGGGAGTTTCGTATATGAATAAATCCGAGTATTTGTCATGTAGTGAGGTGCAGCTTCCTAATGATAGTGAGATAATGAAATTTATAATGTATAGGCGTGACCTATGCGAATGTTGTCGGTTGGGATCATAATGTGAAGTGTCTCCAATGAGAATGTAAAATAATGTTGCTGTAAAGAAAGGGCTATAGTGATTGAGCGCCGTAATGTGTAATTAGTTTGTGTACGGAAAAGGATATCCAGAATTGTGCTACCTGATAGGCCTTATTTTTTGAATTTCGGGACGAAATTCCGTTATTAGGGGGGAAGTATGTAATACCACGTATTTTTATAGCTTTTAAATTATGGGATTTATTAAATTTAATTGAGATAATTAAGTTAATTTTAATCCGGAATGTTGTTTTAAATATAACTAGCGTGACGGGAGTTAGTAATTATTGGAAATTTGTTATTTGTTGAATATTACTGGATGAGTATAGTAATATATGAGATTTATTTTTATAATATTGTCACGCGTGAATAAAATGAAAATTATGGAAATTTAAGTCAGGACGCGCCTGTGTCGTGTCGAAACTAAATGTTGATTTATAAAAGTGAATATTTCATAAATTATCCGTATGGTCATTTTGAGTGCGCCAACGCGTTCAGAAGGGTCGAGATAGTCGGAAAAGTGTACCCGGGGGTTTAGTTTGAGTCTCGGGGTTGTTTTAGGCTTAATTAGTACCCCGGGAGGGCATTTTAGTCATTTTGCATTTTTGGGTAGTTAAACCCACGAAATTTCAAGGGTTATATAAGATGTCTAAGGTTGTCTTCTAGGGTTAGAACAACCAAAGACAAGTGACGGCCATAGGAGAGGGAAGGAGAGAGCTTCCAAAGCAATCCAAGGCCCGAAATCCATCCGTTTGCACCGCCGCCGCCACCAACGCGTAGATCGCAAGACGGGGAACGCAACCACACCAAATTCGGCACCAAACAAGAACGTCTAAAATCCCAGGCAAGTGTTTATCTTGCTTATTTTCGTTGGTGCATCACTCATATTAGTGTAGGAATGATTAGGATGAATTGTATGGAAGAAAAACCCAATTTGAGATAGGAAATTGCATGTAGGGATGACTTAAATGATATTCTGGAAACCTTTGGTGATGTAGAGAATTAAACCACGAAATTTTGATGTTGTATAAGAAGGAAATTCTGGAAAATTCTTGTTAGAACCATGTTTAAGAGATTTCTAGGGTTCTTGATAATTATAATAATTTTGGGCTTTTAATCCATGTTTAGTGATAGAAATCTACATGCTTTACGTTGGAAATATCTGGTATGATGATATAATGTTAGTAGTATAAATTTTGGGACGATTGGGATTGAAAAATATGGATTTGGTGAAGGTTAGAAGATGAAACCCGTAACTGCAAATCTGCAGATTTCCGCAGACTTGCATGATCGATCGATCGAGCCCAGACCTTCGATCGATCGAAGGTTCGATCGATCGAGCCCCAGACATCGATCGATCGACCCCTCCTGGCAGACTTAAGTTCCCCTTTTAAAATTGTTGAATTGATTCGAAATGAAGAAAACTTCTTAGACATCCTTGCTAAAATAATTTGGGAGTTAATGGTGACCAATAGGATTCATTAATGAATAAGAGACCTTTAATGTAAGGCGAAATCTATATTTTTGGGATATTTTACATAAGGGACAATGTAAGTATATATTAAAGAGGAGAGACACGTAAGAGGGTTACATTGGAACATAAATGAATACCTACTGAATTGTACCTTTGGAAGGATAGAGTCCATGAGGGCTACGTAGTAAGTTGGAGAAACCCTTCGAATTAAAGTGAGAAACGAACCATTATACGTGATAACTAATAATGGGAAAATAAGGATAAATGTTGTGAATATGGGTTATGGGATAAACCTAAATTGATATGATAAAAGTAGTATATTTATATGATTGTGTATGCATATATTATATACTTGTGAAAATCATGCCCGTGCTACTTGCTATCCCGGAGGTTACCGCACTGGGACGATCTTATCTCGTGTGCCTTATGGGGGATATTGACTCGTACCCTATAAGATAGGAATCCAAGGTACGGGCTATCGGATCGATAGTCGGACGGTCCTAAGAAACATGAGGGTATGTACTGACCTCTTGGACTTGGAAACTATGCTTCGCCTCAATATTGTTTGTGTATGTATTTATACAGTTCGAGAGTGATTTCGAACTTGTATTCCCTTTAGTACGATTGATATGGGGATTGGATAGCAGAGTATGCCCGCACCATAGTTTTTATGTGGGGGGCTATTATGATATATATATTATACGAGTAGTTAATATATATATGAAATTCTAAAATCTGGAACTACCTACTGTGATTTGATATGTAGGACATGGTTAATGACTCAAATTATAAATACTTGTTTTGAGAAAGTATAATATAACACTGGAAAACTTTATTGATTAATAAAGTTAAAAGGAGAACTTTGGTTACAAATTGAAATCTTAAGTTTTAAATACTTGTGTTGTTCAGTTGTAAATCCTGCAAATAACCTAAGATAAGTTAAATCATTGGGGAAAGATAGTGTGGTATATGACGAGATAGACCATTGGGAAGGTTAGTGCGATAGGTGTTCACATTAGAAGAGAGGTGAGAATTTCTCAAGAGAGTGTCGCACTAATATGTTGTTGCATTGGCCTGTAATCAATTTAAATACTTGCTAAACAAATTTTTAAATCATATACACTATCGGGCTCTGACCCGTTTCCTTTTCTCTTTCTCTCTTGTATATATATATATGTATGTATATATTATAGATGCCCAGCCACAGGGGCGTCTTGCATAGGTTCTTTTGGCAGGAACGAGTTGCAACTTAGGTGGGAGTTGCAGGCATGTTGTTTAGACGACTTCATCCATTTGATTCTACTCCTAGTTCAGTTTTTCCAGCAGAGGCCTGTGTCGCCCTCTTTCTATTATTTAGTTGATATTGTCAGAGATTGTAATTCTTTTAATTTCAGTATCTTTATTTCGGGATTATTAATATCAGGATGTCGTCCTTAGTATTTTAATGTTGGGATTTACTATTGTTGGGTAAACTCTTGAATGTTCATTTTATTCTTCTACTTATTGTATGACTCTTTAGACGTTAATGGTTTAAGGTTTTATAACTGGATTTAATAAAATGAGAATAAAGGTTTAAATGGTTTTGACACTTAGCTTAATTAATTAGGGTGTTTAAATTGGAAAAGTTTTATTTTTCGACAGTGATGCTGAGAATGAACCAACTGTTCACCTTGAATTAATTTAAAAAAGGAGTGATCGCCTGCTATTTAATTAGGCGGGGTGTCACAATTCCTAAAATGGTCAGTGGGACCAGTGATGGGGAAATGGTTCATGAATTTTTCCTTATGTGAAGGAAGTAGAAATACAAGTATGGAAGGTGTCCACAATTGATAAGTGAGACCAAAGAGATTAAAAATGGTAAACCATGCCAGCTAGGCATAAAAACTGGTGGAGCGAGACTTTCAGCGAAAGAATTTGGGGTCAAGGGAATTAGGCCCAGGAAATTTATAACCCGAGAGTGATGGGTTCAGGCTGGAACAATAGATTCCTCGTTAATAGTAGCATATATTATGTGAGGGTCTACAGTGCCCGGGATGTAAATAGGAGTTCAATAAAGCTATAATTGAGGCCTATAGAGTTTGGTCCAACGTTTCAATAATGGGAGCGAAACTCACATGATGGAATAAATTATCCATGATGAGAGAGGACAACTATAAGATGAAATTCTAGGATGTATGATGATTGCAGATGTTCATGGGTCGTGATGGCAGCCACGTGCTGAGACCCTGTGATTTGGCGAGACTGGTGAGGTTTTGCTTCTTCCTTGTGAGTAAAGGATAGATTCTAGTGACATGGGTGTGCCACAACTTTTATGTAAATTGGAATCCCTAAACTTTGCGTGCGGGTCAAGTTTAGTGGAAACATTAGTTTTAACTGTATTGTTACAAACGTATTTCTCGTTGTTAGCAAGGCAATTTGATGATTGCCCGTGAGTGAACAGGGTGGGCCCTAAGAATATGTTTTTTTGTTATAATTTACTACTCATTGAGTCATCTTTAGTAGAGTTTATTATGGTAATATATAGTGATTAATTACCGTATGGTTAAACGATAGTAAAAATGTAGTGATATGACTGTCGTGCCGGATACTCCGAGAGGAGAAATCTTAATTTTGTGTGGCGCCACCTGAAATAGGGTTGGGCCCAGATATATGATTATATGAAAACTTTCATGGTATTATAGACCTCAGCGAGTATCTTGTCTAGTTATATGTGATTCCGGTGCGTAGGAATTTATTTTACTGAGGAGACTCGGGATGCATTGTGTTCTTCTTTGAGCAGAGAGATAGAGCTCGTTATATATATATATATATAGTGCTGAGTACCTGGGATAGTGAAAGCTCCATGCTTTATGTTATGTTTAAAGACATGAGAGTGATCGAGCAAACTCTTATGTCAACATACGGAGATTATGGGAAAGTATATAGTATGTATTGAAGGCTTTACGAACCTCGACAACTGAATAGGTTAGGTAGTAGTGTATCGGGGGATTTCCTTATTAGGATTTTGCTTTGCGAGACATCCCACGCATGAAACTAGCGAACGGAGAGAGTTGGATAGAAGTTTGGTCGATAGTACATAAGCTTTGTATATTGGTTATTGTACCTATAGGAGAATATAATTGAGAGTGGATAATTCTTTTATGAGTTAAGGCCAATAGAGTCGCCTAGTCTTAGTATCATTCTGAATAGAGCAATGATACCATTAAAGGATTGATTAAGTTTTGACTAGTGGGGTGGTTGAGTGCACCCCTACCACATCAGCATACCGAGTGTGCAAGAATTGAAGTAAGAAAATTTTATGTCATTTGTATAATGATGCATGAGTCATAGGGTGTATGGGCGCCCTAGGGGATTGAATCAAACGGTGGATTATGATTATCTTGTGAATTTGATAACAAGTAGTCGGGTAAGACGAAGATTAATCCTTAATATTTGTTAGAGACTTACTTTTCAAAATAAACTGAGATTTTTGAGTGGGAAAAGAGACTTGTGTCACACGGTACGATAAAGTCACACGTATTATCATTAGAAATACATTTAAGAGAGTATAAAATGTATCAGGAAACAAATAGCAGTGGTAATAGGTTTAATGTAGAGTAATTTTCAAAGTTATCTTGCAGTGGGTCAGCTGACTGTTAGAAAAAGGGCGAATAATTCAAAACCAGTATGGGCTCCTTCCACTAGAGAATGGAAGAGTATCCCCAAGGATCTTCTCATGTAGCTGATGTGGTAAGATTATAGGTACTAAGATGCGATTGAGTATGGCCTAATACCCACAGAGGGATGGGCAGGACAAGCGGTCTAATCGGATGCGGGAGAGAAAATTTTATGTGGACCTTGGGATCTTAGAGGAGGACGGGAGAAGTACCTTCCACTAGTGGAGTTTGTGTCCAAATAACTCCTATAAGTTCACGTTCGGGAAAAGTTCAAGTACAAGTATGGCACGGTAAACTTTGTGGTTGTCCTACTTGAGAGTTAGAGGTGGGGGACCAATTATGATTACAAATGTCGGAGAAGAATCGATATTATTGTACATATTGTGTGTGAAATAGATATTGCACAGCCAATTTACTTTTATGAACGACACGAGATGAAGTCGTGTGTATATGAAAAGGGGATGAATCTATTAAGGTGAAAATAGTATAAGGCTAGATAGTGAATATCTAAAATAAAGTTGAAGTAGTGAAACTTAAGCAGAAAGGCTTGGGCAAGATCCTATATGACAGGGTAACCTGGAGTTTAAAACAAACGCATGTGAAGTGTTCATTAGTAAGGGTATTCGATAGCGTACTATATGGGTGGTACGGAGTAGCTTACTTATGAGCAACGAGATGCGATGCGCAATATTTTTACAGCGTTGTCGGTACCAGGTATACTTTTTTCGAATTTCAGGATGAAATTCCGTTGTAAGGGGGGAAGTATGTAACACCCCGTATTTTTGACGATTTAAATAATTATGCGATTAATTAGTATTATTATGGGAATAAGTATGTAATTAATTATTGTTGTTGGATTAATTATATTAAAATGCGAGAAATTAATTTGTTATTAATCCGGATTAAAATAATTATTAACTAGCGTGCCAAGGGTTAATACTTATTGTTGATAATTATTGAATATTACCGTGTGATATGTAATATGGAATTATAACATTTGATAAATTGTCAGAAGTGAGAAATATGGCAGTTTGGTAATTTAAGTCTGACACGCGTGTGAGTCATGCCGGGACTAATTGAATAGAATAAAATGAGAAGTTATTTTTATTAACTCGTATGGTCATTTCGAGTGCGTTGTTGAGTCTTAAAGGGTCGAGATAGCCAAAATAGTATACCCGGGTGTTTAGTTTGAGTCGCGGGGAAATTTTAGGACTAACCGGCACCCCGAGAGGGCATTATGGTAAATTATAATTTTGGGCTAAATTAATGGACGAAAATTAAGAGTAATTATATCATCCAAGGAAGGCCCATTAGGGTTAAGAAGTTACTGGAAGTTAATAACGGCTATAGGAGGTGTGAGGGAGAGCTAATTCCAAGAGAAAATGGACAAGATAACACCACCTTGTACAATCACCACCACCACCGTGTAGATCGGGACAAGGGGAACACACCCATACCAACATCACCAACGGATCAGACCGTTATATTCGAGGCAAGTGTTTATTACTTGCTTTCTTTTAGCAATAATCATGCTCATGTTAGAATAGGTGAAATTAATCATGATTTACATGTTAATTGGGTGAAAATTGGAGATTGAAATTATGATTAAGGACTGAGTTAATTAGTGGTTGAAATTCCTTCATGTATGTAGAGGATTAATCACGGAATTGGATTATATATTGATGAACGAATCTGGGTTGATTAGGTTCTTTACATGAAAATTTGGAAACTAGGGTTCATATGAATTAATTTGGGGATTTTAAATAATTATGATGTTTAATCACGAATTAATGATCCTAGAATGTTGGGAATGATTTATAATCTATTAGGTGTTGATGGGTATTATGATGAGGAGTTGGGTGTTGAATCTTAGAGGTTTCTAGGTTCATAAATGGGGGAAAAATGCAGAATTCTAGGAAAGAAGACGAAGAGTGACATCTCGCGCGACCTCGCGCGAAGTTGTTCGCGCGAGATAGGGATCTCGTGCGAAGTCATTCGAACGACATGTGGAAGTCGTTCGCGCGACACCTCATTCTCGTTCGAGCGAGATCTATTTCTGGTTCAAGCGGCAACCCTTCTGGTTCGAGCGACATGATATCAAAGGTTAATTAACCAATTAATCTAATTACAAAAATTAGGTTTTAGATGATTAATATCATATTTTAAAAGTGTTAATCTCATATTTGAATGACTAGTTCTATTATAACACAATGAAAATTAAATTCTTAATCATTGTATACTTGCCTTGGACAGATTAATGAATCAAAGCCATAAAAAAAAGAAATCCTATTCAATCCTTGGTGCCTCTTCTCTCAATCTCTGTAGGGTTTTCTCAGATGCCTTAAGAGTGTTTTAGGTTTTCCTTACTAAACTAATGAGGGTGCTTCCTAAGAAATTAAACCTAGGCCCTTTATAACCCTTAACTTAATAAGCCTAAATCATACTCTAAATGGCTCAAAACTTGGTTTAACCCATATTCCAACCCAATAGGCTTCAATTCTACTATTTTAAGTAGAAAGTGGACTTTTTAAGCATCTAGAAAGTCAACCAAAAATACCAATCTTACAATGAAATAAATTCTTCAGTACGTTGATTTATTAAGCTCGTACGAATCAATTGAGTTAAAATTTATTTATTCATTTGTCCCATATAACTCGACATTGTAAGAAACTACTTCAAAATCAGTGGAAGTCGATACCGATAGAACAATCTAAACAAGAAAACCCTTGACACCTAGTCCCTCACCATTCCATTGTCGCCCATAATACTAAGTCACTAAAATATTTAATTAATGAAGTATCATGTAGTAGGTCAATTTCCAAGGAGTGTGAATCTACTCAACACATATACAATCACATATACAAATTTCATAACAACATACAAGAATATAATAAATGGCATACCACATGTCAAATGAAAATAACAACTCATCACAAGAAATTAATCAATTTAACAATTAATTTATTTGTGATAAAAATACGGGATATTACATCTAGTTATGTATACTTTAATAGATTGGTTAATAAGTTAGTCTAGGGCTTTGTATCACTAGTTTGGTTAGACAAATGCTTTAGTTCTTTGTAATTTAATTCAATAGGTCTGTTTGTGGGTAGGTAGAGTAAAATAGTTGCATATATATTTTAGGTAATGGGTGCCTAGGAAACTATAAGGTACCATTGATTATGTATTACTTTAATTCCCTATGATTTATAAAACTACACATTGTGAGTTGGTCGAGTAATCCATGCCACTTTTATGAAAAATTGACTTGTGGGATGGATGAATGCCCATAGTCATGTCATGATGAATTGAGGTTGGTGCGCTAGTTAGGGGCTAATGAATGGTAATATTAATTAGATTATTCTCTAATTATGTATGGTAGCGTAGGGGTCTAATACCATTTAATCATAAAAATCAACTGCACGCGATTAAAGTGTATTAGAGATTGATAGATAGGTTGTGATAGTTTTACTAACTCTGGTATATATGGAAGAAAAATTTTATGGTTGTAGATTTTTATATATGACATCCTTAAGGGTTGATATTTCCTTTCTCATCAAAGTTACATGTAATATTGGGTACCTTTCATTATGCATTAGATTTAGCATACCTCCTCCTGATTAAAGGTGAATTGGTGGGTTAATCGTTGTTACTTTTGGTCTACCATAAGGACGTCATAGTTTTATTATGGTTACATCTTATCTATGAATAAAAAATTTCGATAGTTTCTTAATGTCGGTCTAACCCACCTTGATTTGATTAATTTTTAAGTTGTGTACAGTGGCATCAATCGGTTTGAGGTTGCAAAATTTCTTAAGAGAATTCCAACATCTCAGTCATTTCAACCTCTACTTTGTGAGATATATGTGACATAATGGGATTTAGACATGACTTAATAAGTGGTGGCTACAGAAGGACTGAACACTCGCTTTGGGGACCCCCCCCCCCCCAAACACTTCTCAACCATGGAATTCTTTGACCCAATCCTCTCTGACATTCTTAATAAACCTATGCTAGACTACAAGACAAGCACAAGCAACCACACACACGTCCAAAACACCACTGAAAATCCATAAAACTTTGGAGAAGCTGTGAAAAATAATTTAAATACCACATAAGATCTAAACAAATATCTTCCTCTACCTTAACCGTCCCTGAAAGGATATATGCTCATTGAGACTATAACGAAAGATGTATATGTGAGTAGCATGGAACAATTCCAAACAAGTCTTATTATAATATTCATTCTTACTAAAGGGGAGAAGCAATTATCAACTATGAAATTGAACGACAAACTAAGCCTTAACTGGAAATTACCAAACCGCTATAGACTCACTCCCCTTGGTAATGTCTACTTCGATATGAACTTCTCCACTGCTGTGAAAATGAATTCAATTTGGAGAATGGGACCCATTCTCATGAAGCGGGGTATGTTTAAAATCCAACCTTAGGCACCTGACTTCAAATCGAAGAATCAATCCCAAACAAACTCTTAACTTTGGGTTAGACTCCATGGCATAAACTAAGAATATATGCACCCTGGATCTATTTTCTAGATTGCAAGAGGAGTGATCACACTAGTCAAATTGTATAATGCCACATCCAATAGAACCTTTAGGCATTATGCCAGAGTTCTAGTTGATGTTTATTCCAATCAAGAACTAACCTTCAAACTCTTGATGAAGAAAAACTATAGTTTTTTTATTAACATCTGAAACCCCCTAAAACAATTTCCCATTGCAACATAATAGGACACATGCTATTGGACTATAACATCATCAGAAAAATGCAAGAGATGGAGATGGATAACAAGATAAAAGAAAAAGGAAACAACAAAAGGAGAAATCAATCCCTGCCTGATAATGCAGAGATCAGCAAGTTAGGGAAAAACAAAGTTACTGATAACTACATAAATAAAGATGGAAACCCTCCAGACTCTCCCATCCTTATAGCGGCTTCAATGACAAATAACTGGGAAGATATGGTGGAAAAGGGTGAGGTTGAGGCGTCTCCTCCTGATCTACAAGAAATAAAAGGCATGGATCCAACTGTTCCTTTCAAAGGAACCCTAAACTACAATCTAAAGAGTCAAACCCTGGGATCTAAATGAAGATTATATATTAGAACATTTGGGTGGATAGACAAAACCCATGCTAAAAGATCCTTAGTCAATCTCATCATGACCAATAAACTATAATACCTTAGTATTGTTGAACCTATTATCCATTTCCTTCCTTTCGATGCTCCTTATTGCTCGTCCCTTCAGCTCTAATTCCTAACAAGTAATAATAGAGGCCTTTCAATTCAAAATATCTATTTTAAACTCTAATATAGTCCCCCCCCCCCATTGTAACCACTAACACTTCCCAATAAATCACCATCGATATTATCCACTATACTGTTATGGTGAGAATACCTTCGGTCTATGCTACCATAGATAATGTCCATAGAATACTTCTACGGAATGACATATATGATGTCCATTGTCTTCATCCATTCTTATGCATTGGAGACTTCCACTAAGTTATGGGTTCTCGTGAAAGGAAAATAATAGCTCGGCCCAATCAAATAGCTTGTTAAGAGTTTAAGAGTTGCATTGACAACAATCACCTTGCTTAAATTTGCACCATTAGAAAGCTTTACACCTAGTCTAATGGTTAAAAAGTGTATAGAATTTATAGATCTATTTACTCAAACCAATGGATTGACTTATGGGACTCTGTGTCAATTTACACTCTCCACGTAATAGGTTCTGAGTAATCCCCCTACTTAGGAATGCTTCTGCTTTGGATTCCAAAGGCCCCAAACCATTCAAAATCATCTCATCTTGGATTTAACATCCAACCTTCATAGATTTGGTTACAAAAATTATAGAAGAACAATGATGCTCAAGGTAATTTTATGTTTACCATATAATCCAAACTCAAGATCCTCAAAGATGCCTTAAAACACTAGCGCATTAACATTTTTATAAATATTTACCATAAAGTTGAGAAGGCCGCTGAGAATCTTGCCAACATTCACCTCAACATCGAGTCCAATGGCCATGAGGACCACCTATTTGACATGGAAGTACAGGTTCAAGATGAAATGTTTAAATCTTTTACAGATAAAGTTGGTTTCTGGAAAGACAAGTCTATAGTTAAATGGCTTAGTGGAGGAGATAGAAGTACCACCATCTTTCACAAAAATCATTCCAAGTATAGAGTTAAAAATATCCTCTAAGCCTTTAAAATTAAAAACTATTTAGAGGATGATCCTATAATTATTTAAAACTAAATTGTCCAGTATTTCTCCAGATTGTATGACGGCCAATCCTAGAGTGACTCTAACATTATAAACTCCTACATTCCTAACCGCATCTCTGATGCTAGTAACCAGTTGCCTAAAGCCATACCCTCCAATTACGCGATCGAAAATGCCATGTTAAACATGAATCATTAATCTTCTCAAGGACCTCATGGCTTCATAGGGTTCTTTTGTAAAACTTGTTAGGACATAGTTAGGCCAGATGTTTGCAATGTCATCAAACAATTCTTCTCCTCCAAATCGATTCTCCCTAACTCTATGCCAACTTTATTGACCTTATCCCAAAAAAATAATGTTGAATCCATAACTGACTTTAGATCCATTTCCATGGGCAATTTTGCCTTCAAAGTGATTCCTAAAATCTTTGCATAAAAAGTTTCTCTTATCCTCTATAGGCTTATCAACCCAAAATAAACTGCCTTCATCAAAGGGAGGAAAATCCATGACTTAATTTCTATGGTCTATGAAAGCTTCAACATGTTAGATTATAAATCTAATGATGGTAACATTGGCATTAAACTGGATGTCACCAAGGCCTTTGACACACTGAATTGGAGTTTCTTTCTTAAAATCCTCACAAACATTATCTTCTCAGTAAACTTTTTAGATTATATCCATGTCATTTAAAACTCAGCAAATATGTCCATACTCATCAGTGGCACCCCATGTGGTTACTTCAGATGCTCCATAGGTATAAGGTAAGGGGATGCCATTATCATCTCCTTTTTTTCTTCCTGAGGAAGTGCTTAGAAAAGGGATTCCTCATTTAGTCTTGGAAGTCAAAATCAAGCCCATGTCTTCTCCGAGAGGAATTCAAACCCCATCCCAATATTTCTATGTTGATGACTTGTTGTTTTTATGCAACACAACCAACTCCATGAAAAATAATATCATATCTCTCATTAAGAAGTAAGACCTCGGCTCTGGTCAAGTCATCAATAAATCCAAAAATAAATTTTTCTTTGGTAAAGGAGCCTTTCACAGGAAATTTTCCATCTCTGCCACTCTGGACATCAGTGAAGGCAATAACTCTTTTATCTATCTAGGGGTGCCTATCTTCAAAGGTAAACTTAAGGCCACTCACCTCTAACCCCTAATTGATAAATCTAAAGATAAGCTTAAAGGGTGGTAAGGCAAGTTTTTATCCACTTTAGGTAGATTATAGATGGTCTAAGTGGTCACTCTCCTTATTCTACTCTGCATTCAATATCTATAAATAGTCTTCCACCTTACTAGATAAGCTACAAACTTGGACTAGGGACTTCATTTGGACTGTAAACATTCAAACTAGAGTTGTGGTGACTGTCTATTATGCTCTTCAAGAGGGATAGGCATGACCAACCTCAAAAGTTATAACTAGGCATCTTTAATGAAGAAGCTCTGATACATGCTCCCTTCTTCCAACCTATGCTCTAGCTTCCTATCTAGTAGATACCAGTTTTACCATAACTAGCACCCTACCTTAGAATATCCTCCATTTGTCCTGGTCTTAAGCAATCCTTGCCCCACATCCAATTCCATGCCAACTGGAGGATTAGCAATGGATAGGACATCATGTTCTGGATGCATAACAGGTTAATCTCCCCTCTATATCAATAGTTGTACTCGGATAGATATACTACTAGATTTGATAAAGTGAAAATATTTAACCACATCTTCAATCAGTCTTGGATTATTTCCCCTGCCTTTCATCTTTATTATAAAGACATAGCTTCCCAAATATAGGTCACTCTCTCATGGCCTTAAAACTATAAAGGAAATATTTGCCTTAAAGATGACATATCTTGCTACTCCCCTGTAAATCCTCCTATTGCTTGGTCAAATCCTCCATGGAAAAATTCCATCCCTCTTAGATTCTTCCTTATCTTGTGGAGATCTTTTCACAATCGGCTGAAGACTTTGGACAACCTCCAAAAAGAGGAATATAGATGGCCCACAAATGTATCCTTCGTGCTAACAACAGTAAAATCTTTGTGAAGTGTGATTTCTCTATGCATCTATGCAATTGAATCTTCAATGCCTTCCAAAAACATCGCCCTCAAGTCAACTCTTTGTTCCAGATTTGGGTATGTGTCCACAAAATGAAATGGAGTTATCAATAAAAGAACCTTTGGATAGGAGGATTCATTAAGTGCATCGTTCATTAAGAAAAAATAATTACACTTTTGAAAATGTCAACCCTTTACCAAAGATGATTGTGGTCCATCTCAA
This sequence comes from Sambucus nigra, assembly GCA_949130495.1. Taxonomy (NCBI): domain Eukaryota; kingdom Viridiplantae; phylum Streptophyta; class Magnoliopsida; order Dipsacales; family Adoxaceae; genus Sambucus; species Sambucus nigra. Next base: position 724,557,732 of record OX422207.1, read on the forward strand.
ATCTTGGCTCAAGCACATCAACTTCATTTCAAAAGACACCATATATAACCCCATAGAGGACATGGATATCATTCATAACCTAGTAGTTCATGGAAGAGTTTGCCCAGCTTTATCCTTCACATCGATCCAATGGACTCATCCTCATCATGATTAGTTTAAGGTCAACACTGATGGCTTAGCTAAATGCTCCCTAGGTAATTCCACTGTAGCTATTGTCTTTTCTAATTATAAAATCTTCTTCAAAGATTCATTTTCCCTTCACATTGATATTAACATTGTATTCTATGATGAACTCGTGATGGTCATCATTTTGGTTGATTTTGCATGGGTTAAATGTTGGGCAAACCTTTGGATAAATACGGATTCCATGGCCATCCTTTACTGCCTCAAAAGTTCTAATTATCATCCCCCTTCGAATCTTGGCCGCCCGAGACGGACCAATTGGAAATTCAAACTCTCCAATATAAGAACCTTATACTCGCACATTCATAAAAAAAAAGGAAGCATAGTCGCTAAAAAGTTATCCTACTTGGCTTTGAATCATCACCACCTTAATTAGTGGGGCACCGAGCTGGAGGGTATGCAATACCTCCTCCGAGTTGACCATATTGGTCTGCCTATATATAGAATGGTGTCCTCTTAGGAATTACCTTTCTCTTTGTACTTTAATACCTTGCGCACTCTGGTGTCGGCCGCCACCAAACTACACCGGTCATCACTAAATAAAATATCATTCTCATCATGTGACAAAAATATGACACATTTAAAATCTTTTACTCTACAACATAATATTCAAAATTCTAACCAATATAAACATCCCTGCAAATCAAAATCCATCACCATGCTATCTCCAAAGTAATTCCAACTCCAAATTATTAAAACTCAAATGAGATAATCCAACTATAAATATCTTACTAAATAAATATCTTACTAAAACCATGAACAATTGTGGAACCGATTGCCCCACCAAATCCATGAATGAAAGTCTCATAATAAAAAAGATGGATTGGATATAAATCAAACTATTACTAAAGCGAAAAAAATAAATATCCAACTGCACCTTAAAAATCTTCGACCAATCCTATTCAGCTACTCCAACAACTATACCTGAAATATTAGTCAACGCAATAGGTCAAAGCCCAGTGCATGAATACTAGCTACTCCTACCAATTAAGGTCCTAAACTCAAGAAAAATCATTATGCATGATAAATATCACAATCGAATATTTTAAATGAAACAAATATATTAACATGCATGTAAAATAAAATGACACTATTTACCCACATAACTAGGCCACCCTAATATTCTAGTTCAATTATGATGTTTCAACATAAGTTCATATTCTACAATTTAATAAATTAATATAATCCGTTTTTATTTGTAGGACACCAGTTTAGCCAGCTCACCTATTAAGGGTCCTGCACATACATTCCCCTCACTGTAGTCAGTTCGCCTAATTTCGTTAGCACTACACATACACGTGAGTTTCCATGCATGACACCTCACTATAGCAAGTGTGACACCCCGCTTATTAAAATAAGAGGTGGCCAGTCAATCAATCCAATAGAACAGGAATCTTAAATGGGCCATTCTCAGCATCACTGTCACATAAAAGATAATACGTGACAACCACCAAGCATTTTAAAAACAGATGTCATAAGTTCACATAAAAAGATGTTCCGAACAAATACTTCAGATTTAAAAAAGGTTAATAAATATTCAACGATTAAGAGTATGATAACATATACAATATATAACCGAATAAGCTGTCGGTTAACAAACTGATACAAAAGAGATCACATAAAGTGTAACAGTAATTAAGCGAATTAAGACTAGGGCAACACACCCGAATATAATAGGAGGATCATAATCTATAATGACTAAAAGAATTGATGCGTCTAGAACAAAAAAAATCCTAAAACATCCGTAATGTGAGGTAGCTCCTTTGACACTGGGAGGGAATTTCAGAATGGGCGCCCTTGTGGCGGGACACCTGTATATAAACAAATAACCATACAAGGATAGAGAAAAATATAAATGGGTCAGGATCCCGGTTTGATATGATTACATGTGAATAAAATGCATGACAGTTGTAGATGCAAGATTTCATAAATATGTTAGAATTGCTATACATTCTATTCATAAGCTAAGCTACCTAATCATAAATGAGAGTAACATAACTACATACATCTTCCTTGTTTATAAATTTCAGAATGATTTAATCTTACAATACATTTACACATGAAGTACAATTACCATTAGAGTTAGTTTGCCATTTTATTCACCCCTTTCAATTAAACCCCAATAAGGTGTTGATAGTTAGACTCATACAACAACAATTCTAAGACCATCCTTTCGAGAATTACCCCATTGGATTCGTTCCCTAAATCCTTATCATCTTCTAGGGCCTATAACCAAGACCACCTAGGCACCCTAAATCATACGCATGGGAAGCGGTCATTTACCTTCTAGAGTGAGGTGTAACCATATCCGAAATTACTTCACTTCGAATAAAACAATCACAATATACCCACTGGTACAATGGCCTGAGGATTTTACCCCCCCCCCCCCCCCCCCCCGCATACATTCGCTAGGGGACTCACCTCATTCGTGTAACTTTCCTTATGATAGCATTTCGAGGGGTATGTACATATATGCTATAGTCACAGAAAATATATATATATATATATATATATATAATGTGATACTGCTTAACTTTGAAAGAATATATGTAAAAAGGAACTATCACTATAAAGTATAACCACTTCGTGATAGTCCATAACATTCAAAATAACAAAATGTCACCTTGCTATCCTAAGGTACTAATCTCTTCATATTAGGTTGTAACCATCTAAGAAGGTCCCTAAGATTTAAACCCAAAAGAAAAAGGGGTATAAAAATACTAAATTTGGGTTGAAAACAGAGTACCGGTCAACCGGCTCCTAACCCCCGATCGACCGTGTATTTGGATTTTTGCCTTGCGAGCCAACCAGTAAGAAATTTGCCTTTGTCCCGGTCGATCGGCTTCCTGGGCGCGGTCGACCGATCATACCATATATTTTGGCCATCCCCCATTTTTCTACAAAACCTAACCTCCAACACTTCTCCTTTCCTTTTCTCATCAACCAACAATATTCATAAACCATCCATACAAGATAACTAATTAGTATTAATCCCAAGAATCATATTTCTATCATCAACCTAAAGATCTATACCATAAATCATCAAAAATCCTTAAATGGGTTAAAATTAAGAATGCTAACCCTAAATACAAATTATTCAACATAATCATACACATATGCAAGTTTAATAACTTGCCTTGTTGTTGGAGTCTCATATTCTTCCTCTTTAGTGGAATTACAAGCTCAAATGGAAATCTATTCTTTCTCTCAAGCTCTCACTTCTCTCTATACTTTCTAGGTTAAACACATAAATGAGCTATTAATGCTCTTGCAAGACTAAATACCTAAATATAACTCAAATACATTAAGTCCAACATTATATGCTACAACACTCTTGAAATGACTCATAACTCCTATTTGAGTCATAAATAGACGAAAAGTACCCCTGGAACCCAAAAATATCCTTAGCACTTATTTTGACTATCTCGACCCTTCCCGGACTAACCATTCCCTCTAAACTGACATTCGGGATATCTTTCATTAATTCCTATTCCAACGTCATATTAACTTCCTAAAAATGATTCACTTGGTAGGGGTGGGCACGGTCCGGTCCGGTCCAGTTTTTGCCTATTTTTTGGACCGGACCGAATATTCGGTCCTCAATTTTTTTGGACCGAGACCGGACCGATTAATTCGGTTAATCTACTAATTCGGTCCAGGCTTTTTTCGGTCCGGTCCGGGGTAAAATTCGGTCCTGACCCTATTTTATATATATGTACATTTTATGAATATTTTTATCTATTTTTCTCACAAATATATATACAAAAAAATAATACTCGAAACTCTAAGTGATATTTACATGGTTTTTTTTACCCAAATAAAAGAATGTCTATACATATATAAAATGTTCCAAATTAAATTCATAAGTTATATACATTAATTCAAAAGATATGCATAAGAAACACAATAACATTATTTTTATTATATATATATAGGAATCGGTCCGGTCCAAATCGGTCTTTTAATTTAGTGGACCGCGGACCGGACCGGTTTAATCGGTTTTTAGATTTTGTGAACCGATTTTCGGACCGGTTTTAAAATAGCCTTAATTTTCGGTTCGGTTCGGTTCGGTCCAATCGGTCCGTTCGGGTCGGTCTTTTTTCTGTCCACCCCTATCACTTGGAATAAAAACCATAACCGTCGCTTTAATGCACAAAGATGCAACATATGCTTAATATTACACTATTTACATTCACGTAACGGTAAATATGCAATACTCATAAATATTAACTCTTAAATCACATAATTTAATATTTAATTCAATTTCTCATTTAGTTTAAATAATTAACCCATACATACAATTAATATAAAAATAAATTCTCAAAAGTAAGGGGTATTACAACGAGTTTGCCCAATTTTGCTAGCCCTGCACATACTCGTGATGCCAACACACACCCACGTCGTTATAGCCAGTGTGCCCCTTATTGTTAGTACTGCACATATTCGCAGCATAAATTATTTTTTATCTTAGGCTTAATTATCAATTTTCTCAAGTTCTCATTATCTTCTATTAGCCCCATCCTTTAGTCGACCAAAAATCCTCAAAACACCCCTAGTCCCATACCTAGAGGTCTCCAAAATACAAGTATATCCTAGCCTATCTTTTATGAAGAATACTAACCAACAAATACCACCTAGTCTCGTACCTAGGCTAAGCGGAATAACGAAAAAGTGTACTACTTAGTCCCACCCCAAAAATACCAATTCGTAAAAACCTACATTCACTAGTCCCATACCTAGAAGTGTTAACAATAACAAAGGCCAACCTGCTAGTCATAAAGCTAGCAAGAACCAAAAATTAGGTGAAATCAAAGCTACCCTAACAATCCTGTCATCTCCGCCATGTCGAATATTAACATAATTAATCATAGCTACCACTTTTTGCGAAGGGTTAAAAGTGTTTTAAAAAAACTAAACCTGTCCATTATATAAAGGATTTAAAGAAAGAGTCCTAATTAAACACAAACACATAAAAATACAACATTAACGATCAGAATTTGCTGAAATTTTGATATGTTTTAGCTAAAGGTGAGCCCAAGCCACTATCCAAAAATCATCTCAATCAGACGTCATTAAGATCATCTGCATCACACTTTAAAGTTCGGACCGTCGAATTTCTTTCAATTTTGTATATGTTTTAGCTAAAGGCAAGACAAAGCCGTGTAAGAAAAAACAACTCGATCAGACATCGTTAAGGTCGTCTACATCACGTTTTGGAGATCAGACAGTCAAATTTTTTATCGTCCTTAGGTCGGATCCTCCCCCGATATTTATATAAAAAGTGATAATTTTGAAATTTTAATCCCGATTTAAATTACACTTAAAACCCTTTTATATATATAAAAACCAACATTTTTACATATCAAAATTAAAAGATTCCAAAATTATTTTTCCAAAATTTTTAATTTAACAAAGATTCCACGGCTCAAAAATCACGGAGTGTTACATACTCCCCCAAGCATAAACATAAAATCTCACAAATTAAATAAGTCTTGTGCATTCCTACCAGTAGAATGCCACGATTCGATGCCCATACACCCAATCCCACATGCACCTACTCCATGAACCAAAAATACAATATATATCCAAACCATATATAAAGACATAACTATGAAAATAACGGCGTATCATGATCCCCATGGATCACCACTCGATCCTGTCTACAAAAGTCATTGTAACACTAAGGTTCTCAATCAAATTACTTCACCACATCGATACTAGAAATGCCTAACACATGTACTAAGAATCTTCAAAATAAATATCGTCTCCAAAAACCAATACTAAAGATACTCACATCAAGATTATTACTTCTAACCTCAATGCCGACAACGGCCTTAACACAAAACACCCTATCACCAAGAAACACAACTAACACGTATGTTAGACCCAATATCTTAGAGAGTATGAATCAATAAAGGGAATCAAAGATTGATCATGTGGAAGCTATAACGGAGTCACAACTAAAAAGACATAAGACCAAGCTCTGATACCATCTATAACACTGAAGCCCTTATACTCTTGACTCACTTGAGTCTATATTGTATAAGAGTTCATCTAGTTTGGAAATTAAGACAAAATTATGTCTATCCTAGAAACCAAAGAACCTCAGAGATTGGATAGCTATTTCATTCATTTATCTTGTAGTGATCAAGACCAAATTACTAACACTCACACACAGTAGAATGCATCATATACATGTCATATTGCATATTAATGTGTGTACATATGTTGAGTATGTTTAAATCCCTAAATTTGATTTTTAAATATTTTTTGGGATTTTATAAACATTTTTTAATAAAGGTTTTATTAATTAAAACTTAGATTCAAAAGTTTGTGGGTTCAATCTACAATTATGGTTTAAAGGGTTTATTGGCTTAAAGTTGGTTTGGATAGAAACCAAAAGTGGCAGAGAATTCAGGGTGTGGTTGTAATTACTTTTAGACCCGCGTTTTATATTGCCTTACTCATCAACACCTGTTACTTGCTGATTGGTGCATTTTGTGTTTCTTTACTGAGTATATAAACGCGTATGCTTACAACCATTGGATCAAACCTTATCAACGACCTGCATGCTTTATTTAATAATCCCTATGTATCCCTCCTAAACCAATCAGGTGAATTTTAATCACCGCATGTTGTGAGCCCTTGGATTTAAGTCAATCCAGCTTGACTCAATCCTGACCCTTATTTTGGAACCTGCTTCTCGATCCTTCTCTTCGTCCTATAAAAGGGACCCTCCTCTCAATCGTCTAAGACTTTTGGCCAGTTCATTCCTGAGATTAAGAAAGAGAAAAGAGAGAGAAGAGAGAAACCAGAAAGAGAGAGAGAGAGTTAGAAACCCTAACCCTAACCCCTGTTCATCAATCCTCTTTCAAACCAAACACTTCTCTAAAAAACCTACATATCCAAAACACTACCCTGAGTGTTCTTGAGTTTTTGAGAGATATTTGTGTTGCTGTAACCTCTTGTTCGTTAGATCTTGTTTCCAACTTAAACTGTTTACTTAGATCTATTTTCTTCTTCATAGAAATTTCAGATCTATGTTCTGCACGTTACGTCACACTTAAATCTACATGTTTTATTTCTCATCTTGAGAAATATATTGTTGATTCTTTTTTAAAAATCGTTTGTATCTTTAAATCAACAATCAATGTTTTATGTTTCTAGTTCTCTTAAAACTAAACCTTTGACCTAGATTGGAATCACACTTGGAGGTTTTCAATCTCGAAAATATTTTTAAAACTCTGAGATTGATTAAGATCTTGACTGTCTTCTAAGCAAGATATCCGTAGATTCTGGGATTGATTTAAAGGTCAAAAAGGTTCAAAGTTTTGTGAGAAGAGAGAAAAAGAAAAATCACTGCATATAGCCTTATATGTAATTTGCTAGGACTGTTTGTACTTAATAAGTGTGAGTGTGTGCATGCATGTGTTAGAGAGCACCTCCACAAACACTTTCACCCTACAACACGAAAAGTGTTGGTAATAATATCTTGTGAACAAGAGTCGACGTAAAGTGCTGGAACAAATCAGAAGTTAACAAACTGGGAGAACAACATCTACAATCAGAACTGCAGAGAAGTTATAAGGACACCAGAGGGTACATTCCTAAACTTATATAGGTCTGAGTTGTATGCATGTTAGTTATATAGTTTGTAACTGGTAAATTTGTTTTAGTGGATTTTTGTTATTTTACTCCGTAGAGGGAGTCGTGGATGTTTCCTCAGTTGGTGAGATTTTACCGGGTAAAAAATCATGAACTTAATCTTTCTACATCTCCTCATCTCATTCTTGGTTGTGCTGAGTTTAAAGTTTGTTTAAACTGTTTTATAAACCTGTTAGTCAAATCTTGAATAGATCTCGTACATACTGTTTTATTAAACACGTCTTATGTTCAAATAGTTTTGATTTTTAAGAAAAGAGTTTCTTCAAAAAACAGCTCGGAGTTACTTAAATAGTTTATTTTTCATAAACGGATTTAGTAACAGATTCTCAAACACCCCCCGCACTCTGGGTCGATCGCTGCCAAACTACATCGGGAATCACTAAATAAAATATCATTCTCAGCATGTGACAGAATTATGAGACATTAAAAACTTTTATTCCACAAGATAGTATTCAAATTTTTACCCAATATAAACATCCCTGCAAATTATAATCTTTCACCGTGCTATTTCCTAAGTAATTCCAACTCCAAATTATTAAAACTCAAATAAAATAATAGAACTATATATATCTGACTGAAACCATGAACAAGTGTGAAACCGATTGGCCCACCAAATCCATAAATGAAAGTCTCATAATAAAAAAATGAAATAGAAATAAATCAAAATACAACAAAAGCAATAAAAATAATATCCAACTACACCCCAAGTATCTTCAATCCATCTTATGTAGCTACTCTAGCAACTATACTTGAAATGTTATTCAATGCAATGGGTCAGAGCCCACTGCATGAATACTAACTACTACTCCTAATTAGGGTCCGTAAACTCAAACGAAAGCATTATACACGATAAATATCATAATAAAGTATTTTAAATTAAACGAGCAACATGAGAGTAAAATAAAATGACATTATCTAACCCAAACTCTAGGCAAAAGTTCTTCAAGTCTTGTGTGTCAAAACACTTTTTAATTCACAACCAAAGCATCCTTGAATTTGATTCATGTGAATTAGTTTAGAACCCTATATTGTTTGTATCTATTTTCATACACCTTGTGAAGAGGCACTCCATGGCCTACTAGATATCAGTTAAAAGAGGTACTGGATTGACGACGATGACTGCGGTCATTGGGATGACTCGAAGTTTCTCCTAGCTAATATAGAGTTGCGGTTCGTGTGGATTTTATACGTGTTGATCCATTGCAGATTTCATTGTAATCCGTGTAAGTTGTGATTTACAGTTTATAGTGAAATAAAAGGTTTTACCCGAAAGGGGTTTTTTCCTCATATTGACCATGTCGTATTTGTGTGGTTTGATTTATCTATTTTATCACATATTTTCATGATTAGGATAAACAAGGTAAAATCGGTTTAAAAAGTCATTTCAGCATAATTAAAATTGGTGTCACAATTTTGTTGAAATCACCCTTTGCGATTAACGGGCATTCTCAAATTGGTATCAGAGGAGGTTACATTAATTTAATGCGTTAGATCTTGTTTATCGCTCTTTGGGTGATTTTTTTCATCGCTCTTGTGCTTGTTTTTTCTCTAGGTGGATTCTCCTTATTTTAACGATATAAATAGTTTGAATTTGACATTTCGGAAAAGAAATAAAAATTTTGGAAAAAGAAAATTCTCGTTTAAATCCGCTATGGATCTTTTCCCCACCGTTCAAAATCAAAGAGATTTTTATAGTGAGAAATTTGTTGCTTTGGATCGTGACTTTAATGCTTTAAAATTGTTCAAAAAGGAGAGTGATGATAGAGTCCTATTTTTAAAAAACAATCGGAGGACTTGAAAAATACTAGGGTTTGTGTTTGTACCAAAGAGGACAAAAATATTTTTATTAATTTTGTGGCACGTGAAGATACTCTTAGGAATTAGTGTTCTTATTTTAAGGTGAGCGTGATAACCTTCTACGAGTAATTAAAAATTTAGAGAAGAAATCCCTAGTTTTGGAAGAGTCAAATTCTTTGATGGAGTCTAAAATTTTTCCAGACTCGAGTAGTGTTAGTAGTAATGGTAATGGCTCATATATTCCTAATGCTTCCATTGCTAACTCCAAGACCATTATTTGTTTTAGAGGGTCAACAAATCCGAAGGACACTTTCGATAACTCTCCTTCTGTTTACACATGTTCACACTGTGTTAGGAAAGGTCACATTAGGAGATTTTGTTTTAATCTTAGATGAGGTCCTAGCAAGTCGAAGTCTAGTGTTTTTTTGGTTCCCATATCCTCGTGTCGTCGTGTCACATCCGTTTGGGTTAGGAAATCACTTTTAGAGATGCTAGGTTTTAAACGTGTTAATTCTCACATGCTTGCACATGATGCGTCTCTTACTATTTCATATCGTTGATTGTTTTCATGATTTTGTCATTCATTAGTTGTGGTTTCAAGATATATTTTTACTAGTGTTTTGACATGTACTTTTTGTATTGAATTTTTTGGCTTTGAAAAATTTTGGAAAAATACAAAACAATTTTTTGTTTATATATTTTTTTGAAAAATAAAAAAGATTTTATTTTTTGAAAAATATTTTGAAAAGTCAGAAAGATTTTCGGTTCTTTGTGTATTTTAGTTTTACACATTGGTGTGGCATATTGGTGTTTTTGGATCCAAGTCACTACGCAATTTCCATGTGACTAGGACATTTGGTTATGACTTTAATTGCTTGAATTGATCTTAAACATGTTTATGGAGTTGTTTCGACATTGATTTGCTTTACGGGTTCGACTTTGTTGATGCCTACACACACATGAACGAGCTTATTGAATTTCTTTGCCATGATATACATTTGATCTTGGTGAGATGTTCTCCTATCAATATTGTCATTTGCATGTTTATTTAACTACAGAGGACTTGTATATGTAAGAACTGTTTACCATGAGGAATTTGTTTTGAACTGAAAAAATGATGAGTGCACGGGAAAGGGCTGCGAGAGTGTAAAATTGACTCATCGTGAAAGCAACCGTTTAAAAGAGCCAGAGAAAAATTAAGGCAATAAAAAGAATAATATGTCAAAAATGGGTGAATTAGTTTAGTCTGATATATTCATTCAAAAGAAAGATATATTTTGAGGGAGTTTGGATAGAAATATCAGCGGGTTTGCACAATGACAATGTATCCTAGTTGAGCTTATTTTTTCATGACACTATTGATTTGTAGAATCATTAAAATTCTAGGCTTGTGTGCATTATGCTTGTTTTTTTCAATTAAGTTCTAATTTATTTGTCACAAAAGGCTAATGCTTAGTTTTAAAAAGTTTAGCGGTTGATTACAACTTCTTGAACATTTTCGAGTGTTTGGATTATAATTCATTTGTTTTAGTTCACACCCATTCATTCCATTCCACACGTTTGAACACATCGATACTATGCTAATGTGTACGACGTATGTATTTTCTATTGTGTGTTGTGATTGTTTGTATGATATTTTTGTAAAATGTCATTTTTTTAAAAAAAAAATTGGAATTTTCAAAAAATAGTGGGTGAGTTTTGTTGTCGTGATGCCTTGCACGTAATGCTTATTGTTTTACTTCACTGTCGTTTTGTCTATTTCGATAAAAACAAAGTGTGACACCCCGCCTAATAAAATACCGGGCGATCACTCCTACATCAAATTATAACAGGAGTCTCATACGGATCATTCTTAGCATCACTGTTGAAAATCCATTTAATTACTAATAACCTATTAGTTCGGTGTCAAAATTTTACTTAACTACTACAAAATTAAAACATCCACACGGTTTTGCGTAAATGAAACTGTATTGAAATAAAATAACCGAACACTCGGTCAAAATATACAACCATATCGAATGTTGTACTAAAAGAATAAATAAATACAATTAGACCATTGGCCTGAATACTTATACAGTACCTCCTATCTAGAGTACAAAGGTAGAAGTGTCTATCGAGAACTTGCATGCATCCACAGCTGCTGCAGTCGACATCTGACTCGAAAGATGTGCCATCTAGGCTTCCATGTGTCTGGACACCGATATAATATATATATATATATAGATAGATAGATAACAAGAGAGGGAAAAATAGATAAACGGGTCAGATCCCGAGTTGTGAAAATATTTAGCAAGTGCATAAATGCTTTATTTTAAAAATATGTTTTATCTCATATTTAAATTGGTATCGCACTCCCATGAGATACCCCTCACCTCTCTACTAACAGCGCACACCTAGCGCATCCCTCTAAACGTCCTAGTCAAGCTACCCTACTAAACTAGTCTAACACCCAACTACTATCAACCCTAGATAGTCCAAGTAATGTACTAAGGGCTAAACATCTCCCCAGTCTCAACACTAAGCCATGTTCGTGCGTGGGGTGTTTCGCAGAGCGAAATCCAAACAAGTAACCCCCCCGATACACTACTACGCGGCAAGTTCGATCGTAGAGATCCGCCAGTCCCTCAGTACGGAATATATATCTATATATATTTACATCATATAATAAATATCAATATAAGAGCACTGAGGATTAAACTTCTCCCCAGTCTCAACACATTACTATCTTTGTGCGTGGGGTGTCTCACAAAGCGAAATCCAAACAAGGAACCCCCCCGATACACTACTATGCGGCAAGGTCGATCATCGGGATCCATTAGACCCTCGGTACTCGATTCATCCATATATATTCATTATTACAATATACATCTGAATCTATCTCCCGGAATGAGAATTCATTTACTAAGTATTTATCAATACTTATCATATTTAACTCAAAAACTTTTCGTTTCCTTTCTTATGTCCAGGAAATGTATTTAAAAGCCAACTCATTAGCATGAATTGCTTTAACATATCATATACTTTTAAAAAGCCAGTTTTATTAACATAAAAATTCTTTTCCGTTTTAAAACATTCCATTTCCCTTCTTATATCCAGGAAATGTATTTAAAAGCCATTTTTATTATCATAAAAATGTTTTTACCATATCATATGCTTCCACTTCCCTTCTTCCATCTGAGAAGTGTTACCGAAGCCAAAACATTTATCACATCTCCCTTCTTCCATCCAGGAAATGTATTTAAAGCCAATTTATTATCATAAATTGCTTTAACATACAACGTATCTAAGACCGCTCGTCCGGGTTTCCCCTCTGTGCGCGCTCCTAAATGGCTATCATCTTCTAGAACCTATCATCAAGACAACCTGGGATCCTACAATGCAAGACGTCGGGAAGCGGACATATGCCTGCGGAATAGTCAATACCACACCCAAAATCTCCTAACCACTGCAGACACAATAATCGCTCATATGGCCTATAGGACTATATCCACCCTGCATTCATTAGCCAGGGGGCTTCACCATACGTACGTAACTTCCCTTATGATAGAGATTTAGAGAGGTGTGTATCCATATAATATTAATTATGAAAACCATTTCTTTTTCCATTTTGAAAACTTTCACTAATTCATTTTCAAAAGTCATTTACATCATATCATATATACTTTAATCACATAGTATATATATATACCATATATTCCTCCTCGAACATATATATAAATGGCCATATTTGCCAAACCATCTAACGATGACCACTAATCCCAAAGATTCTCTCAAAGAATTATAATCATGCATTCTTATTCGCATGATACTAAACCCAAAGTATGTTCTCACTTTGATTCTAACAAATACCTTATTCTCATTTAAGGACTTATACATAAACTCGAATGCCTCTTATCCCAAAACATTAATTAACTCCATACCCCGGATCACACTCTAAATTAATCCAAGGTTTTCTTATCCTCCTCAAATCATCATCTAGGAGTCCTAATATTCCAGTTAGAAACTCCTATAATAGTCTCCAAAACCATAATTTAAGTATCCCTAAACTTAAAAGGAGAAAACCTCAAAATTTTGCCAGGACCGAATCGATTCGGCTTGTCCGAATCGATTCGCTGGCCATCGAATCGATTTGGCCTGTCCGAATCGATTCGAAATGTTTCTACTTTTAAACTGTCTCTTACCGAATCGATTCGGCTGGTCCGAATCGATTCGACTTGTCCAAAAATCCCAAATCTTCCTAGGTTTTATATATATCCCGAAAACCCCAAACTCAATTCAATCTCTATTTAAATTATAACTCGATTTATTTCAACGAACCCAAAGTTCTCATATCTCCTCAAGTCCTTTAGAGGTCCTAACACTCTTTTTGGGAACCCCTAATAATTATCTCCAATTTATTTTCGCCTTAAGTTCTAACTAACTATTTCAATCTCGGACAGCTTTCCGTAGAAAAATCACTATAAATCCAAAAAAGATCAAAAAATACCTGGTCAGCGCCCACGTGACCGTATCGAAAAGATATACAATTTTCATTTTTTGACCAAGAGCCGAATCAATTCTCCCCTAGACGAATCGATTCGTTTAAGGCGCAAGTCACTATTCATCATCTTCAAAAAAAATCCAAACCTCCATTATTCTCCATTTTTGTTGTTTCTAAGTTCCTCCAACAACTCAATAAACATCTAATCTATGTTTTACAACTAACACATCAATATATTTGGGGTATTAAACTATTTCTCTTAGATTTAAACCCTAAAACCATTAAAGCTCCAACTTATGATTTTAACCCATTTCAATCGATTTCTTCACTCCATTTACATGGATTTAACACTAGAAATCATTAAGAGTTTACATTACATCAATATGTAAACTCATATTCAAGTTTTCCCAATTTTATTTTAAGGGTTCTAACCCAAAAATCATATTTTTACCAACTATGATATGAGATAATTGCACAAAATTAAATAAAGCAAGTAAACACTTGCCTGGAGGATGAAATCCGATGACCTCGAGCCGAATCCCGCGGAGTTTGGCCGGAGTTTCCCCTTTTCTCCTCCCCCTCTCTCTCTTCTCTCTCTTTTCTCTTTTCTTTACTTTTCTCTTTCTCTTCCTCTCTCTCTTGACTTATAAGGGAGAAAAATAAGGGTTTAACCCCTTAAAACCCAAAAATGACTCGTTTACTCAATTACGAGCCCATTTAACTCTAAAATTCCCCAAAACTCAATTTTGACAATCGGACACTCTTTTCCGACTATCTCGGGCATTTCGAGACTCATGGTGCGGTCGAAATTTCCATCCGAGGTACTTGAGCGCAAATCACTACTCTAACCCATAAAATTAAATGCAGGTTTTCTAATCAGAATCTTATCTTTTTGTCGCTTTACTCAACTGAGACATATAATTAAAATACTTCGACCTATTTAATCCCAAAAGAAATTACAACATCCATAATAAATCAATAAATCCTCGAAAATCCCAAAAATCACTATTTCTAGAAAGTCTCCAAATTGCCAATTGATATCCAAGTATGGAATTTAATTGTGTCCAAAAGGACGGGTTGTTACACAAAGGGGGGGAGAAAATTGAAATGTTGTTTTTTGTAGGAGTTTAAATTATGGGGGAGTTTTATAGTTTGTATAATGGGGGAGACTTGATTTGATTTGATATATGACTTATGTCTATCTCATTGATACTTATCTCGTTGATATTCTGATTTATATTTATCTCATATCAAACTCGATGCGTCATAAAGGTATATGTTTGGAAAAGGGAAGATGAAGTTTTTGAAAACGAAGAAACTATATCGTTCCATTTTTATAGGGTTGGGAAGGGTATTAGTACTTTGTAATAGGAGAGTTTTAATTTTAATTTGGTGTTTAGGACATTTTGTTTATTTTGTACCGGCATAGCCAAAGTGGGAGATTTGTAAGAACATATTTTTCAACAATGTTCATAGCATAACTTTAGGCTAGTTTGGCGTATATCGTTACACATCGTCACGCAATGTCAAGACGAAATGAACACAAAGATCTCCAAAGTTTGAAGACTTCCTGACTTCCCAAAAGATATCAAACTATATTAGAGTTTTGGTTTAATTCATGCAATTATATTTTGGGATGTTTGTTTTTTTATAAAAATGACAAAGAGGATTTTTTTTTTTCTAAGCAAAAATGAATATTTATAAAATGTTTTTTATAACAAGTTCTCTTAAAATCAAAACTGTTTGAATAGTAAGGAGTTTTTGTTGGTTATAAGATATTTGGCAAAGTACTATAGCAAAGAAAACAAAATTCGTTTGCATCGTTCGAGCGACACTGATGGTCGTTCCAACGAAAAGGCAATGTCGCAAGAAGTCGTTCGAGCGACATGTATCTTTCGTTCGAGAGCAGTTGATTTTGTTCGAGTGAGCTCAAGGAATTTTTTATTAGTATAAATACATGTTTCGTGGTTCACTTTTTCTCAAGACTTTTGACAAAATCACAGTGCCAAATTCTAGGAAAAAGTACTTCAAGTTTTTTGTCACAAAACACATTTTAATTCACAACCAAAGCATTATTGAATATGATTATTTTGAATTAGTTTAGAACCCTAGATTTTTTTTATCTATCTGCATACATATTGTGGAGAGGCACTCCATGGCTGACTAGGTATCACTTAAGAGAGGTACTGGACTGACCATGATGACTGCGATCATTGGGACGACTCGAGAGTTCTCCTTGCTGATATAGAGCTACGGTTCTTGATGATTTTCTACGTGTTGATCCATTACAGATTTCATTGTAATCCGTGTAAGTTGCAATTTACAGTTCATAGTGAAATAAAAGTTTTTACCCAAAACGGTTTTTTTCCTCATATTGACCATGTCGTATTTGCGTGGTTTGATTTATCTATTTTATCACATAGTTGCATGATTAGGATAAAAAAGATAAAAATCGGTTTAAAAAGTCGTTTTAGCATAAATAAAATTGGTGTCGTAATTTTTGTGGAAATCACCCTTTGAGAGTAACGGCCATTCTCAATAGATGTGCCAAATAAGAAGCATACCCTCAACATGTGCTCTTCCAATCAATGACATCACTCGACCAATTAGAATCTGAATATGCATAAAGTGAGTCATTAGTATCACATGAATACCAGAATCTAATATTTTGAGTACCACTAACCTATTGGATCACTCTTTTAACCCGTATAGGTGTTATTCCTTATGCTTAGATTGATACCAAGTACATACCCATATACTATAAGAAATATCTATACGACTCATAATTAGGTAAAGCAAACTACCTAACATGCCTCAATACAACTTCTCTTCCACATCTTTCTCTCTCTCATCTTTTGTCTAACTTGAATCAATTACCATTAATGTATTAGCGTGTTTTGTCATGAGTGTATTAACATGTTTTGTCGATTCCATGACAAACATTTTAAATAATTCCTTAGCATACTTAGCCACGAAAATGTAAATCCAATATGAATTTATTTAACTTATTATCCAGGGAAAAATATCAACTCACCCACCATGCACATTTTAAGAGCCTTATTCATCTCGTCTAAATAATATGATAATATGTCCTAATTAGTGACACAAACACAATCTAATCCACATAAATTTGATCTACAAGGATATGGTCCCTAGATGTTTATAGAAAATGTGTCATATTTACTCCTCTCCTAAAACCCATTTTTAAGAGATATGTGGTCAACCACTCATACAAAGCTCTAGGATATTGTTTGAGATCATTTAAGGCTTTATGGAGCCTCAAATTTTGATTGGGAAACCTAGGATTTTAAAAACCCTTGGGTTGTTCAACATACACTTCTTCATTCAAAATACCATTTAGAAATACACTTTTAACATCCATTTGATAAAGCTTGAATTTCAAGAAACATGCAATGGCTAACAAAAATCTAACACTTTTTAACCTTGCAGTGGGGGAAAAGCTTATATCAAAATCAACACCTTCAATTTGGGAATAATCTTAAGATACAAGTATTCATTTATTTCTCACAATCATACCTTATCCATCCAACTTATTTTTGTACACCCATTTCGTACCTATGATGTTTTGATCATTTGGTCTAGGCACTAGTTCCCAAACTTTTAATCTTTTAAATTGATTTAACTCTTCTTATATTGCTCCGATCCAATGTTCATCTTTTAAAACTTCTTTCACATTGTTATGTTCAATTTGAGATGTGAAGCATTGAAAATTAAGTTTACTAAGAAGTTGATTTATCATTTTCACACCACTTTCAAGATTTTCTATGATTCAAAATGGTGTATGCTCTCGTTTTGAACCCAAATAGGAATTTCTCTCTCTTCTCACCCTCATTCTCATTTTGGGAAGAAGTTCCCTTACTATTTCTCCTAGAAGTACTAGACTCCCCTACATCAACATTCCTACTGTAAAAAGCCATAGGATCTAAATCGTCTCCCTAGACTTTATCATCTAAAGTGATTACACATGAGGCATCATCATGAGCAACCACATTATATGTCTCCATCACTTTCTTTCTCTCCAAGTCATAAACACGATATTCTCAGCTATTTGTGAATAACAAAGAAGTATGTAAAAGAAAAAATTACAGTTTCTCATTTTATTTTTGTTTGGTGTATCCCGTTACACCCCACTCCATCTTCATGACCGTTCTCAAGTCTTTAAAAACAATAAATGTTGGTGACATTTGTAAGATTGAAGATTTTACAACATAACTTTACCCAAGAAGAGTTATGAGGTGGTTTAGTAAAGATTTAAATATTCAAGGGATCATTTTTAAAAGGATTTGCATTTAAAGTTTTCAAAAAAAAATTAAAATAAATTATACAAATCTTTTTCAATCTCTCAAGTTCATTAGAATGACTTGACATGTCATCCGAATGAGATGTTGTTGGTCGTTAGAACGAAAATCCTTTGTTCGAACGAGTTCTGAAGCGATGATTGTTTTGCCAGCTCTGGAATTTAGTTCGAAATTTCGTTGGAAGATATCCAAACGAGAATAAGTATTTTGATAGAATGAGATGGCAATTCGTCGAATGAATACATGTGTTTTACTTATTTAGAATAAATATTTTCCAATCTTTAATCCCTATATCATTGAAACAACCTTTCTATAAATAGAGATGCAGATATAGACTTTTCTATAATCCATTTAGGAGTTATTTTGTGATCAAACTCTTTAATTTTTCCATCCATACCCTTGGGATCTTTGAGGATCACTTTGCCAAAACAATATTTACACGATCCAAAATTCTAAACCTTTATAGATATTTTTTCTACTACTGATTTGTAGAGTTGAGGCTCTACTATTCAACAAGAAGGAAATTGCATATTCCAAAGACTGACCAGTGGATACTGAGGGCAGATCTACTTTCTGTTGGTAGTCCTAGACTGCATCACTTTCTGTTGAAGATTTGAAGAATCTTGTGCGTTATACTTATTGAATCTCTAAGTAGTTTTTAAGTCATTACGTGTCTATCAAATTCTATAATAGTGATAAATGAAAGGTTTTTCTCGAGAGGTATTTTTCCTATACTTCTTCTTCATAATGTTTGCTTTTGATTTGGCTTCACACAACCATGCATGATCACTTTAATTTAAATCAACATAAAATTTAGAAAGAAGTGAATCTTTATGTGTGACCAACGATACAAGTGAATCCAAATAACTTGCACTTTCTCACATTGGTATCAGATTTGGTTACCCTAATTTATTGTGTGATATTTACTTTGGGATTATATGAATAATTTGTATAATAGGGTACCTATTTTGATGGGACAAATTATGCATATTAGAAAGCTCGAATAAGGTCAGCTTTAAAATCATTTGACAAGGGTGCCTGTACTGTATATGAAAGAGGGTTAACTCCACCCACTATAACTAATGACGATGTCATAAGTCTTAGACCTGTTAATGCTTGGACAGAAAATGATTTTAAATGGAGTAATTTTCACCCTCGTGGCTTAAGTGCCATTTTTGGAGCTGTCACCTCTGATGAATTATGTCGCATCCTGACGTGCACCACGTCTAAGGAAGCATGGTATATCCTCCAACTCACTCATGAGGGTACCAACATTATCAAAGATTCTATCATAAAAAATCTTAGCACATAATTTGAAACTATTACTATGCTAGAATGTGAGACTTTTGATGAATTTATTCAAGATTATCTGATATAGTCAATTTTAGATTTCATTTGGCAGATCGAATTCCCAAGGCGCATTTTTTGAAAAATATTTTTAGTTTCCTACCATCCCATTATATCTCAAAAGTCAAGGCCATTAATTCATTGGCAATTTTAGATACGCTTAGGTTAGAAGAACTAGTAGGAGACCTTCAAACTTTTGAAATCCATATGTTTCCCCAAACTCAAAAGGCAAAAGAAAAAAGGATTACTTTGGAAGTCCAATCTGAAAAGAAAAAGGAAGTCTCTTCTCACTCTGATTTTTATTTTGATCTCGATGATCTTACCCTGTTTGCAAAAAAGTTCAAAAACTTTCTCAAGCTAAAAAAAGAAAATATTTTAAAAGAAAATTAATGTTTTGAGAAAAATAAAAATTTTAATTCGGGCAGAAAAAATTTGAAAAGACGAGAGGAGGGCACCTTAAGAAAGATGAGGAGATATGCTATGAGTGTGAGGGTAAAGGACACAAAGTCCACGAGTGTGCTACAAGGCCAAAGAGACAGAGCAAAGGAAAAGTTTCCTGCAATGTCACTCTTAGTGATAACGATGTCAAGTCAATGGATTTCGGGATGAATCATCGCATGGATCTAACTTCACCGCTTTCATGGCTAGTCATGCTAATACATCGAGTATGTCTCACATCAATGAGGATGTTTCTAAACATGATGACCTCAACGGTGAGTCTAGTCATTTTAAAGAGAGTGATGGAGATAACATTTTGAGTTATAGAGAAAGTGGCCTTCAATAGGACCACATCGAACTTTATGCCAAGTCCTATAAAAAAGGCAAAATAAAAATTTGGCACTTAGGGTGTCAGCTTTAGAGAAGAAGTTAAGAGAGTCGTGAAAAAGAGAGTCATCGGTGAGATTTTCTTTGGGAGAAGGAGTATATTTAGTGGAAAGGGAGAAGACTGACTTGACTAACAAAGTGGCTAATCTTATGAGAGAACTTAAATCTTAATTAGAGACTCGTGAGAAACCTAAAGCCCTGGTATCCCAACTCGAGAAAGATCGCAAATGTGCCCGGTATGTAAAGTTTATTATCGAGGATACATCAAAGAATGTAGGTAAAATGTTCCTTAATCCCGCTTTAGGTTTTACAGAGAGGCAGGGAATAGGTTAAGATGGTGCATCCACCTCCCATGCCGCACCAGAACCAATTTGAAAATTTTAGTATATCCTTATGGGCCTCGACCTAAACCACAAAAGAGAGTTTAACCTAAATGAGCTTACCAAGTTAGACCAAAGTAAGTCTATGTTTGCACCCAATGCAAAAGGAAGGTCACCTTAGTGAATTTTGCTACAAGTTAGTAATAACTCCACATACACATACTCCCACGCGTCGCTATAGTGACGTTGTTAGCGTTAGATAGAAAGTTGAGTTCCTAGTCAACACTTTTCAAAGCTTAATGGAAGAATTTCAAAAGATGTCCATGCCTCTTGAGAGCGCTTCAAACGTTATGACTAGAGTCAACAACGATAAAGGAAAATAAAAGGTTAGCTCTACTTGGGTACCTAAACATGACAACAAAGCCCTTTTTATTCACGTACTCCCTAAGGTTCAAGATACTACCCAATGATATTTTTATAGTGAGTACTCAAAGCACATGATCGGTGAAAAGTTATTTTTTACAAACCACCCTGTGAACGGAAGGAAAAGTCACATCTAAATATGGGAGTAGGTCTAGCATTTTAGGATGAGGTTGTGTTGAGATACCCGAATTTCCTAAGCTAGACAATGTGTTGTACGTCTAAGGGTTGAAAGAGAACTTAATTATTATAATCCAAGTTTTTAATGCAAACTTTGCCATACATTTTACCAATTTAAGTGTAACATTTATGATAAATAAGGTGAACTATTACTACAAGGAGTAAGGACCGTCGATAATTGCTATGGTATCATTCTCAAGTCCTCCTTTGTGGGAAATAATGCTAGGATATCCACTATTGACCTTGGGCATCAATGGTTAGGTCATGTCAATTTTAGAGATCTTTAGAGATTAATGAAGAAGGACCTAGTTTGTGGCTTACCATTACTTGGGAAACCAACTTCCAAGGTTAATGGTCCTTCCAAACATGGAAAATAAATCAAGAGTACCCATCGAAAGTTTAATGACATTACCACCTATCATGTTTTGAAGTTTATACACATGGATCGTATGAGTCCTACATGTACGGAGAGCATTAGTGGTAAGAGATAAATTCTCGTGATGGTCGATGAGTTTTTCAGACATTCTATCATGGGGTTTCTTAGAGAAACTTCCGATGCGATTGAGTTCCTATCAACCAAGTGTCATGTCCAATAAAACTAATACGGTGTCACTATTAATCGGATGCATAGTGACAACGACACTGAATTTAAAGAAGTGGGGGTGGACAGCTATTGTGATGGAGTGGGTATAAAACACGAGTTTTTGGTCGTTCGTACTCTAAACAAAATGGAATCATTAAGAGAAAGAACTGTACGATATAGGAGATGGCTAGATCCATGCCTCTTAGGAGAAACATGACTAGACCTTTTTGGGTAAAGTCAATCAATATTGCATGCCATACGATGAATAAGGTATATCTTCGTCCACACGCGTTACACACACCATATGAGTTGTGGATAGGGAATAAACCCAACCTATCTTATTTTTTAGTCTTTGGGAGTCCTTGCTACATCTTGAGAGATAGAGAGAAATTAGGAAAGCTCGACACCCGAAATGATGAGGGGATGTTTTTAGGATATTCATCGTCGAGTAGTGCCTATATGGTGTTTAACCTTAAAATCTCTAAGGTTATGGAGTCAATAAACATCACGATTAGAGATGATGAGCCGACTATGTTATTGATACTAAACTTGAGTGTGAGAACGATGCACCCCAAGTGACGATCCCATCTGTAACACCCAGGCCCAAATTTATGGGTTACCTTTGGTCAACTCGGTTCTACCTGAGCGCTAGGTGTGAAATGCAATGAAATAACCTACATAATGTTGCTAGTCTAATTTTATTCAATTAACATTTCACTTGTTTAGCATGCGATTTCCATTTCAAATCAAACTACATAAAGGAACCCGTGGGATGCATCCTTGGAATCCAAGCATATAGAGATACTAATCATAAAATAAAAGAATACTTACCTGTACAATGCTCTCAAAATATGAAATCGCAACCAACCTACCATAATAAGTACGAGGGAATGAGCCAAATGCCCTGTGGGAAATTAAAACTATGCAATATAGAATTGAAGGAAAGAAAGGAAGCTCTAACACATTATATATAAGAGAACATGCAACTACCTTACGTATATACATATACATATATACACTTTAATGCATGATATCATTTTTATTCCAAAACGGTACTTATTTCGATTAATTCACCGAAATCTTATGAAAGAACTCCCTTTTATTTCCCTTGATATTTATTCCTTGATTTAACACACCCGATTAAATACTCAAAAAAATTACACCTTGTTTAAGGAAAAAATCATTTCATTCCCCGAAATTTACCCCTTTATTCATACCAATTCATGTTAATATTTTCATTGGTGAAAATGATAATAGGGCCCCCAATTTTAAAATCTTTCACCTTTAAAATCAATTTCGTAGAAATGCGGAATAAGGATGGTTCAACTAAACAAGTACATAAACCAAATTTTAATTTCTTTCAAATTAAAATTAAACTAAAATCAAAGTGAAATTAAATTCAACAAGAAATACATTTTTCACTTAAACCAAATTAATTCAACCCAAGTCCTAGAAATTTACCTAACACAAATAATTAATCCATTTTTATAAATTAGGCCAAACCAAATTTTATTCAATAAAATTAATGACTTGAAGTAAATTAATATTTACCCAAATTAAATTAGCACCAAATTAACTATAACAATTTTATCTTTTTACCTAAGCATGAATCTAATGTTATATAGCAAAAGATAAAATAATTAAACAACACACTACGTCGCGATGTACGAGAAAAAACTCACAACGAAAAAAAACTTCGGACGGCCCTAGCCTCAAATCCACTAAGTGCAATTTTACAAGTACAAGACAAATAGACTTAAAATACCCAACTTGACTCCGTCCAAGCCCCAACGCTTCTTCTTGTAAACACCTCTGCCTAGAGAATAACCACGGAGGTCCACCGCGATCTCTAAATTCACCGATCGAACTTTTTCTGGTCACCGCCACCCGAACAAGGAGCCTTTTTCCAAGTGGGTATGTCACAGCATACAAAAACGTTTTCTTTATGGGATGTAGAAGTAAACCCAAACTTCTCTTCTTTGAGGTGTAGAGATAAACTCAGTGCCAAACACTCCAAGCAAGGATATATATTAAGGAACTTGGAATCAACAAACTATTGGGTGTGTATGTGTTTTTGGTGAATTTAAACCATGAAAATCAAACACAAAACATGGAACTTTTTCTTGAAAGTTTTGGTCTCTCTAAAATCTCTCAGAATGTGAAAAAGTTACTTTCAAAAGGTTGGTTCCCGCACTTACTAATTCTGTCAAAAAGTAGTGAGGAAAAGGTAGTGGGAACATGGAGAAAACTGCAAACAACTGCCAAAAAACAGTTCTCGCCAAATTCGTTCGAACGACTTTTTAGTTCAACGACTTTACTAACGATGTTTCAGTGCAAAAAAAGCAATCTCATTAGAAGTCTCGTTCGAACGTCCTGGGAATCTCGTTAGAACGACATGGGAATCTCATTTGAACGATGTTCCAACTCATTCGAACGACGTACCAGAAAATTGAATATACTATATAAGCCCAAAAATTTTATGAAAAGTTCTTAAAAAATATTTTCTGAGTAAAATAAATTTGTTAAAATTATTTATAAAAACTTATAAGTTACACCCAATAAATTTCCAAGCTCCTATATATATATATATATATATATAAAATGTATTCATACCTTAGGAGCATTGGAACCAATGTTGTTGACGAAGAAACGAGGCATAATAAACCCGGCATATAATGAAGCTTTATAATCTTGGCCGCTACGTCTTCAACTAACACGTCATAGGCTTGGATGGATACACTTGAAAACTATCCTATGAGTCAAAAAAAAATTCCCGAAATTGAGCCAACACTACATTAAGACTCAATTGGAGACTTGTGTCCTTACAGATCTCCCTCTTTGGCTATTCCGAGACAAAAACCAAACAAAAATCCTAAAGTGCCTTCAAGCTCTACTAGACTTAAAAAAATATCCCACCCAAAATAAAAATTACATAGCTTGACTCAAAACCCAAGGATCAATATCTTTGCAGAGGAAAGTTGCCATTTTAGAAGAATTCTTGCACACTTAAGCAAACTATCAAACGCATAGGGAATAACAAGAATATTAAATGCATATAAAATCAATACTCCCCCTATATTAATTCTCCCCTTTATCAAATAAATGACCTACTTAGAAAGACGTCTCCCCTTAAGTTAAATCTCCCAAACTAAGATACGATACAATAGGATTAGATACCATTTCTCCCCCTATCGTTATCCCCCTTTTTGTTCAGTAATAGACAAAGGATAAAATCATAAGGAAAACAAAAGCAAAACTAATCCATACAAATAATAATGAATACCAACGAAGATGCAAAAAATGATACCAAAGTGATACATAAGATACTAAGTATGTGATATCAACAACAATATGCAACATGATAGATACCAATTATGAATTTGAAGCATAGATGAACTAGAAAGCAAGGTAAAGAAAAAATACCATATATATGTAGATATAATGAATATCACTAATGCACAAGCATATATATATAGGTATAGACACCACACATGACACAAAACACAATAAGCTTTTCACACTCGTATGGAAAAAATGTGTCATATGGAAACGAAAGCGTTGGGGTGTGAACTAGTAATAATTAAATTTAGACCCAATCACTTAAAACATGTTCACGGAGTTCTCATTTGATTGCAAACTTTATCACATTTGAATATAACCTCATTAGACAATATAGATTGAACTCAATGAAAAAACATACACAGTGCATACAAGCCTAGAATTTTGATGATTCTACAAACCAATAGAGTCATGACATTGAAAGTACAACTAGTATAAATGGACATTGTGCAAACCGTTGATATACCATCCAAACTCCCTCACTATAAGCATATTATTTTAATCTTTTGAATGAATAAATCAACTAAACAAAATAGGCCTTGGAAAATATTTTCTATTAATGCCATTATTCTTTTAGGCCTTTGGACCACGTATTTCTATTAGGTCCAAGCAAACGGTGGCTTACTCGCAAAGGATGATATTTCCTTTCGGAGCCCTTCCCCGTGCACATATATATATATTTTTTTATATCTCACACAAATCTCACGTGTAACGGATTTTAACATGCACTAGTCCTCCTAGGTCATATAATATGTAGAGGAATAGATTGGTAGGAGAACACCTCACAAAGCACAAATATACATATGAAGTTATAATTTCAAGTCAGCTCGTGCATGTGTGAATTGAGGCATATAAAAAATAGAATCCATTATAAAAACATGTAACACCCCACGATTTTGGAGACTGAGAAATTAAATTTTTGGGAAAATAAAATTTAATTTAAATTGGAGAATTTTAAATTTGGGAATTGAGGCCCAAAAATAGAGGGCATTTTAAAGTATTTCGGATGATGATTTTAAGGCTACCATCGATCCCGGAAGGGTCGAGATAGTCAAAATGACTATCATTGAGTTTTATTTCGGTTCCGAAATATTTTTAAGTATGTTTGGCTCGAATTGGAGTAAACGGGTCATTTAAATTGTGTATTAACATTTAAAATTGGGTTTATGTTTTAAAGGATTAGTGGCTTACGGATGAAGCCATTTCTCATTTGAGAGAAAGAGAGAAAAAGCCCAAGAGAGAGAAAGAAGAAGAGAAAGAAGAAGAAAAGAAGAAAGAAAGGAAGAAAAGCATGGGATTTCCGGCCCAAACGCGACATCGAGGACGATCCAACCTCTACAAATCTGAGGCAAGTGTTTAATCTTGCTAAACAGCTATTTGTGTATTTCATTTCATAATTTGTGGGTTAAAGAAATGGATTTTTGGGTATTAATGTCAAAACCTATAATTTTGGGTTTTAATCTTGAAATCAATGTGTATACATGGGTTTGATGACAAATAAATTATTGGGATGAAATGTAGGATGAGTTTACATACTAAGAATATTATTGGGTTAAAGATTTGGGGATTTGGTGATGATATTTGGGTGTTTGAGGATTTAGGGTTTTGGTTGAAAAATGGAAATCGGCCAAGGCAACTGGTATGGCCGGTCGACCGCAGTCTGGGGATCGGTCGATCGCGCCTTAAGGGAAAAGCCTACTGCATTTCTTCGTAGGCAAAATTTGGACCCGCGGTCGACCGGGGTTCTGGGACCGGTCGACCGGTCCCCTGTTTTTAGCCCAAAGTTTGGAGTTCTTATATAACTTTTTCTTTTGGATTTTTATTCTTAGGGGCTTTCTTAATGGGATCAATATGAAGGGTTACGATATTAGATCTAGGTAATAGGGCCCTAGGTCGAATAGGGGCTAGAGGGCCTATGCTAAATTGATTTAGGAGGAGGAGATGCCTCTTTTAGTAAGGAAAGGAACGTGGGACTTAAGTAATTGGCGGATGGTTCTTATCATGATAGAGGCGAATTATCATGAGATGGTTATAAATGGAATAGGGATAGTCTATTTTGCCTATACGTGTATTAAAAATGGATACCCTTAGGTACAGTGGGGGATCTCAGTGAGGACGGGAGTTTTCACTCGAGGTCTTAAGTGAATATATATATGATTGAGGACCGACGAGAGAAGATGTTGTGTATCCTTGAGGAGTATAGACTTAAGGAATAAATTATGAACGTAATAAGATTTAGAGTTCATTGGAACTATTAAACCTTAGGTGGGATTCCAATACTTGAAATGAGGTTGGAATAATTTGAGGTTTTAGACTGCTAAGTCATATATGTTCCTATGGTTAAAGAGTACTACAATAAACTATGTACTTTTGAATATGGATGAAATGCGTAGTGATGGATTCCTACACAAAATTTTGGGTGATAACCCTAAGGTTGAATAAATATGTATATACAAATACATATGATTTTGGGAGACAATTCATCATAGGAAAAATGATTGAATATGTTTCAAGTGAGGGATTGTATTCACATATCGAGGTAAATTAAATGAGTTGTGGTGACGGCTTGTATATTGAGGATTATGTATACTTATAGCCGAATTTATATATCTCATACTTATGAACGAGAATAAGTTATATATATGGATATGTGAGTACATGTGTATATATCTATAGAGATATGAATTATGGATATATATTTATGTTGTGGTTACACATGGTATGGACATTTAAACC
The DNA here is from genome assembly GCA_949130495.1 of Sambucus nigra. Classification (NCBI taxonomy): domain Eukaryota; kingdom Viridiplantae; phylum Streptophyta; class Magnoliopsida; order Dipsacales; family Adoxaceae; genus Sambucus; species Sambucus nigra. Next base: position 724,585,926 of record OX422207.1, read on the forward strand.
GTATATGATGGTTTAATGTTTAATTATATGATTGGATCATATGGATGTATATATATTATGCATGTGAATGATATATATACTTATTTGGTTAAGCATACCCCTCTCATGCTATCATTGGGAAGTTGCGCGCGTAGAGGGTGAGCATCCTGACTAGAAAAGCAGGGTGTGGATATTCCCCAGGTCATAGTCCTCCCGTGTGTTATTATATGATATATATATATATATATATGTATGTATTTTTGGGATGAGACGTGGTGGGTATGTTTCATCTCATTGCCGGTTAGGAGATATGACCGCTTCCCGGGACGTCGTGTGCGTGTGTTTACCACGAGATGGGTATCTTTTAGTCCCACCATGGTGGCCCCAGTATTGCTACGTGAGCCGGGCACTGGGAAGATGATAGCATTGATGCAGTTTATCGGCGCTATATATAGCCGGGTATTTATTTGTGCAAGGCCTTTGTACATCATATATGGTATGTATACATGGTCATGGGATTGGATGATGGTGTGTATATATATATGGTTAGAATGAAATTCCTATATATATATATATATATATATATATATATATATTTATATATCCTATAGATAAAAAGGATATGGACTTTTATGGAATACATCTTGGATGATTATGATGTACTAGATGATTGGGGGATTGATGTATCGCGTTTAAGGAATATTTCGGTTACATCATCCCAAGAATATTATTGGAGATTGTAGATGTTTTCATATTATAGTCTAGAATATAGTAGTAGTAGTAGTAGTAGTAGTAGTAGTAGTAGTAGTAGTAGTAGTAGTAGTAGTAGTAGTAGTAGTAGTAGTAGTAGTAGTAGTAGTAGTAGTAGTAGTAGTAGTAGTAGTAGTATATGGTATGTATGGCATAATGGATCTCTATGATCGACATTGTCAAAGAGTAGTGTAACGTGGCGGTTCCTTGTTTGGATTTCGCTTTAAGAGACTCCCCACGCACAAAATGTAGTACATTGTTGAGAGTAGAGAGAAGTTCTGCCGATATTTATGTGTGGCATAATGGATCTCCAGGATCGACGTTGACATGGAGTAGTGTAACGGGGAGGTTCCTTGTTTGGATTTTTCTTTGCGAGACACACCACGCACGAAACGCAACGCAGCGTTGTGCTTATTAATTAGAAATTTAAATCATATGTTCTACCCAAATGCATATTGGGTAACTTATTAAATTAAAATGGTTAAAGTATAAACCGGAATCCACTAAGTCTAATAAGGCACATGTGATTGAAAATAAATACTTATTTGTGTTTAAAAAGGGGGTGGATTCTTGGGTTATGATAGGATGGTAGATCTCGTGGGTATAGGATAGACCTATGATAAGTTAGGTTGTCCTGATAAATTGGGGTAATTTAACTAATAAAATTGAGGACGCGAATAGGTGCACGCCTTTAGATGAGGGGTGAGTTGGGATTCCACGAGAGTGAGATTCCATTTTAATTATGAAATATGTGCACCGATATTTATTATGCACGGTTAACACACTTGCTAAATATTTTTCACCACTCGGGCTCTGACCCGTTTACTTTTCTCTCCTGCCTGTATATATATATTACTACAGGTGTCTTACCGCATGGATGCCGGGTCACTTTTTATCCAGAGTCTTGGGAGTCGTGACAGGTGCGGACTGTTGCGGGATGTATCTGGTAGTCGCCTCCTACTCTAAAAAAATTCTAGGTAGGATTCATTGTTGTATATCGGGTTTGTACCCAAGGGATATTTATATACATGTTTATATTTATTCCATTTCAGTCATTGTATTGGCTGTGACTAGTAGTGGCAAAATGTGGCCCAAATAATAAAACAACCCATATTAGCCCAAGCATCTAAATATGGGGCCCATGTTTAAAAGCTATGAGTTAAATATGGGGCCCATATTTCAAAGCTATGAGTTAAATATGGGGCCCATATTTGAAAGCAAAGAGTTAAATATGGAGCTCAATTTTAAAAGATACAAATCAAATATAATGCTCATTTTAAAAAGTTATGAGTAAAATATGAGTTTTTTTTATATATACCTCGAATTGTAATACTTAATTTAGTAGAAAAATAATGGGTTGCCCAACCCATATTTGGTCCGCCCATATTTGGCCCGGCCCACATTTAACCCAACCCACATTTGGCCCAACCCACATTTAGCCCAACCCACATTTGACCCGCCCAAATTAGGCCCAACCCATAATTTTGCCAGTACTAGCTGTGACTCGACAGCTTATTCGGGTTTACTTCTTTGTAGTATTTTCAGTTGTAGTTATTTATTTCGTTTTATTCTAGCATTTCATTTCTTATAGTTCTTCTTTCATCTTTCTCTTATTTATCAGTAGTTTATGGTGTTGGTTTGTTAGTTGTTGCATGTTTTAAATTTTTCTAACATCTCGCTTTTATGATATCGGGTAGTTAATCCTATATTATATTGTACCGGCAATTGATGTTGAGACTGGACCATCTGAAACTCCTGATTTAATGTAGTATAGGGCTGGCCACCTGTTATTATTTTAAGTGGGGTGTTACAGATGGTATCAGAGCATCAGGTTCTAGAGTCCTTAGGATCTGTGCGAGTTTTTTGCATTCTTCCGTTAACGTTCTTGACATAAAGCCCTACAGTTAGGACTGTTGTGTTCACTGTGTTATTTTCTTCTGTGAAGTATATTCACTTGATTGACGTTCTGATAACAGTTGTTCTTGTTTCATTTCAGACGTCGCCTAGATTTTGTCGTCTAGGAAAGGATAGGATTAGAAGTACAATACCCGTAGCATATTTTGGGTACGCTTTAATCGGGGGTATTTTTTTTCTCGATTCCGGAGGAGATATTGAGGAGATTTCTAGCAGTGGCGTGAGGTGATTTATCGGTAGTTGAGTAAGAAAGGAAAATTTACTCGAATAGTGAATCTTGGACTCAGTAAAACAAGTCTGAGGAGAGGTTAGTGTAGTCCTTGGGAAGTTTAGGTTGAGAAACCCGTTAACCTTTGTTAGGAAACCTGATGTTGGTGACTCTTACCGAGGTGAGGAAGGTGGAGTTATCCCAATATTGGGAGTATTGCCTTCTGGGAAATGGGAGTAAGGAAATTGGAGACTCGGTTTCATGAAGTAGGACTGAAGAATAGTCGGCTGCCGCAATTGCGTTTTGTCCTTCAAATGGTTAGGAAGGATTCTTTGAGGAGAATTAGGCCTTGAAAAGGAGTGGGCAAGTGTTGTCTTTATGCGATATCTTCTGGAATAGTAAAACCTCCTATAAGGAGCTAGTAGAGAGTAGCTCTATTGATTTTGAGGGAATGTAAATTGTAAAGGTTATTGGTTCATTGAGGGAATGACTTAGTTTATGAAAAGGTGTTGATGTGTTGTAGAAGAATTTTTATACTTGAGTAGTTCAAGTCTAGTAGGTGTATGTTGAGTGGATAATTTAGCTCATAGTTGTGCTAATTTTGAGAACTAGGTAGTGGTTATAAGTGTTGGATGTGTTGAGGCCTTGTGTTTTAAACATAAGGCGTTTGTTTGGCGCGTCGAAAGACGCGGAATATAAATTATATCGTATTGTTGTATAGGCCCTCGGGCAGTATTTAATATATGAAAATCTTTTTTTTTATAAAACCTTAACCCCGGTTCAACTAATCTCAATTCCTGACCTAACTACACAATAGTGTATTGGGAGGGTTCCTTGTTTGGATTTCGCTTGCGAGACCTCCCCCGCACGAAGGCAGCTAGCGTCAGGAATTGAGGAGAGTTCAACCGTTGGGAATTTTCAAACTTTTATATATTTAATATGTTATTATAGATTATATTGGTAATAGTTATGTTAAGATTTGAGGTTAATGGAGCTTGATTATAATTCTACGAGTGGAAACTCGGGTACGGGGTGTATGGGCGCCCTGGGTAGCTAGTTGATTTTAAGGATCGGTAAGGATCTATATAGTTCGACGTGAGAACCAGGAAGGATCCGTATAGTGATCCTAATAGTTGATGTAGAATTAGATGATATTGAGGTCCTAGGCAGATCATAAATTTCGCGGGCGAAATTTCTGTAAGGGGGGAAGATTGTAACACCCCACGATTTTGGAGACTGGGAAATTAAATTTTTGCGAAAATAAAATTTAATTTAAATTGGAGAATTTTAAATTTGGGAATTGAGGCCCAAAAATAGAGGGCATTTTAAAGTATTCTGGATGATGATTTTAAGGGTACCATCGATCCCGGAAGGGTCAAGATAGTCAAAATGATTGTCATTGAGTTTTATTTCGGTTCCGGAATATTTTTAAGTATGTTTGGCTCGAATTGGAGTAAACGAGTCATTTAAATTGTGTATTAACATTTAAAATTGGGTTTATGTTTTAAAGGATTAGTGGCTTACGGATGAAGCCATTTCTCATTTGAGAGAAAGAGAGAAAAAGCCCTAGAGGGAGAAAGAAGAAGAGAAAGAAGAAGAAAGGAAGAGAGAAAGGAAGAAAAACATGGGATTTTCGGCCCAAACGCGACATCGAGGACGATCCAACCTCTACAAATCTGAGGCAAGTGTTTAATCTTGCTAAATATCTATTTGTGTATTTCATTTCATAATTTGTGGGTTAAAGAAATGGATTTTTGGGTATTAATGTCAAAACCTATAATTTTGGGTTTAAATCTTGAAATCAATGTGTATACATGGGTTTGATGACAAATAAATTGTTGGGATGAAATGTACGATGAGTTTACATACAAAGAATATTATTGGTTTAAAGATTTGGGAATTTGGTGATGATATTTGGGTGTTAGAGGATTTAGGGTTTTGGTTGAAAAATGGAAATCGGCCAAGGCAACTGGTATGGCCGGTCGACCGCGGTCTGGGGACCGGTCGATCGCGCCTTAAGGGAAAAGCCTACTGCATTTCTTCGTAGGCAAAATTTGGACCCGCGGTCGACCGGGGGTCTGGGACCGGTCGACCGGTCCCCTGTTTTTAGCCCAAAGTTTGGAGTTCTTTTATACCTTTTTCTTTTGGATTTTTATTCTTAGGGGCTTTCTTAATGGGCTCAATATGAAGGGTTACAATATTAAATCTAGGGAATAGGGCCCTAGATCGAATAGGGGCTAGCGGGACTATGTTAAATTGATTTAGGAGGAGGAGATGCCTCTTTTAGTAATGAAAGGAACGTGGGACTTAAGTGATTGGCGGATGGTTCTTATCGTGATAGAGGCAAATTATCATGAGATGGTTATAAATGGAATAGGGATAGTCTATTTTGCCTATACGTGTATTAAAAATGGATACCCTTAGGTACAGTGGGGGATCTCAGTGAGGACGGGGGTTCTAACTCGAGGTCTTAAGTGAATATATATATGATTGAGGACCGACGAGAGAAGATGTTGTGTATCCTTGAGGAGTATAGACTTAAGGAATAAATTATGAACGTAATAAGATTTAGAGTTCGTTAGAACTATTAAACCTTAGGTGGGATTCCAATACTTGAAATGAGGTTGGAATAATTTGAGGTTTTAGACTGCTAAGTCATATATGTTCCTATGGTTAAATAGTACTAAAGGAAACTATGTACTTTTGAATATGGATGAAATGCATTGTGATGGATTCCTACACAAAATTTTGGGTGATAACCCTAAGGTTGAATATATGTGTATATACAAATACATATGATTTTGGGAGACTATTCATCATAGGAAAAATGATTGAATATGTTTCAAGTGGGGGATTGTATTCACATATCGAGGTAAATTAAATGAGTTGTGGTGACGGCTTGTATATTGAGGATTATGTATAATTATAGCTGAATTTATATATCTCATACTTATGAACGAGAATAAGTTATATATATGGATATGTGAGTACATGTGTATATATCTATAGAGATATGAATTATGGATATATATTTATGTTGGGGTTACACATGGTATGGACATTTAAACCGTATTGATGGTTTAATGTTTAATTATATGATTGGATCATATGGATGTATATATATTATGCATGTGAAGGATATATATACTTATTTGGTTAAGCATACCCCGCTCATGCTATCATTGGGAAGTTGCGCGCATAGAGGGTGAGCATCCTGGCTAGAAAAGCAGGGTGTGGATATTCCCCAGGTCATAGTCCTCCTGTGTGTTATTATATGATATATATATATATATATATATATGTATGTATGTATGTATTTTTGGGATGAGACGTGGTGGGTATGTTTCGTCTCATTGCCGGTTAGGAGCTATGACCGCTTCCCGGGACGTCGTGTGTGTGTGTTTACCACGAGATGGGTGTCGTTTAGTCCCACCATGGTGGCCCCAGTATTGCTACGTGAGCCGGGCACTAGGAAGATGATAGCATTGATGCAGTTTATCGGTGCTATATATAGCCGGGTATTTATTTGTGCATGGCCTTTGTACATCATATATGGAATGTATACATGGTCATGGGATTAGATGATGGTGTTTATATATATATGGTTAGAATGAAATGCCTATATATATATATATATATATATATATATATATATATATATATATATATATTATCCTATAGATAAAAAGGATATGGACTTTTATGGAGTACATCTTGGATGATTATGATGTACTAGATGATTGGGGGATTGATGTATCGCGTTTAAGAAATATTTCGGTTACATCATCCCAAGGATATTATTGGAGATTGTAGATGTTTTCATATTGTAGTCTAGAATATAGTAGTAGTAGTAGTAGTAGTAGTATATGGTATGTATGGCATTATGGATCTCTATGATCGACATTGTCAAAGAGTAGTGTAACGGGGCGGTTCCTTGTTTGGATTTCGCTTTGCGAGACTCCCCACGCACAAAATGTAGTACATTGTTGAGAGTAGAGAGAAGTTCTGTCGATATTTATGTGTGGCATAATGGATCTCCAGGATCGAAGTTGACATGGAGTAGTGTAACGGGGAGGTTCCTTGTTTGGATTTCGCTTTGCGAGACACCCCACACACGAGACGCAGCGCAGCGTTTAAATTGGAAGGAAGTTGTGTCAATAATAATTTTGCATGCTTATTAATTAGAAATTTAAATCATATGTTCTACCCAAATGCATATTGGGTAACTTATTAAATTAAAATGGTTAAAGTATAAACCGGAATCCACTAAGTCTAATAAGGCACATATGATTGAAAATAAATACTTATTTGTGTTTAAAAAGGGGGTGGATTCTTGGGTTATGATAGGATGGTAGATCTCGTGGGTATAGGCTAGACCTATGATAAGTTAGGTTGTCCTAATAAATTGGGATAATTTCACTAATAAAATTGAGGACGCGAATAGGTGCGCGCCTTTAGATGAGAGGTGAGTTGGGATTCCACGAGAGTGCGATTCCATTTTAACTATGAAATATGTGCACCGATATTTATTATGCACGGTTAACACACTTGCTAAATATTTTTCACAACTCGGGCTCTGACCCGTTTACTTTTCTCTCCTGCCTATATATATATATTACTACAGGTGTCCTACCGCATGGATGCCGGATGACTTTCTATCCAGAGTCTTGGGAGCCGTGATAGGTGCGGATTAATGTGGGATGTATCTGGTAGTCTCCTCCTACTCTAAAAAAATTCTAGGTAGGGTTCATTGTTGAATATCGGGTTTGTACCCAAGGGATATTTATATACATGTTTATATTTATTCCATATCAGTCATTGTATTGGCTGTGACCCGACAGCTTATTCGGGTTTACTTCTTTGTAGTATTTTCAGTTGTAGTTATTTATTTCGTTTTATTCTAGCATTTCATTTCTTATAGTTCTTCTTGCATCTTTCTCTTATTTATCAGTAGTTTATGGTGTTGGTTTGTTATTTGTTGCATGTTTTAAATTTTTCTAACATCTCGCTTTTATGATATCGGGTAGTTAATCCTATATTATATTGTACCGGCAATTGATGTTGAGACTGGACCATCTGAAACTCCTGATTTAATGTAGTATAGGGCTGGCCACCTGTTATTATTTTAAGCGGGGTGTTACACAACACAAAATCCAACTACTCCATGTAAGCATGGTAAAGAACATTTTAAGGATTGACAATCTAAACTAAAAGTTCTAGCCACATGGAAGCGAAAAGGAAGGGATTCAAACATAAGTATATGCCACTTGGAGTGTGTCAAACTAAAATACACACTAAAAAAAATCTTTTTGAGTTTTTGAAATTTTTAACCAAACAAAGAAAAATATTTACTCAAAAGACAAACAAAAATCATTTGTATTTTTCATTAAGCCTAAATTACTAAAAGGTGAAACACAAATGATAAACAAAAATCTTTTTGTATTTTTCATTTAATGCAAACTAAAATGAAAGAACTATAATACAAAATAAAAAAAAATCATAATTCTAGCATGTGATTTGTGATAAAGCAATGACTAGAAAATGATAAAGAAGCATACAAATAGCATAATAATTTAGCATGAAGTACAAAGGCTAATGTATGATGTTGATGTAAAAAATTAGATTATATCTAATTATTTAATAACAGATAAAATAAAATAAAATAAAGAAATTTTAAAGTGGTTCAGCTTTATAAGAATGGCCTATGTCCACTGTTTCTATTATTGCTGACTGTTTGGGAATTCTCGATTACAAGTTTTCTCAAGAAATTTCGGTCCCCCTACAATGAGGATACTACAATGTATTTATAGCCCTAAGGCTGTAATGTGAAAGGGTAATACATTCAATGCCCCTTAAGGGTATACATCTGTATGATAATAATAAGAATTTAATGCGCAGTGAATCTGTTGGTTATCCGGCTATTAATGCTTTGTCCGAGGTACAGCTCGGACCGCCTAAGTTCCTCGGTACTCAAAAGTTCCTTGTAAAGTTCTTGTTGTTCGGAGCGTCTGAGTTGATCGGGGAAGCAGAGTTACTCATTGCAGTATGGTTCCTCGGAGTCAAGGTGTTGTCCGGAAGTGTTTGTTGTTGCCACGCATATTGCCACATGTCTTCACTCAATTAAGCCATGTCAGCAGACTAAATTTGGTATCAACAGAAGCCCCCAATGTTTCATAGTTCGAAATTTGAGGAGTGTGGAACATTCTTTCTCGAAATATGGCGGTTTTAAATGGTTATCCTAAAATTTAGGAATATTTTCTTTTGTATTTATTTCTCCTTCCAAATTCGTAGAATCGGTCTTTTTTGAATTTTTCTAACCGCTTCGATTCCCGTGCCCTTTTTATCTCTTTAGCCGTCGGTAACGTAACCGTCTCTTTTTGTAATCATTAATTTTACCCTTTCCCAAGGCAAAGTATTTAAACATTGCAGAAAATCCCATCGTCTTCTACTTTTTCAAATTTGTCTCTTTGAGTTTTCCATCGTCTCTCTCTCTCCTGTGCGTTCATCTCTTTCATCATTTGTTGTCAACAGACTCATCCCTTTCCTGTAAGATTTTCTTCTTTCTCTTTGATTTCCTTCTTTCATCATGGTTTATCCTGTAGAATCGATGGATAAGTTTCGCTATGATTTCTCTATTCCCTCATGGGTTATTTTGGAAGAGCTTTCTGAGCCTTAAGACTATTTTCGTTTGGCTGAGGGACATTGGTTCCCCAGTCTCTTTGTTGCTGAGTGTGGATTTTCTTTTCCCCCAAACCCTCTATGTCTGGAATTCTGTCAATACTTTGACGTGGTTCCTGTAAGAATAGCCCCCAATACGTGGAGAATAGTTAACGGTGTTTATAGATTAAATCAAATTCATGGAACTCGTATAGGAATTCCTGAAATTATATTTTGTTATAGATGGGTTGTGGGCGATAATACTTTTTATTTAAAAACTAGGTTTTTAAATAGAGCTTTAGTGGTCAATCTCCCAGATGCCAATAGGGACTACTTTGAGCATGGGGTTGATATGAAAAATTGGCAACACCCTCCATTAACTGGAGATGATGTTTACCAGGGTCCCAGATGTCCTCCCTATGGCAATGGGATAGGTTGTTTTTATTTTATTTTCAAAATTATGCTTCCTTTGTGTTTGATAAAATGTGTCACTGATATTTTAATTTTGATTTATTTGCAGTTGACAGCAAAAGAAAATCTCCAAAAGAGGCAGACATTAATATAAGGCATTTAAAACTTATCTGGAGTTTGCATCAGACTGTTGCCGACGAGCATATTAGGTCAGCTTCATATTTGCTTCAATACAAGAGTTACACCTCCTCTTTTATTGCTCGTTCGGTGATAAGTGACGCATAACCAATACGAGCCTCTACAAGTTCTTCACCTGAGTCACATATTCCTTTGGGTAAAAGGATGAAGAAAAAAAGACCTCCTACCCTTTTTGAGAAATCTGCCTCTGGTGCTAGAGAGGCAAAGGGAAGTAAGCTTGATGTCCCAGGAGAAGGGATAAAGAAAATTAATCCACCTCCTACGGCTGGTCCTGTGAAGGTTGTCGAGAAGCCCATAGTGGCCCCGTGCAAGGTTGTTGCTCCAAGCGAGGTGATTGTCATTTCTCCGACTAAGACTACATCATTAGTCGAGAAAGTTGATGCTCCTCTGAGGAGGTTGAAGAAAAGCTCCTCTATCAATTTGGATGAATCCATCTCTCAGCCCCCGACTAGTGGTGTTCCCACTTTTATTCCCCCGAGCTCTGCTATGAACTCGGTGAAGACTTGGATCATTCTCGAGATCCAAGGTATTAAAGAAAACCTTTCTCGGGACACGGTTACCACATTAGCAACTCGTCATATTTCTTCTGTAAGTCCTATAGTTTTAAATTTTCATTCTTTCCTTTTTGTATATGTGCACTGACTTGCTTTCATTTTCTTTTCACAGTTGGTGAGCGGTTTTAATACAATTCTAAAGAAAGATGAAGCTATTAAAGCTTCAAGCTCCTCGTCTGGTGTAGAGGAAGCTTTGATGGGCCTGGCGCAGTCTCTGAAAGATTCTCGTCAGAAATATGATGATGATAAGGCGATTTGGGAGAAGAGGCTTATCTCGACCGAGCAGGAGAAAGCTCAGGTTATTGAGGTCTCCAAGGGGTTGGAGAAAAAAATAAATGATTTGGAGGTGAAGAATAAAGAGCTCGAAGGGAAGCTCAAAAATGATGGGGAGCTTGAAAATAAGCTCAAGGCTGCTGAGGAGGAGTTGGGTCAACTTCGGGAAGTAAGTCATCAGAAGGGGGAAGTTGAGAATAAATTGAAAGCTTCTGATGAACTTCTTTTCGAGAAGCTTTGCTCGGAGAAGACAAAGAGGAAATTGGCTGTCAAAAAATCTTTCAGCGCCGGCTGGGATAAAGGGTGGAATAAAGGTTTGGCTGCCATGATGTCGCAAGTGGAATATGGCAGCCTCAAATACTTTAGAGATGGATGGGCCACTGCTCTGTAAGAAATGAAAGTTGATGAAAATTCTTAACTATTTCAGCGACACATCCCCGGCCCCCCTCCAACTCCTGAAGAAGAAGAAGAGGACTAAGCTACCTCTGAAGAATCTTCCATGGTGATGGGAGATCAAATTTCTCATCCCCCAGCTATCCAGCCCACTGGTGAGGAACTTGATCTACCCGTTACTTCATCCGAGCAACCTCCAGCACTTCCCGAGCAACCCTATGTTCCATCTGAGCAACCTACCTTCTCGTCCAAGCCTCCCGAGAAAGTTTTAGGAGACAAGGAAAAGGTGTAGAGTTGTTCGGATTTCTCTCTATTTTATTTTTCTTTGTCAAATGTAATTCTGAACTTTGTACTTCTCCTTTATGATGTAATATAATTTGAACTTTTGCTTATGCATACTGTTGATTCTCTTCTCCATGCTCTTTTTGTACTCTTAGTGATTATTGCTTTTTCTTCTTTTAATAGTTTCTGGCCAGGATGGAATTATTGTCTGCTCATGATTCAAAACTGTTAAGGTAATGCAATGAGTATTTCAAAGCTGGTCATATAGACATGAGTGCAGCTCAAATCATTGACATCCTCGGTCAAGATGCTTCAGAGTAAGAAATTGAAGCCTATCAGTATTTGAAGTGCCTACTCGACCGTGCAGTGGCTAACAACGTAGCATACTATGATATGATTGAAGATCTCCAAGGCACTCTTGAAGAACTTCAGCAACAATATAAGGAATCTACTGCCCTTTTGCACGAGGGGTACGAGAACAAGTATCAGTAAATCGGTGTTGATAAGGGATACGATAAACGGTTTGATGCTTACGATATGAGGGAGAGAACTTTGAAGGTTGAGGTCGAAGAGCACAGACAGATAGCTGAGTTGTTAGAGCAAGAAAATAATAACCTGCAAAGAGAGGTGTCTCAGTTGAAGTCTGTTGCTGCCACCTCGAACACTTTGGTCCCTGTGAACGACGAGGGAGTCTCTTTCTTGGAGGTCAAAAATGCCAACCTGAGGGATGAGTTAGAAACCTTGAAGAGGTCTGGCCCTTCTACATCTACTCGAGGGCGAGCAAAAGCTCCTCGAGGACGAGCAAGAGTTGCTCGAATTTCTATCGAGGAACAGAGAACTCAATCTGCTCTAGAGAATCAGGCCTTCCAACTGATGGCAAAGAATCAGGCATTGGCTGAGATGTCTAAGAAGATCAGGAGTCTGGACGAGTAGCTTTCTGCGCAGAAGTCTATCTTGGAGAATAAAGAACCCTTTATAAAAAATCTCCACGAGCAACTGGAAATATTGACATATCAATTCCACAAGCAGCCCAAAGAATTCTGGATAGCTGGCTACAACGAGGCTCTGTACCATTTGGATGATCGTATCCAAAATGCAAATAATGAGGGTTACAAACAGGGATGGTTGAATGCCTTAGGTGTACTGCAACTGGAACAGGGTCATTACCTGTGGGATTACCATAATCCTGGGCTGCTCGACCTACCAGTGCCACCATTCAAGCTTGATATGAGTTGGATCTCTGCTCGGGCCATCCCTCGTTGTTTGATTTCCAAATACCTTGGCGATTACAATCTCCATTACAATGTTGAGATATCTCATCCCGAGCACCTAATCGATCAACCATCTGTGATGAACATCAAGATGCTTAAAGATCTTAACTTCATAAATTCCCCTCATGCTTTAAATGATCCACCTGCTGGCGAGGAACCTGTTTCAAAAGCAGAGGGGAAGAAACCAATAGAATAGGAATCTTGATGTAATAAATTTGTATTTCATTCTTGATGTATTTTGTTCTACATTTAATGAAATAATTTTATTTACAAATCTTGACTGCCATTGTCTTGTAATCATAAAACACTTTACATCTGTGCATGTATATCTGTTAAAAAGATAACAGCATTGTGCTATTTGTCGATCAACTGGAGTTTGTTAAAACTTATTGTCGACTATCTTGAATTTATGGTAATCATTTGACGACTAACCAAAATTGATGATACTTTGTTTCTCGACCAACTTAGTAGTAATTTAAAAAGTCACGAGTATCAAAAATTTTGCTCGATCACTTTCTCGTACTCATAAAATGTTTCCGACCAACAAAGGTCGGTAAATTTTTCTTCTCGACTAACTACAGTTAGTTGGTTTTTATACCCGATCAACCATAGTTAGTGGGATTTTCTTACCGACCAATCTTTGGCACTTTTTGGAATAGTTCTTCCTAACCAACCATAGTTGTCATTTTTAGGAATAGATTTACCTCCTAACCAACCTTAGTTGGCATTTTTAGGAATAGATTTACTTCCTAACCAACCAAGTTGGCATTTTTAGGAATAGATTTACTTCCCGACTAACCTTAGTTGGCGTTTTTGGGAATAAATTTACTTCCCGACCAACCTTAGTTGGCGTTTTCAGGAATAGAATAACTTCCCGACCAACCTAGTTGACATTTTTAGGAATAGATTTACTTCCTAACCAACCAAGTTGGCATTTTTAGGAATAGATTTGAGTAGTCCGAGTTTTGCTGAGTAGTGTGTAGCACTAGTATTCCCCAAAAAATTTCCAATAAAAGGAAAGAACTGGGCAGAACATTGTCACTTTATTCATACTGATGAAACTGCATTACATGAGAGTTTACATTACTGATAATATTTGCGCAGGTGTTCTGCATTCCATGCATTCTTAAACTCCTCCCCCTCTAAAGTTTCTATTTTGTATGTCCCTGGTCGAACAACTTCCTTAACTCGGTAGGGTCCATGCCAGTTTGCTTCCAGTTTATTGTGATTTATAATTACCTTCTTTAGCACATAGTCTCCTTCTTTCAAGTCGCACTTCTTCACTCTCTTGTTGTAGAACAAAGTTGTTCGTTGCTGGTAAGCAGTATTTCTAATGGCTGCTTCTTCCCTAACCTCCTCGAGCATGTCCAAGTCTAACCTTCTCATTAAATCGCTAACAGGGGAATTGAAATTCATTATTCTGTGTGTTGGGAGACCCAATTCGGCGGGTATAACAGCTTCACTTCCAAATGCTAGCATATATGGAGATTCCCCTGTTGCTGCTCGGGGAGTAGTTCGATAAGCCCATAGCACTGGTTGTAGCTCGTTGATCCAGTTTGCTTTCGCGTCATTCAGTCTTTTTTTCAAACCATCCAGCAGCGTTCTGTTTATCACTTCAGTTTGTCCATTGCTTTGAGGATGGCCTAGTACCCGAGTGGATCTTTAAGATATTTGACTGATGACAATAGGCAGCGAACTCCTCGTTGTCAAATTGTGTTCCATGGTTTGTGACGAAGGCATGAGGAAGACTATATCGATAAATGATGTTCTTCCAAATAAATTAGTACACCTTATCGTACGTCATGTCAATAAGAGGCTCAGCCTCAACCCATTTAGTAAAATAATCCACAGCGACCACGAGATACTTAAATCTTCCCCTTGTCATCGGCAGTGGCCCGACCAAATCTATTCCCCATATGGAAAATGGCCAAGGGGAAGTAATGGGTGTCAATAATGCTTGGGGAGTTCTTCGGATGGAGGAGAAGCGTTGACACTTGTCACATTTTTTGGCATAGGCTATACAATCAGCTCTCATCATCGGCCAGTAGTATCCTTGAGTCATCATTCTTTGCAAAAGTGTCCGACCTGCTACATGGGATCCACAGGACCCTTCATCGACTTCTTCAATCAAATCTTTCACCTCGGTGGGATGCACACATCTTTGCAAACCTGCTATAATTCCCCATCTGTATAGAATACCATTAGTCAGTACATAACGAGCAGCCTTAAACTTTAGTTTCTTGGCTGCAAGTCTGTCAGTTGGTAATGCCCCTTTCTCAATATATGCCCTAATGGGATCCATCATGATGACCCTAAATCGAGGGTATTAAATTTTATCATCGTATCTTCATCTATACTCCGACCAGCTAAAACTTTAATTGGGATTTTTCTTCGTAGCTCGGTACGAGTAGCTGATGCTAATCGAGCTAAGGCGTCTGCTCTCGCATTCTCTATTCTTGGTATTCTGACCAGCTGAATAGCAGCAAATGCCGACACCAGTTCCTTTGCCTTTGCATGATATATGATCATTAATTCTCCTTTGGCTGCATATACTCCCATCATTTGATTTATGACCAATTGCGAGTCACTGAAAATAATAACTTTATCTGCCCCCATGGTTTTTACCAAACTAAGACCTGCAATCATGGCTTTATATTCAGCCTCATTATTCGAAGCTTTGAATTGGAAACGTAGGGCGTATTCCATGTCGACCTCATCCGGACTATTCAAAACTATCCCTGCGCCACATCTTGTAGTGCAGGATGAACCATCCACATACAGACTCCATATAGGTAACTCGTCTTCAAATTGCTGATTTGACAGAGTTCCTCGGTGGAAAATTTGTTGCTTCCTTTCACCATCTCCTGATATTTCTTGTTGTTCGTCGATCATCTTTTCTTTCCCTTTTACCAACCTAAGCTGGTCTGGGCTCGAATTTGATGATACTGTAACATCTACTTGACCTTTTACCAAGCTAAGTTGGGTTGGGCTTGTATTTGATGATCCTGTAACATCCACAGGTTGATCAGTGAGAAAATTTTGCTCATCGGGGGTATCAGGATAGGTGAACTCTGCTATAAAATCTGCTACCGCTTGCCTTTTTAGCGATGATCTGGGTTCATAAACTATATCATATTCACCAAGTTCTATTGCCCAGCACATCTATCTTCTTGATTTTTCTTGTTTATGAAGGGCTTGCCTCAATGGCATATCAGTATATACTACTATAGTATAAGCCTGGAAGTATGGCTTCATTCTTCTACTTGCCTCGATCAATGCTAGTGCCAATTTTTCCATCCTTGGATATCTTATCTCTACTCCTCGGAAGGCCTTACTTATGTAGTAGATTAGTTTTTGTACTCCATTCTACATTCTCATCAATGCCGAACTAACTGCATTCTCGGACACTGCCAGATACAGGTATAATTTTTCTCCCATCACTGGCCTGGATAACAGTGGAGGTACTCTTAAATATTTCTTCAAGTCTTGGAAAGCCTTCTCACATTCATCATTCCACTCAAAAGTCTTTCGGAGCGTCTTGAAGAGTGGGAGACATCGATCAGTTACTCGCGATACAAATCTGTTTAGTGCTACTACTCGTCCTGTAAGACTTTGCACCTCTTTCTTCGTTGTTGGGGATCGCAGCCCAAACAGAGCTTTGATCTTTTCAGGGTTAGCTTCAATGCCTCGCTGATTGACAATGTACTCGAGAAACATGCCTTCTCGTACTCCAAATATGCACTTGGTCGGGTTCAACATCATTTGATATTAATCCAACTAGTCAAAGGTTTGGCCTAAGTCAAGTAGATGATCGGCAATTTTCTTGCTCTTTGTCAGCATATCGTCAATATAGACTTCCATACTGCAACTGATTTGTTCTGCAAACACTTTTTTCATCAGCCGCTGATATGTGGCACCTGTATTTTTCAAACTAAAAGGCATAACATTATAACAATAAGTTCCCCTAGGGGTAATGAAAGAAGTATTCTCCGTGTCTTCAGGTTTCATTTTAATCTGATTGTAACCAGAATAAGCATCCATGAAGCTCAGCAGCTCGTGTCCCGAGGTAGCATCCACTAGTTGATCAATTCGAGGCAGCAGAAAGTGATCCTTTGGGCATGCTTTGTTGAGGTCGGTGAAGTCTACACACATCCTCCATTTGTTGTTCTTCTTTTTCACCATCACCACATTTGCTAACCAGTCTGGATATTTAACATCTTCAATAAAGCAAGCTTTCTGGAGCTTCTCGACTTCCTCCTGTATAGCTTGATTCTTCTCAGGACTGAATACTCTTCTTCTCTGCTTCACAAGGCTTGATCTCCTTATTCACATTGAGCTCGTGACATAATAAATTTGGGTCTATCCCGAGCATATCCTCATGACTCCACACAAAAGTTTGCTTTCTGCTTCTTAAGAAAGTTATCAATTTCTGCTTTAGTGAGGCTTCCAACGACGAACCTACTTGAGTAGTTCGTACAGGGTGCTCGTCGTCCAGAATGATGTTTTCAGTAGCTTCCACCACTTGACCCTTCACGAGTTGTGACTCATCTCTAGGATCTAATGTTTCAATTTATGCACCTCCATCCACTTGATAGGGAGCAGTCTTTTTCCTTGATTCCTCCAGTTCCTCTTGCTCGACGGATGAATAATAGCATTCTTGAGCTACTTTCTGATCACCTTTCACAACTCATACTCCAAAATTTATTGGAAATTTTAGGCATTGATGTACCGTAGATGGTACAGCCTCGAACTTCTTCAATCCTACTCTTCCCATGATGATATTGTATGCTGATTGAACATTTTTATACATCACGAAGAAGCGTATTCTTTCTATTCGACAAGCATGCCACGTACCAATGAATATATCCAATTTGATCGTCCCAAGTGAAAATACCGTCTTGCCAGCAAAATCGAGGAGGGGTCTATGATAAGGCTCCAGTTGAGATAGATTTAGATTTAAACTGTCGAAGCACGAGTAGAACATGATGTCTGTTGAGCTACCATTATCTACCAGTACTCTTGAAATCATCACTTCCTTCATCCTCATTTTGATCACCAATGGGTCATCATGAGGATATAGAACACCTGTGAGGTCGTTCTTTGAGAAACCAATGAACAATTTCTCTTTGTTTACTTTTTTAGGGCGATCCTCCTTAGCTAGATTTATTCATTGGATATATAAGCAAGCTTGAGCCTCACAGAGGTAAGCTTTTCTCTCTGCAGTAAGGTCTCCTCCTCTTGCATCTCCACATGTAATAACATTACAATCAAATGTCCCAAAGCGTATCATAAATACCTCACATTCTGGCTGCCTTGGTCTCTTGGGAAGATAGGGGTCGTCTTCTGGATTAACTTCATGGTCTCTTTTCTTGTTCTCCTCTGCTCGACGAGGAGATCAAGACCTCTCTCTTGTTCGGTCGTTATTTTTTCTTTCATTCCTTCAATTAACTTACTTTGCCAGTTTTCCTCGTCTGATGAGTGTTTCAATCTCATTCTGAAGAGCTATGTAATTTTTGGTCATATGGCCATGATCTTTGTGAAACTCTCTATATTTTGCCTTATTTCTCCTGCCAGGGTCTGCCTTCATTTTCTCTGGCCAGTGTAATTCCTTGTTGTTCTTGATTTCTTCTAGAACATGGTTGATGTCTTTCTTCAAAGGAGTATAATTATCAAATTTCTTCAATACTTCCCATGACGACCTTGTTTTTTAGTGTTTGTCACTACCATTGTTCTTATGCTCTTTCTTCTTAGCTTTATCACCTTCCACCTTGGTTTCTTTGGCATCCGTATTCTTCTTCGCAGCCATAGCCTCCTCAGCATTCATAATCTTGGCCGCTTTTCCCATCATATCTGACATGGTTCTAGGTGGATCTTTGGCCAAAGTGTAGTACAACTTGTTGGGCAGTAGCTCACTCATCAAGGCGGTAATCGCTATTTTTTCCTCATAATCAATGACTTCGAGTTTCTCGTTATTAAAACGAGTTATATAATCTCTGGTACTTTCACCAGCTTTTTGTCTAACACTTAACAAATGCGCTACTCGTTTAACTGGCTTTGCCCCAAAACAGAAATTCCCAATGAATAACTCGACCAGTTGAAAGAAAGTTGAGATCTTTCCTCGAGGAAGATTATTATACCATATTTGAGCAGATCCGGTAAGAGTTCTCGAGAATGCTTTGCATCTCATCTAATCTGGAATAGCATAGATGTCGGCTGCAGCTTGGTATTGTTCTATATGAAGGACAGGGTCGGTCTTTCCATCATATTTAGGGGTCACAACAGGTGCTTTGAACTTTGATGGTGTTGGAAAATCTACAATGTCCTGGACAAAAGGTGTTCCTTGAATAAAAGTTCGTTGTAGAGGGTTCTTGGCTTTAGCCATTTCCCCTAATCTATCCTCCATCCTCTGAATAGAGCCTTTCCACGCATCATTTCCTTCCTCGGGCCTGTTGGTTCGAGCAACTGATCGTGTTGATGTGGCTTCCTAGGATCTATCCTGACGAGCAGCTGGTCGCGACTGGGCAGATCCTTCCCTAAAGTCTGATGGTCATCGAAAACTCCTCGATGCGGTTCTAGGAGGACTTTTGCTCCTCCTAGGACCTAATCTATCAAAAGGAGATACTCTGCTTAATCTTTCTAGCGCACTAGTCCTTTCTGGAGAGAGAGTGATACGTTATTCAGTATATGTGGCTCATACCGACGAAGTTCGTCCAGGTTGATAAGAAAAATCTTCAGACTCCTCAGTACGATATGAATCGGTACGCCTAGTACGCGAAGAAGGTAAACGAGTATTTCGTTGAATACTTCGCGGTTCTTAATGGGTTGGTGCACCGCCATGGAGGGTTTGTATGAGTTGTCGCATAGTTTCTTGCATTACTGTCTGGCCCTGGGCCAGATTTGTCATTATTTCAGCCAGATCTGGAATATTGGGCGGAGCAGATGGATTTGGAGGTCTTCCAGCGTTTCGATTGCTGGGTTCTGGAATATCAGCCATTTGTGATGAATTATTTTTTATGAAAAACGATATTACCAGTCGTTTCCCACAGACAGCGCCAATCTGTTGATGTAAAAAATTAGATTATATCTAATTATTTAATCACGAATAAAATAAAATGAAACAAAGAAATTTTAAAGTGGTTCAGCCTTATAAGAATGGCCTACGTCCATTGTTTCTATTATTGCTGACTGTTTGGGAATTCTCGATTACAAGTTTTCTCAAAAAATTCCGGTCCCCCTATAATGAGGATAATACAATGTATTTATAGCCCTAAGGTTGTAATGTGAAAGGGTAATACATTCAATGCCCCTTAAGCGTATACATCTGTATGATAATAATAATAATAATAATAAGCATTTAATGCGCAGTCAATCTGTTGGTTATCCGGCTATTAATGCGTTGTCCGAGGTGGAGCTCGGACCGCGTAAGTTCCTCGGTACTCAAAAGTTCCTCGTAAAGTTCTTATTGTTCGGAGCGTCTGAGTTGATCGGGGAAGCAGAGTCCCCCATTGCAGTATGGTTCCTCGGAGTCAAGGTGTTGTCCGAAAGTGTTTGTTGTTGCCATGCAGATTGCCACATGTCTTCACTCAATTGAGCCATGTCAGCCGACTAAATATGGTATCAACATATGCAAACAACTAACACACTCAACCTTTAGATTTAGCAAGGGAGGAAGCATGTGAAAGTAAATGAGAATCAAAAATCCTATTTTGTAAAGCTACCAAGTAGGATCTCCTAACCCAAACTAATGATGAATGATGATCTCGGGATGCAGGAATCTTGGCTACCTCGGTTGCCTTACGTAGGGATTTTCTAGGACCTCGTTTAAGATCAAAATAAATTTCTTAAGATGACCTTTTCGACCACAATGTGAGCACCTAAAGACTCGGAGAAAAGTCTTTCCTAAGGAATGATCTAAAACATTGTTCCTAGAGGATTCTCTTAAAAAACTGGTTTTGGCTTTAAGAGTTGACTATTTACAAGTATCGAAGCCTAAACCACAAGTGTCATTTTTTATTTGAATCGTTCCTAATATTTTATCTAATTTCTTAGAATGACACTCCAAATCAAATTTACCGTTACTATAGTCTTTTAATTTATTTTCTAAATCTAAAATGTGAGACTCTAATAAAACATTGCGCTCTTCAAACGCGAGAAGCTCCTTTTTAAGGATTCCATTAAACCTTTAAGGTTGTCTCTCTCGTGTTCTACATATTCAAGCTTCTCACGAAGATCTCTATCGCGTGTCCTAAGGTCTTCCACTAACGTACTCTCATCAATGACCTTGACACGCTCTTTTAAACTAGCTTCTAACTTCAAATTTTTTCTTTTTAATTTAATAGATTCTTCAATTTATTCTTAAAATGTAATTTGAAGTTCACTCACATCAACCTCATTTTCACTTTCACTCTCTCTTTTTTCTCCACTCTCACTACCATCATCTTTTTGGGATTCACAAATAAGGGCCTTGGAAGTGTCATGTGTTAATATTTCATCAATAAAGGAGTGTTCACTTTCACTCACATGACTTGCCATAAAAGCCACAAAGTTAGGCTTAGTGGAGGAATCGGGCCCCTCTTCCTTATCACTATCACTAAGGGTTGTATTATAAGATATTGGTTGCTTACCTTCTCTCCTTAGTTTAATGGGGCACTCAAAAGCCCTATGGCCATACCCTTTACAACCGAAACACCTATTTGACTCGTCCCTATTTAAATTTTCATTAAAGTTTTAGGGATCTTCTTCTCTTTGTCATGCTTAAAATTTTCAAATTTCTTAAAATCATTGTTAAATTTATCTTTGTTAAATTTAAGAAATTTTCGAAACTTCCTAGCAAACATAATCATATCTTCCGAGTCACTCTCACTTTCACTCTCTACTACTTATTTTTCCTCCTTTCAGGCTTTCAAGGCAACGCCCTTATCTATTTTCTTTTCAGTTTTGGAAGGAAACATGTCTAGTTCAAAGGTTTGTGAATCACCTATGAGCTCTTCTAATTTCGTAGAGGCTAAAGTGGGTAAAGAATTTAACACGGTCACCTTAAAAATATATCTATCGGGTGGGGACCTTAAAATTTTCTTTACTACTGGGTTGTCAGGTATTTTCTCTCCCAAATTAAATGATGAATTAATTATATCGGAAATTCTAGCATAAAATTCATCAAAAGTTTCTTTTTCATTCATTTTGATGGTTTCAAATTGAGTAGTGAGGTTTTCGAGTTTAGAAGCTTTTACGACACTAGTTCCTTCATGAGTGAGTTGTAAAATATCCCAAGCTTTTCTAGCGGTTTCACACGTCATAATGCGACGGAATTCATCTTGTGTGATCGCGTTAAAAAAGTCATTTAAACCACGAGAATTAAAATTTGCAAGTTTAAATTCATTCTCACTCCATCTATCGATGGGTTTGGGAACACGTTGATTTTCAACTAAATATGTAGGTGAGGACCGCCCGTTAACGACAGACAACCAAACCCTCTCATCTAGATACCTAAGTGTCGAACGCATGCGTGCTTTCCAATATGCGTAATTAGAACAATCGAAAATAGGAAATTTTGAAAATGGGGAAAATTCTATTTTTGTCAAAAATATTAAAAGGATCTTAAACACAATAATTTAGCAATCCCGCTCTGATTCAAATTTGAAAATGATGATAGGACCCCCAATTTTAAAATCTTTCACTATTAAAATCAATTTCCTAGAAATGCGGAATAAGGATGGTTCAACTAAACAAGTACATAAATCAAATTTTAATTCCTTTCAAATTAAAATTAAACTAAACTCAAAGTGAAATTAAATTCAACAAGAAATACATTTTTCACTTAAACCAAATTAATTCAACCCAAGTCCTAGAAATTTACCTAACACGAATAATTAATCCATTTTTGCAAATTAGGCCAAACCAAATTTTATTCGATAAAAGTAATGACTTGAATTAAATAAATACTCAACTCAACTCAACAAAGCCTTTTCCCAATTATTTGGGGTCGGCTAAATGAATCCTATTTTTCCATTCCATTCTGTCCAGTGCAATATCTTCGGTTAAACCACATGATATCATGTCCTTTTTTATAATATCCCGCCAAGTTAATTTAGGCCTACCTCTACCCCTTGGGTTACCATCAATACTAACTAAATCACTCTTCCTTACAGGAGCATCCATTGGTCTACACTTGACGTGTCCAAACCATCTAAGTCGATTTTCTCTCAATTTATCTTCTATAGGAGCTACTTTTACCGTTTCACGAATTTGTTCATTTTTAATTTTATCCTTTCGAGTTTTACCACAAATCCATCTTAGCATTCGCATTTCCGCCACACTCATTTTCTGCACATTTTGTTTCTTGGTTGCCCAACACTCTGTCCCATATAACATGGCGGGTCTAATGGCCATCCTATAAAATTTTCCTTTTAACTTCAAAGGTATACGCCTATCACACAGAACGTCAATCGCACTTCTCCACTTAACCCAGCCTGCTCTAATCCTATGCGTAACATCATCACTAATATCTCCATATTTTTGTATAATAGATCCTAAATAACGAAAATGATCATTTCTAGGTATTTCTTGACCCTCCAATTTCACCACATCTCCATTTGTCCTCCTATTACTACTAAAATTACACTCCACATATTCTGTTTTAGTTCTACTTATTTTAAATCCTCTTGTTTCTAAAGTTTCTCTCCACAATTCCAACCTATCATTTATCCCCATCTTAGTCTCATCGACTAAAATAATATCATCTGCAAATAGAATACACCATGGCACCTCAACTTGTATTTGTCCAGTCAACTCATCCATAACAAGAGCAAAGAGATAAGGACTTAATTCTGAACCCTGGTGTAGCCCTACCGTAATTGAAAATTCACTACTTTCTCCAGCTGATGTTCTTACTGTAGTCATCGCACCATCATACATATCCTTGATCACATCAATATATCTGCGAGTCACTCCTCTTTTATGTAGAACCCACCATATTATATCTCTGGGTATCCTATCATACGCCTTCTCTAAATCTATAAAAATCATATGAAGATCCTTCTTTTTCTCTCTATACCTCTCCATTAATCTCCTCAATAAATAGATTGCTTCCATTGTTGGCCTCCCAGGCATAAACCCAAATTGATTCTCAGATACTGTTGTCTTCAATCTCAATCTATATTCAATCACTGTCTCCTAAAGTTTCATTGTATGACTCATTAACTTAATACCACGATAATTTGAACAACTTTTTATGTCCTCTTTATTTTTATAAATAGGTACTAAAATACTTTTTCTCCATTCATCGGGCATCCTATTAGTCATTAAAATTCTATTAAATAATTTTGTAAGCCATGATACTCCATCCTCCCCTAAGCACTTCCAAACCTCAATAGGGATACCATCTGGTCCTAAAGCCTTCCTTGTTTTCATCTTTTTTAGAGCAATCCTGACTTCTGTTGTCCTAAATCTACGAAAAAATATATCTTCTCGAGTCTCCATAAGTTCCTCTATATCTAATCTACTCCTATTATCTCCATTTAATAACCTCTCAAAGTAGTTTTTCCATCTTTCCATAATTTCATCATCTTTGACTAGGATTCTCGAATCATCACTTTTGATCCACTTAACGTTATTAAAATCTTTCGTTTTCCTATCCCTAAGTTTAGCAAGCTTATAAATACTTTTTTCCCCTTCTTGCGTTCCTAATTTTGTATAAATATCATCATACGCTTTTAACTTAGCATCTCTTACCACTTTCTTAACTTCCTTTTTAGCCCATTTATATTTCTCAAAATTCTCTTCATTTCTATTTGTTTGCCATTTTTTAAAGCACTCCCTTTTAATTTTTATTATATTATGTACTTCTTCATTCCACCACCAAGTTTCTTTTGACTGTGGCCCTTTGCCTTTTGATTCTCCAAGAATTTCTTTTGATATTCTCCTAATGCATGTGGCCATCTTATTCCACATTATGTTAGTTTCTTCTTCACTATTCCATGTTGCTTCATTTAATACTTTATCTTTAAATAGTTCTAATTTCTCTCCTTTTAAATTCCACCACCTATTTCGTGGGTTAATCTTCACTTTTCGCACTCGGGATTGATTTTAATATTTATATCCAACACCATTATCTTATTTTGTGAGGTTAAGCTCTCTCTCGGGATAACCTTACAATCTTTAAACGTTAATCGGTCTCCTTTCCTAGTAATGAAAAAATCTATTTGGCTCTTATGTGGTCCACTTTTATAAGTTATTAAGTGTTCAAGCCTTTTTTTAAAACATGTATTTACTAGTACATAATCATAAGCCATCGCAAAATCTAAGATTGACTCTCCCCCGTCATTCCTATCTCCAAAACCATGCCCTCCATGCACTATCTCATATCCTACACGATCTTCCCCTACATGGCCATTAAAATCTTCACCTATATAGATTTTCTCACCTAGGGGTATTTCTTGAATTAGTTCATCCATTTGTTCCCAAAATTGTACTTTAGTGTGCTCATCTAATCCTACTTGAGGTGCATAAGCACTAACAATATTAATTATGTTTTCACCTGATACCAATTGTACAAGTATAAGTCTATCACCTTTCCTAATAACGGTTACGATATCGTCCTTAAAGTTTTTATCTACTATTATTCCAACTCCGTTCTTATTTCTATGTTTTCTTGTATAATATAATTTAAATCCTGTATTTTCTATTTCTCTAGTTTTCTCACCGACCCATTTAGTTTCTTGTAAACAAGTTATGTTAACTTTTCTTCTTATCATGGTATCTACTAACCCCATCCCTTTTCCTGTCATAGTCCCTATGTTCCAAGTCGCTAACCTAAGTCTAGTATCTTGGACTAGCTTCTTTACACGCACATGTCCATCTTGTTGCAGGAACCCTTGCGTATTTATCGTCGCATTCGGGCGCCGATGCGACCCCCTTGCCTATTTTTCGAGACACTCGGTGGCAGGCGCAACGCCCCTTGCCTATTTTTCGAGACACCCGGTAGCAGGCGCAACGCATCGCTTAAGGGGAATGCCCTAGCATTAGCACGTATATTCATAGGATTCATGTTCATAAGGATTTGACAAAGTTTTACGCTGGGTGTCAGCTACCTAACGCAACCCTCCTCCTTTTTCCGAGCTTGGGACCGGCAGTGTCAAAAAAATAAGAAGTTAATCACGACACAAGCGGAGTTACTTGAATTAAATAAATATTTACCCAAATTAAATTAGCTATACCAATTTTATCTTTTTACCTAAGCATGCATCTAATGTGATATAGCAAAAGATAAAATAATTAAACAACACTACGCCGCGATGTACGAGGAAAAATTCACAACGGGAAAAAAAACCTCGGACGGCCCTAACCTCAAATCCACTAAGTCCGATTGTACAAGTAGAAGATAAAAAGACTTACAATAGCCAACTTGACTCCGTCCAAGCCCCGACGCTTCTTCTTGTACACACCTCTGCCTAGAGAATAACCATGGACGTTCACCGCGGTCTCGAAATCCACCGATCGGACTTTTCTAGTCACCACCACCCGAACAAGGAGCCTTTCTCCAAGTGGGTATGTCACAACAAACAAAAACTTCTTCTTTGTGGGATGTAGAATTAAACCCAAACCTTCCTTCTTTGAGGTGTAGAGATAAACCAGGTGCCAAATACTCCAAGCAAGGATATATATTAAGGAACTTGGAATCAACAAACTATTGGGTGTGAATGTGTTTTGGGTGAATTTAATCCATGAAAATCAAGCCCAAAACATGGAACTTTTTCTTGAAAGTTTTGCTCTCTCTAAAATCTCTTAGAATGTGAAAAAGTTGCTTTTAAAAGGTTGGTTTATGCACTTAGTAATTATGTCAAAAAGTAGTGGGAAAAAGGTAGTGGGAACATGGAGAAAATTGCCAAAAAACTGTAAAAAAAACTGTTCCCGTGAAATTCGTTCGAACGACTTTTCGTTCGAACGAGTTTTTCATTCGAACAAGTTTACTAACGATGTTACAGTGCAAAAAAATCAATCTTGTTAGAAGTCTCGTTCAAATGACCTGGGAATCTCGTTCGAAGGAGATTCCAGTTCGTTCAAACGACATGGGAATCTCGTTTTAACGATATTCCAGTTCGTTCGAACGTCGTACCAGAAAATTGAATATTCTATATAAGCCCAAAAATTTTATGAAAAGTTCTTAAAAAAATATTTTCTGAGTAAAACAAAGTCGTTAAAATTATTTATAAAAAATTATAAATTACACCCAATAAATTTCCAAGCTCCTGTATATATATATATATATATAATGCATTCATACCTTAGGAGCATTGGAACCAATGTTGTTGACGAAGAAACGAGGCACAATAAACCCGGCATATGATGAAGCTTTATAATCTTGGCCACTACGTCTTCAACTAACACGTTGAACACAATCCTATTACTCAAATGGTTTTATCCGAAATTGAGCCAACACTACATTAACACTCAATCGGAGACTTCTATCCTTACAAATGGGTAAAATCTCTTTAGATTTCTTATCTACCCATTTAATCCTTTCACTTTACCATTCCTTTATCTTATGGACAATGATTAATTTTCACATTACATATCCACTTTATCCTTTATCAAAACATTTATTAATTTATTCAAGTTAGCACATCTTATCACATGTTCAATACACAACCCATTTATTGACATGTTCCATTTCATTATCTTTTTGTAGGATTCTTCTAATATTCTCATACTTGTTACAACCCGCATATTAAAATAAGAGGTGGCTAGCCCGATATTCCAATAATTACAGGAATCATAGATGGTCCATTCTTAGCATTACAGAAAAATAATAAGTATTCGAGATAACCACCCATTAATTTAGAAACCTGATTGTCAAAATTTTATTTGTAATTTAGAAGAAACATTTAAACAATTCAATTTAAAAGAAGGTGGATACCGAAAAGACTGATATTACATAAACAACAATATACATCCATATAACCGAATAAGTTGTCGGTTAACAGTCTCTTACAAACTATTAACAAAAGTTAATTAAGTTAAATAATACATTGCATTAGGCAAGTACAAAATCTTGGGCCACACGCCCGACTGGGAAAACCGATCATAACTAAGATACAAAAATGGAGGCGTCTATAACAAAGTATCCCATAACATCTGTAAGGTGCTACAGCTCCAAGATACTGGAATATGAGAGTCAATACGGGTGTCCTTACGGTGGAGCACCTGAGAAAAAGTAAGTTTGATGCAAAACAAGAAATATGAACGGGTCAGAGCCCAAATTTATATGATCACCAAATGAATAAAGAGTACGATAGTTGTGGATTATTTAATCATCATGAATAATGATATTGAATCTAACTACTTAATATAAAAGTATAACCAGGCGCAAATGAAATAATCATAATCCCTATTCAATTATAAAAGAGAGTATGAATAGACTATCATTATTAACTGCAATTCAATATCCTTTTTCCTTTTTCCCCAATTTCATTTCACCGTTCCATGTCTCATTAAAAAACGTATTCAAAGCAATTTAGATCTTAAACTGCTTTATCATTAATCAGATCATACTTTAATAAGAATAGTTATATTACACAATATATAACGATTCTAAGACCGTCCTTCCGAGTTTCCCCACTGGACGCGCCCCTAAATAACTATCATCTTCCAGGGCGTATCACATAAGACAACCTGGGCATCCTACAACACAACGTCGGGAAGTGGCAATATACCTTCGACAGTGAGTCATAACCACACCCGGAATTACCTCACTTTGAACAATAATCACACTATATAATAACCGGTCCTATGGCCAAGGAATATATTCTCCCAGCATTCATAGCCAGGGGACTTCACCTCATGCGCGTACTTCCCCTATGATAGCATTTAGAGAGGTGTGTATATACCAATTTATCATTCACAATTTTAATCTCATTTTAAAATATACATCACATTTTATCCGGATCCATACATAATTAATATCATCATTATAAACCTCAATGATTAATAAACCCTACTTATACTCCTAGAATTTATGGTGTTATTATAAGCCATCAAGTCTAGCATACCTCAATTGAGTTTCTAAGTCCCCCGATGTAATCTTACAATTCCTAGTCTCAAATTAACTTGTTAAACGAAAATAATACCTAATCGTCTATTTGGTAATCCCTGGAACAAGCCCCCTCTAATCCCTTTCTAATATAGGGTATTTACCTAAATAATATAGGACACTAAGTTTAATTCATAAGAGAAGGTTCCTAGATCCTAAGCCTAAAAGAAAAGGGTCAAAATTGAGTTAGAAAAATAACTCAAAACAGTAGGATTTTCGAATCGATTCGCCCTGGCCAAATCGATTCGGTCTAGAAAGAGAATCGATTCGGATAGGCCGAATTGATTCGGTCAAGAGAACCCAACTTTCTCCAAACAGTCGAATCGATTCAGATAGGCCGAATCAATTCGTCCACTCAGACCTGTAGCCTACTTCTTTAGCGAAGGGCGAATCGATTCGCCCAACCCAAAAATCCAAATTTCGGCTATGGAGTTTTATAACTCCAAATTCTCCCAACTCATTTCTACCCAAACCAACATCATTATTTCAACCAACCCAAACATAAATGCATTTTAACTACTATAATCTACACAATAAACATCTACATCAAATTCTAGGGTCTAAATTCTACAAATCCCTTAAAACCCCAAATTTGTTAAATCATATCAAATACACAACCATCAATAACATTTATTCACACTAAATCATATATTAACATGTAAGAAACTTGCCTTAAGCTGAAATCTCAGATTTCCTTATGGTAGCAGCAATTCCAAGCTTTAATTCTTCCCTTCTCTTCCTTTTTTCTCCACAACCCTCTCCTTCTCTCTTTCTCTCTAGGTTTAGAGATACACACTTAAGAAAATAAAAGGGTTTGCAATACTTAAACGTGCCTCTATCCTTAATCCCCATCTTTAATTATCGATACCCCATTAGAATGACTCGTAACTACATATATAAGTCATAACTTGTAAAAAGTGCCCGGAACCCAAAAATACAATATGGCACTTATTTTTACTATCTCGCATATTTCGGGACTAACTACGCCCTCTAAATTGGCATCCGAAATAATATACATCATTTTCATATTCCATTTCATTTTAAACCGCAATTGTCGTTTTGAGCACACGACATAGTAAAATATAACGCAATGCTATTTATATTCAAATAACAGTAAATATGCAAGAATCTAGTAAATATTATATTTTAACTCACTTAAAAGATATTCACTCCATTATCCAATATTTGATATAATTACTTCACACAGTAAATTAATATAAAATAAATTTCCCAAAAGTAAGGGCTATTTCATACACCCTCCCTTATGAGGGAATTTTGCCCTCAAAATTCAGGCATACCTTGCAAAAAGAGATGTGGATACTTTTCTCGCATATTGTCCTCACGCTCCCATGTTGATTCCTTGGCGTTGTGATGACCCCATTGAACCCGAACCAAGGGCACCACTCGAGATCTCAGTTTTCTCTCCCCGTGCTCTAAGATTGCAACTGGTTTTTCCTCTTATGAAATATCGGGTTACAATTCGATATCATCTAAAGGAATGTGCGAGTGAGCTCCTTCACACCTCTTATACTTTTTCAAGGATGAAACATGAAAGACATCATGAACCTGTTGTAAGTGTTCCGGTAAGGAAAGTTGATATGCTATTGGGCCTAACTTAGCAATAATAGGAAAAGTTCCAACATAGTGCGGTGCAAGCTTTCCTTTCTTACCAAATCACTTTATACCTTTCATCGGTGATACTCGCACCAACACTTGATCTCCAACCTCCAATTCTACATGCCTCCTATTAGCATCAGCATAACTTTTTTGTCGATCTTGAGCTATTCGGTTGCGACTACGAATAAGTTCAATCTTTAAAGAGGTATCCTGGATCATTTTAGGTCCAAGAAATTTATTATCTCCTACTTCCAACCAACAAGTAGATGATCTACACAGCCAACCATATAATGCCTCATAAGGCGCCATCCCAATAGTGAATTGGTAAGAATTATTATATGCAAATTCGACCAAGGGAATATATTGTTCCCAACCTCCTTTGAAATCGAGCACACATATTCTGAGCATGTCCTTCAACATTTGGTTGACTCTTTCTGTCTGCCCATCTGTGTGAGGGTGATAAGAGGTACTCAACTTCAATTCGGTTCCCATAGCTTCTTGGAAACTTTGCCAAAAATGGGAAACAAAAATTTTGTCTCGATCGGAGACTATATTAATGGGTACCCCATGGAGTCTAACAATTTCCGTAATAAACAACCGGTCATAACGAGCAGTATTAAAATCTATGTGTACCGGTAAGAAATGTGCCGACTTGGTAAAACGATCAATGATAACCCAAATGGAATCATGACCACTTTGTGACATTGGCAACCCCGTGATGAAATCCATCGAGATGATTTTCCACTTCCATACCGGTATTTCCAAGGGTTGTAGCAATTCCGTCGGTCGCTGATGATCTACTTTCACCAATTGACAAGTAGTGCATTGGGAAACGAATTCAGAAATGTCCCATTTCATACCCTTCTACCAATATTGACGACGCATGTCTTGATACATTTTGTCATTACCAGGATGTACTGCAAACTTGGACCCATGAGATTGTGTCATTACGGCCCTCTTTAAGTCCCCTTCGTGCGGAACAAGTCTCTTGTGGAAACGTAACCCATCCTGAGAACTTATAGAGTAGGATTCTGCACCCTCGGTTAACAATTGGTGCCTCCTGTCCTGGCAACCTTTGTACCTTATTTGGGTTTTAACCACCCTTGCCACTACCGTAGGTGTGATAGTTAGCACTGACATAAACGCCCTAGTAACTTCATCATGTTGGCTAAGTTCTTTCCATTTAGCCTTCCACACCCTTGCTAGCTCATCATCAAGTTTCCTACTTAACGCATCCGCCACTACATTAGCCTTGCCCGGGTGATAATGTATATCAAATTGGTAGTCCTTCACAACCTCTAACCACCGACATTATCGCATATTCAAATCCTCCTATGAAAATAAATATTGTAACAATTTATGGTCCGTGAAGAGACTAACCTTCTCCCCCAAGAGGTAGTGTCTCCAAATCTTCAAGGTATAAAAACCACTGCAGCAAGTTCCAAATCATGCATTGGATAATTCTTCTCATGGGGCTTTAATTTGCGAGAAGCATAAGCAATAACCTGCTGTTCTTGCTATAACACACCTCCCAACCCTTGCAACGATGCATCAATAAAGACCAAATATTACAAATCCGGCCTTCGTAATGCAAGTACAGGAGCAGAAGTCAATCTATCTTTTAGCTCCTCAAAAGCTAGCTGACAAGAATCATCCCAAATAAACCACACTCCTTTTTGAGTTAAATTTATCAAAGGGCTAGCAATTTTCAAAAAACCCTTGATAAATCTATGGTAATAGCCAGCCAAACCTAAAAAACTATGAATCTCAGTAGGTGTCGTGGGCTGACCCCATTCCCTCACCGCAACAACATTACTCGGGTCTACTGAAATACCCTGGGTTGTAACAATGTGACCCAGGAACTGTACTTCCTGCAACCAAAAACCACACTTCTCAAACTTGGCATATAATTGGTGATCCCTCAATGTCTGTAGAACCAACCGTAAATGAGTAGAATGATCGGCTTCTGTTTGAGAATACACTAGGATGTCATCAATAAACACGATAACAAACTGGTCTAGGAAGTCTCGAAACATTCTATTCATAAGGTCCATAAACACTGCGGGGGCATTGGTTAGTCCCAAAGGCATAACCAGAAATTTGTAGGACCCATATCTAGTTAGGATAGCAGCTTTGGACACATTCTGCTCTCGTATCCACAATTGGTGATACCCCGTCCTCAAATCTATTTTAGAGAAGTAAGACGCTCCCCTAAGTTGATCAAACAAATCATCAATTCGAGGTAATGGGTATTTGTTTCGAATGGTGAATTTATTCAACTCCTTATAGTTAACACACAACTGGAGAGAACCGTCTCTTTTCTTCACAAATAACACCGAAGCGCCCCACGGTGACGTACTTCTCCTAATAAACCCTTATTCTAATAACTTCTGAATCTGATCTCTTAACTCCCTCATCTCCAGAGGAGCCATACGGTATATAGCTCTATCAATCGGTCTCATTCCCGGTGCAAAATTAATCACGAACTCAATCTCCCTACTTGGGGGCAAACTTGGTATCTCCTAAAAAACATCTTCGAATTCTCTAACAACTGGAATCGAATCTAAAAAAATGACTACATCCTGAGAAGTTTCCTCCACAATACAATACAAGTGCAAGAACCTCCTTATGAACGAGGCATATCCACTAAAAACATCTCTTGCCCCGGAATGGCAAAAACTATACTCTTCCCATAACAATTAACTATCGCACGATACTTTACTAGTCAATCCATACTCAGAAATACATCATACCCGACCATATCAAGGACGAGCAAATCGTCCTCAAAACAAAGTTACCAAGATTTATTTCTACTCGTTTACAAATAAAAAAAATGAGTGAACCATCACCCATAGAAGATTCAACACTCGTGAAAGTACTCTCTGCAGATTTAATTAACTCCGTAGACTGAGCAAAACATCTAGAAATGAACGAGTGTGTCGCACCCGTATCAAACAATACAAACCCCAATTGCCCCTGAATGGGAAACTTACCCTAAATAGCTGGCGGCGCTGGCGGGGCCAGAGGAAGCATAGCATCCTGAATGTGGTAGACGCGACCATACTATAGTTGTCCCTATTAAGGAGGGACGACTAGATTAGGCACTTGTGGTGGTAATTGGGCCTGTTGATGTTGTGGGAACCTAGGAAGTTGTCCCCAAATCAACTACGGACACGCCTTCTTATAATGACCCAACTCTCCACATTGAAAGAAACTACATGTCATATTTTCTTGATTTCTGCCCCTGTTATTTTTTAACTGCCCATAGACTTGGACCGGATGGCCTCTACCCCCATTGTTTCCCCTACCTACCTAACCCACCTGCTGCTGTTGCTGGGTAACTTGACCTAGCTTGAATTTTCTACCTTCGAAATTTAATCCCCCATCACACTGCCTTTTGGAAAAATCCCCTTGCTGGGGGTCCCTTTCTTTCTGTTTACCTCCCGGCAATTGGGACGAGGGTAGTGCTCCACCTCCTACACCATTTCCTCCTGTCTTACTTTCTTGTCCCACAACGGAAGCTTTCTTACTTCCTTGAACATATAACTGATGATCTTGATAATGGAGTAATGCGGCGTTCATCACATCCCCAAAGGTTTGTAAAGTTGGATTGCCCAGCAAGTGTTTCCATATCCTCCAATGTAAACCTCCAATGAATTTGGACATTCTTCTTTCCTCCGAAGTCACCTCGTCAGGCACAAAACTGGATAACCGAGTGAATTCCTCCTCATACTCCGCAACGGAACGTTCACCTTGCACTGCATCTTGAAGTTTTCTTCTCATCTCCCTTTGAACTGCTGGAGGAAAATACTTTCGATCAAATAAAACCCAAAATTCAGTTATAGTCATAGTATCTCGTTGTTCTAGTGAGGTCATCGATTCCCACCCAAGTAATGATACTCCAACTAGTTTAAAAGTAGCAAGGATTTGTTTCCTTTCCTCACTACACTCCACCATGAGAAGATGGCGCTGCATATCCTTTTTCCATTGATTATCTACTATAACGTCAGAGCCACCCTGAAATTCTGGGAGATGACCCTTTAAAAAGGATTCTCTAACTCTCTCCCACAGAGAATTCCCACAGGGGCTTGTACCTCCTAAGCCCTTAGCTATTGGGCTTGGGGAAATTGCTGAACCACGGCAGTCATCGCAGCACTGACCGATTGGGCAACAATACTGGCCACTTCAGCTGCATTTATTATTCCTTGCGGTAGCGGTGGAGGACCTACTTCATCATCTATAACTCTGTTCCTTCTCGCAGGATGACCTCTTTTAGGCAGCATCTGAGATGAAAAAACACTAGAATTAGAATACTATTTAGAACAACTTATTTTGCAGAAGATCGCAAACATAGGCAAGCAAAGAAGTCTTAACATTAAGGCGCTATATGAAAGAACGCTACGGTAGAACGTGACAAGTCTGCATAAATCCTAAAGACTCTAGAACCTGATGCTCTGATACCATCTGTGACAGCCCGCATATTAAAATAAGAGGTGGCCAGCCCGATATTCCAATAATTACAGGAATCATAGATGCTTCATTCTTAGCATTACAGAAAAACAATAAGTATTCGAGATAACCACCCATTAATTTAGAAAACGGATTTTCTAAATTTTATTTGTAATTTAAAAGAAACATTTAAACCATTCAATTTAAAAGAAGGTGGAGACCGAAAAGACTGATATTATATAAACAACAATATACATCCATATAACCGAATAAGCTGTCGGTTAACAGTCTCTTACAAACTATATAACACAAGTTAGTTAAGTTACATAATACATTGCATTAGGCAAGTACAAAAGTTTGGCCACACCCCCAAATGGGAAAATCGATCATAACTAGGATACAAAAATGGAGGCGTCTATAACAAAGTATCCCGTAACATCCGCAAGGTGTTAGAGCTCCAAGACACTGGAATAGGAGAGTCAATACGGGCGTCCTTACGGTGGAGCACCTGAGAAAAAGTAAGTTTCATGCAAAATAAGAAATATGAACGGGTCAAAGC
This sequence comes from Sambucus nigra, assembly GCA_949130495.1. NCBI lineage: Eukaryota > Viridiplantae > Streptophyta > Magnoliopsida > Dipsacales > Adoxaceae > Sambucus > Sambucus nigra. The sequence goes on from OX422207.1 coordinate 724,621,528, forward strand.
CTGGTTTTATATGATCACCAAATGAATAAAGAGTATGACAGTTATGGATTATTTAATCATCATGAATAATGATACTGAATCTAACTACTTAATCTAAAAGTATAACCAAGCGCAAATGAAATAATCATAATCCCTATTCAATTATACAAGAGAGTATGAATATACTATCATTATTAACTGCAATTCAATATCCTTTTTCATTTTTCCCCAATTTCATTTCACCGTTCCATATCTCATTAGAAAACGTATTCAAAGCAATTTAGTTCTTAAAGTTCTTTATCATTAATCGGACCATACTTTAATAAGAATAGTTATATTACACAATATATAACGATTATAAGACCGTCCTTTCGAGTTTCCCCACTGAACGCGCCCCTAAATAGCTATCATCTTCCAGGGCTTATCACACAAGACAACCTGGGCATCCTACAACACAATGTCAGGAAGTGGCCATATACCTTCGACGGTGAGTCATAACCACACCCAAAATTACCTCACTTCGAACAATAATCACACAATATATAATAACCGGTCCTATGGCCGAGGAATATATTCTCCCTGCATTCACTAGCCAGGGGACTTCATCTCATGCCCGTACTTCCCCTATGATAGCATTTAAAGAGGTGTGTATATACCAATTTATCATTCACAATTTTAATCTCATTTTAAAATATACATCACATTTTGTCCAGATCCATACATAATTAATATCATCAATATAAACCTCAATGATTAATAAACCCTTACTTAGTCTCACAGAATTTATGGTGTTACTATAATCCATCAAGTATATCATACCTCAATTGAGTTTCTAAGTCCCCCGATATAATCTTACAACTCCTAGTCTCATATTAACTTGCTAAAGGAAAATAATACCTTATCGTCTATTTGGTAATCCCTGGAACAAGCCCCCTCTAATCCCTTTCTAATATAGGGTATTTACCTAAATAATATAGGACACTAAGTTTAATTCATAAGAGAAGGTTCCTAGATCCTAAGCCTAAAAGAAAAGGGTTAAAATTGAGTTAGAAAAATAACTCAAAACAATAGGATTTCTAAATCGATTCGCCCTGGCCGAATCGATTCGGTCTTGAAAGCGAATCGATTCGGATAGGCTGAATCAATTCGGTCAAGAGAACCCAGCTTTCTGTAAGCAGTCAAATTGATTCGGATAGGCCGAATCGATTCGGCCACTCAGACCTGTAGCATACTTCCTTAGCGAATCTATTCGCTAAGGGCGAATCGATTCGCCCAGCGCAGAAATCCCAATTTTGGCTATGGAGTTTTATAACTCCAAATTCTGCCAACTCATTTCTACCCAAACCAACATCATTATTTCAACCAACCCAAACATAAATGCATCTTAACTACTATAATCTACCCAATAAACATCTAAATCAAATTCTACAAATCCCTTAAAACCCCAAATTTGTTAAATCATATCAAATACACAACCATCAATACCATTTATTCACCCTAAATCATATATTAGCAAGTAAGAAACTTGCCTTAAGCTGAAATCTCATATTTCCTTATGGTAGCCATAATTCCAAGCTTCAATTCTTCCCTTCTCTTCATTTTTTCTGCACAACTCTCTCCTTCTCTCTTTCTCTCTAGGTTTAGAGATACACACTTAAGAAAATAAAGGGGTTTGCAAGACTTAAACACGCCTCTATCTTTAATCCCCATCTTTAATTGTCGATACCCCATTAGAATAACTCGTAACTACATATATAAGTCATAACTTGTAAAAAGTGTCCGGAACCCAAAAATACAATATGGCACTTATTTTGACTATCTCGCATATTTCGGGACTAACTACGCCCTCTAAATTGGCATCCGGAATAATATACGTCATTTTCACATCCCATTTCATTTTAAATCGCAACTGTCGTTTTGAGCACACGATATAGTAAAATATAACGCAATGCTATTTATATTCAAATAACATTAAATATGCAAGAATCTAGTAAATATTATCTTTTAACTCACTTAAAACATATTCACTCCATTATCCAATATTTGATATAATTACTTCATACAGTAAATTAATATAAAATAAATTTCTCAAAAGTAAGGGTTATTACATTACTTTAATGGGCCCCACACCACCGGCTATGTTACCATACTGACTAGTGATTTTGGGTCTTTCACCCCGGGCATTGGGTCCTCCTTAATTATTCCGGTGTCATTCGAGTCCATATTAATGTGTTTTAACATTTTGCAAATATTCACATTATTATATTCTTCATTTTTCCCGACTGAAGCCAAAACTCGAGGTTTCATCCCAACTTGTGCTACACTTTAAAATCATCATTTCTTGTCCATTTTACTCTAACATCGATTTTATCCCAAAATCATGTTCATTTAGGACCATTTTGTTTAACACCTTTTTCAACATTATTATTTCATAAAGATGTTCCACTTTACGTAAAATTACCATTTTACCCATTTGTTTCAAAACCTGTCTTTTTCTCCATTTTCACAAGTGATATTTCCCAAAACACCATTAAGTTACTCACACTAACTTCTTAAGTGTTTTTAACACATTAAAACTTTTTAACATTTTTGGGGTATCATTCTTCTCAAGTTATAAATACCTTTATTTCATTAATTTCTTTTCCAAGAATTAATTAAACATTTAACACTACTTTATCAAAAAATGTCATTTTCTTTATTAATATATGCCATCTTAAAACCTTAGACTTATCGCATTTTCAACACCTTTTTCACACTCTTTATGGGCTGAAATCTCTATTTTCTTTATTTTATATTTATGCCCAATAAAACCCTACTTAAACTTGTTTATATGCATGAGAAGGTGAATTTTAGGTCCAAAAATCCTATTCAATGGGTCCAACAAGGGTTTTATTCTATAAATTTCATACTACTTGCAAAATACATTTTTTAAGACTAAATGACTTTTTTATTCTTCAAGACTTAAGAAAATGCCCAATTTTATAAAATCTTCATTTTTGCAAGAAAGTTTAAAACATAGTTCACCAAAATATCTTTAGCAAGATAATTATTATTTCAAACATTTTTTCCACAAAATGTCTGATACCCCCAACTTCTCAAAATACATCATTTATTCAATATTCTTGAATCATAGTATTTTTCTCAAAACCTTGGAAACCAATTATACCCAAACCCTTTTTAAAAATGATCTTCTTGCTCATGTATGCATCCTACCCTAACAATTCTAGTTACAAGATTACTAATATGCAAAATAGAGTCTTAAACTAAGCGTAGAGTTTTTTCACCTCAAATGGAGTTCCAAAAATGGTGGATAAAGAAGAAGGTGATGGAAACCCCACACCTCCTAAGGTGGCCTCGAGGAGATTGCATAGCTCCATAAAGCTTGCCTCCATGAAAGCTACATTAGAAACCCCCTCCAAGGTCCTCTTCTTCCCTACAAACCCCCAACAATAACCCACAAATTCGTAGCTCTACTCAATAATGGAGGATATGGGTGTAGAAAGCTTGTTTTTTGTGAAATACTAGTAATGTATGGTGGCACAAGGTGGGTATATGGTGTAGCAGTGGTGGAATACGCTTTGGGAAAATAGAATACACTTGAAATTAGAGATAGAGAGAGAGGGGGGGAGGAAGTCTGATGGCTTTTTGGTGAGGGTGAACCTCCCCACTTCTCTTTTCTTCTCACCCAAATAAGCCCACAATATAAAAACCAAGCCCCAAATACAAAATCTCATTTTTGTCCATCTAGGTGCACCAGAACTCGACACGACATCGATCTAATGGTCAAAAATGTGACTGCACACAAGGGCGACCCAATTGAAAATATTCACGTATAGTTCATTCAAATAAGAGTTGGACCTTGTTCGAATGAGAGTGGGTTCTCCATCGACCATCCCTTCGAACGACCTTCTAATGAGCCTAGAAAACCCATACAGTGACATCTAGTTAGATCCTCATTAGAACTCAACATTGGACTATATTGGATTCTCGTTTGAACCACTTGATTCTCGTTCGAATGAGATAAGGATCTCATTTTAACGATTTTCAAGTTTGTTCGTTCTTGCTAGATTTCTTAAATCTTCGATTTAACCCAATAAATTCTAATAATTATGATCAAGACCCAAAGAATAATCAAATATAGAAATAAAAGTCCATACTAATGATCTAAATACCAAGGGTTTCAAATTATTAAAATCTACATGGAAAAAATAATAAAATATTGGGCACGGTTATTACATCGTCATTCTTCATACTACCCTAATAAACCATGCGCTTGATTTAGATGATCCGCCCTCTTGGGTTTGAAAGAGTCATGACCCCTTCGATATACTTGGTGATCCCACACTAGGTGTCAAGACTCTCACTTAACTTGAGAATGTTGTAAGCTACTCTAATTACAACTCCTTAGTAGATCCCAAGAATGTAAACGAAGCACTCAAGGATGAGCATTGGATATCCTCCACGCAAGAGAAAATGCTTTAGTTTTGCAAAAACGATGTCTGGGATTTAGTCCCCCAACCTAGAAAGACTATCGTGATTCATAATAAGTAGATTTACAAGAATAAAATGGATGAGAATGGTGTAATAGTTTGTTATAAGGATAGGTTGGTCACTCAAGACTACATACAGATTAAGAGTGTAAACTTTTACAAGACATTCACTCCTGTTTCTAGGCTTGGGTCCATATTCGTACTACTCAACATAGCATGTCATCTATGGTTCATGTTATCCTAATGGATGCCAAAAGTGTCTTACTCAATGGAAATCTACAGGAGGAAGTGTATGTGAAATAACCAAAGGGTTTGAAGACCCAAAGCACCTAGGACAGGTCTTTTATCTTAAGAAGACCTTGTATAGTTTGAAGCAAGAACCCCATGATTAGTACGAGACGCTCACTTTTTATCTCTTAGCTCGTGGCTTTAGGAGAAGGAGAGTGGATAAGAATTATTTGTGAGGAAAGAGAGTGGTTTTATATCGATTGACTAAGTGTATGTGGACGACATATTCTATAGATCCATGTGTTCCTAACAAACTCACGTGTTTTAGGAGGAGATGAAGAGCTAGTTTGAGATGAGCATGGGTGGTGAGATTAAATACTTCTTAGGTCTCCAAGTATGTCAAATTGAGGATGGGATATTCATATCTTAATCCAAATATACTAGGGACCTATTGAAGAAGTTTGGTTTAGACTCCACTAAGCACTCACGCGTCCCTATGAGTACATCAACTAAGATTAGCAAAGATGATTTAGGCAAGGAAATAGATCAAACCCTTTTTAGGATCATGATAGGTAGTTTTATCTACTTTACCGCTAGTCGTCTCAAAACTGCCTTTACCATTGGAGTTTGTCCGCATTACCAAGTGTCCCCAAAAGAGTGTCACTTAAATGTGAGTGTAACTCTTTCATATGTTACTTGGTATTCCGTTTATACCGATGACCATCTGTCCACCTATTCAGATGCTAATTGGGTTGGGGATGTTGATGGTCTTAAGATCACCTCGGGTGGATGCTTTTACTTTGGGAGTGCTCTTGTCTATTGGTTAAGAAAGAAGCAAAACTCCATATCTTTATCCATAACGTAGGTCGAGTATATAGTCGGCGAGAGTTTTTTCACACAACTCTTATTGATGAATCTAATATTGGAAGATTATAGGATCACCCAAGGCGCAATGACTATTTCATGTGATAATAAAAATGCAAATCATATATCCCATAATCTAGTCCAATATTACCGCACGAAGCACATTAGGATATGTGATAATTTAACTATGATCTTGTTGAGGAGGAGGTCGTGTCCTTGAGGTTTTTGAGCATCGAATGTCAATTAGTTGATATTTTCACAAAACCTTTATATGCAGTTAAATTCAGAATCTTAGGAAGTCTTTGGGTATTTATTTTGTTGATTGAGTTCGGGCATTTTATTTAGTATAGGGTCATTATCATGGTCATATGATTTATCCCTATTACTAGATTGTATATATAAATATTATTCTTATCCTTATACATCTTTATGCTTTTTGATATATCTTAAAAAGTCCAAAAAGATTTTCTATTTTTAGAAAAAAGTTTCTAAAATTCCACAAAGATTTTATTTTTGATAAATATTTTGCAAAAGACAAAAAGATTTTTTGTATTTTCATTTTTCATCATATATGGATGTGCATTAAAGATGTTCGAATCAACCCTACATTACATCCATTCATGTGACTTTGTTTGGTGTTTTTATACATGGCATCATTTCTTTAGTATGCCTAATAATGCATGGCTAGCATTTCGGTGTTCATTAATGATCACTTTCTTCATGATAGACTTTTTATCACCTTTATTATACATATGCACGAACTTTTTGAATATTATACTTACTTGTAATATGTCGAATACGGTGTTCTCATCTCAATAGTGTTTAATAATCAACCAAATGTATAAGAGATAAGTTATGCTTGTAAGAAACATTGGCCAGATTTCATTTTTCAAAAAATTTGTTTTATGTTAAGCAATGGAAAGGGACTACAAAAAAGAAAATTATCTTTGTGTTGAAATCCACCAACTTGTAAAAGGAGACTAAAAGGTTAATGGCACACAAAAAAATAAGTGCCAAGGACAATTTTTTCATTGATGCTTCGCTACACATTAGCATTATGACATCTTCAAAAATATGAGAGTGAAGTCATAAATATGTGAGATTTTGAGGGTGTTATAAAGAAGAAGATCAGTGGGTTTGAACATGAACTTTCTTTAAAAACATTAAATAGTTTGGCATTACTGATTTGAGAATCATTTACATTCATTGAATTTTTCATAAGTTGAGTCAATTTCATTTATGTTCAACTTTCTTACACATAAGGTTGAATCAAGTTCTTTCGCTAGAAGTATCTCATTCATTTCGTGCAACTTGTTTCACATACCTATGTTAATATGCAAGCGGAACATGTTCACACAATTTCAATCTACTTTTATGATTCAAAATTTTCACTGCCATTCCATGGTGCGATGAATTTGTATCTATATGTACTTTCTTTTCCCCTTACCTCAGTAGCTGGGCCCGAAAGGCGGTAACCGACTTCGGTGAAAACTCTTCCAACAATCAATCTCCAGGAAGCCGAGACGGATTTGAATTTATACCAGAGAAAATTGCAAATTTTTAAAAACAGTTGGTATGCTTCTTTAAAATTTCATCGTATGCGCTTTATTGATTATCTTTGTGATGATATTTCATTTGGATTCAGATGATTATAATGTTTCATGATTAGTTTATTAATATTTGTCTATTATGAATAAAAAGGGGGAGAATAAATTGATGAGGAGTTTATTCTTTTTAAACTCGTACAGGTGTCACGGTATTTCTTTTGCTTCATATGTGTAGGTCGTTCCGCCTTAATGATGATTTCATGGACCACACATGATGAAGACTCTCAGTTGAAGACTTATACATATATGCTATTTCATTTCTTGGTTTGGGAAGGCCTTAGTTATATTAGTATTAGAGGTCAATTTGGCTTCGATTTGTGTTTTGTATCGAAAAAGCCAAAGGGGGAGATTTGTAAGAGAAAATTTTACAATTGCTCATTTTATTTTTATTTGTCTTATCCTGTTACACCCCGCAGCTGCTGCACCTTCATGGTCGTTCTCAAGTCTTTGAAAAGAAGAAAAGTTGGTGACATTTGCAAGATTAAATATCATACATCACAACTTTACCCTATAAGATTAATGAGGTGGTTTGGTAATGCTTTAAATATTCAAGGGTCATTTCTAAAGAATTTGCATTTAAAAAATTTCAAAACAAATTATAATATTTTTATTTAATTTTTTTAAATCTAAGTAGTTCATTAGAACAACTTGACAAGTCATTCGAAGGAGATGTTGTTGGTCATTAGAATAAAATTCCTTCATTCGACCAATATCTAAAACAACACCTTTTTAACCAGCTCTGGAATCTTATTTGAAGTTTCATTAGAAGATGTTCGAACGAGAATAGGTGTTTCGCTCGAATGAGATGGCAGTTCATATGAACAAGTACGTGTGTTTTTCTTCTTTAGAACAAATATTTTCTAATCTTTTATCCCTATCTCTTTGTAATAACTTTTCTTATAAATATAGGTACAGCGACAGACTTTTTTACAATCCTTTTTTAGAGTTCTTTTTGTGATTAAACTCTATAATTTTTCCATCCAAACCCCTTGGATCTTTGAGGATAAATTTTCCAAACCAAGAACTGCACAATACAAAGTTCTAAACTCTTGTAGAGATTTTCTCCACTGCTGATGTGAATTTGATGCTCTACGATCGAAGAAGAAGGGAATTTTATATTCAGAGGCTGATCGATAGATACCAAGGGAAGATTTGCTTCATGTGGGTAGTGTTGGATTGCATCACTTTTTGTTAAAGACTTTAAGACTCTTGGGCATTATACTCAGTGAATCTCTAAGCAGCTTTTAAGTCATTATGTGTCTATCAAATTCTTTAGTAGTTTCAAATTAAAGGTTTTGTCCAAAAGGAATTTTCCTCTACTTCTCCTTCAATTTGTTTGGTTTGGATTTCAACTGTACACAACCTTGCATGTTCAATTTGATTTAAATCAAAATAAAATTTGGTAGAAAGTGAATCTTTGTGTGTGTGACCTAGTATATAAGTGAATCCATATAACTCGCACTTTCTCAAATTATATCTTCCTTAGTTCTCAAATTAAACTTGGCAATATAATTCCTTTCTCAAAGAATGTAGAACTTGCTACCAAATAGTTCGAAGTATTTTATAGTTGGCATGCTTCCTTTTCAAAGCTCATATCAAGTCTTGTTGGTGAAGGGTCTAAGAAAATCCATATTTGATGTATGATAAGTCATTTACACAAATTCGGGCCAAAACACTTTAGGTATGTTCTTACCTTGTATCATGCACCTTGACATTTCTTACAATGTTCAGTTCTTCCTCTCAATAACTCCATTTTGTTGCAGAGTTAAACGTCCAAAAGTTCATGTTTTATTCCAACTTCATCATCATATTTCTCAACCTTGTAATCAATAAACTCGGAACCATGACCACTCTTAAGTCTCATAATGGGTTGAGGTTGTTCGTTTTGTATTTTCTTGAAAATCGAAACAATAACATAAAATGAAACACTTTTCTCTCTCATAAACCCAACAAATGTGAATATAGAATAATCATCAACCATCAAAAAAACAACATATCTTCCCTAATATCCTTTTCATATTTCATGGACCCATCAAATCAATATGTACTAACTCTAGAGGTCTTAAGGAAGTAATCTCACCTAATTTCTTTTGTGAACACTTGATTTGTTTTACAATTTGACATGTTCTACAAACCTTGCTCATGGATTTTCCTAACCTATGAACAACCCTAACTCTCTCTTTCCTTGACAAACTCTCCAAATATCTAAAATTAATATGTCATATAACTTTATGTTATAAGTCAATGGACTCCACTTTATCATTTTGACACACAACTTTGGGTTCACTCATAAGAACATAACAATTATCACTCGACCCAATCCCTCTCCTCTAATTTCCATTTTCTTATCCTATCACAAACTACTCACCTTTTAAAAAACTCACAAAATAACCATTATAACAAAGTTGACTTGTGCTAATGAGATTGGCGGTATGCCCTTTAACATAAAGAATATTGTGAAGTGTAGTCTAGTGTTTTTTGAAACTTTCACGGCACCTCCACCACTCACACTTGATTTATTCCATTTCCAAAAGTGAATAAACCACCATTGTAATCCTCTCGTGAAGTGAAAAATGACTTATCTCCCGTCATATGTTGTAATCAAACATTATTGAAATACCAATTGATAGAGTTTGAAGCTTTAGGTTAGGTTTAGCCTGAGCATCCTTTCTAAATTCATTCATTTTATTTTTTAGGTTCTTAAATTAATTATTAAATCTCGTGTCAACCCCTTGAAACTCATTTCTCTATGATAAACTAGTGTATGAATAAATCTCATCTTTATTAAGTTTGTAACAAAAATGTCTCAAATGACCTCTCATGAAGCAATAAGAGCATGTGTAAGTTTGAAAATGCTTTTGAGAAAAGTTCATGTTTCTTTCTAAAAACCTTTGTTCTCTTAGGTTTTGTAAAAAAAAAATTTAAAATGATTTGCATGATGTCTAAAGTGAGGAATTGATTTGTTGAAAACTTTCTTTTGATTATCTTGCATTTAAGGTCTTTGAACAAATTTAGGCTTTTTGACACAAGATTTTTTTCAACCTTTACCACATGTACTTTTTCATTACTGCTAGACAATACTTTCTTCTTAAGTTCGTTTCCCTTGACATTATTGTACAAAACATTATTTTCATTAACTTGAGTAAAACTCTCTTGTTCAGTGATATTTGAATTTCCATGCACAAAAGTAGTAGACGTATTTGAAAAAAAATTAAATAAGTCAAAACGTAAACCTTTCAGTGCATTTAGTATCATAGACTTCGCAAATAACATCTTGTTCATCTTCTTGGGCATATCATCCGAAGAAAGTTCAACTTGCATAGAATTAAACAAATCACACTTAAGAAAAATAACTCATATTTGAAAAAAAAAATCGTTTATTTCAAACATCTTACACTCTTTATCTTTTTCCCTATTCATTTCAAGAAGATCAAATTTCTCGATTCCTATAGAATAATTGAGATCATTCATACGCTTTGACTCAAAGCATTTTCATCTTCAAAAACTTAAATTTTGTTTCTCATATTGATGTTCGATTTCTTCAATTTCAACGATTCATGAAACAATTTTTTATATGAATAATTGATTTCACTCATCATCATCACTCAATTCAATTTCATTATGTGCAGTTTCCTAGCTAGACTCACTAGATGCATGATATGCGTTCATAACTATTGATGAATGCGATGATGAATGCAAATTATCCAACTAACTCTCAAAGCAAAAAAAAATGAAATCTCCATGCACACACACATTTACAAACAAGGATTAACTTAGGATGTTAATCCATAAAATGAGTAAATGTGTGTGTATTAAATGCAAACCAAGAGGGGGTGAATAGGTTTCAAAGGACTTTTGCCCAAGTTTAAATTTCAAGCATCAACTAACAACTTATATTTAAATCATCTTCAAATTTAATAATTATATCTAGATTAACTAAGATGAAAACAAACACAAATTGGAAACTAAACCATAAAACAATCACAAAACACTTATTTACAAAGAAAAATCCCAATCTATAAATAAAAAATCTCAGTTTGCCTTAGTTCATTGTTAGATTTGAAAAGTTACTTTATACAATGCAAGAAGAGAACTATCTCTTGTGTACTCATAAAAAGTTACCTATGAACGTTAAGACTCTCCCTCGTGTCAATAAGAAATTTGATCAAAGTTCCATTGACCGGATATGAATGTCAAATTCTTTACTTTGACTATACCATGCTTAAACTCCTACTATCTCAAGCACCTCCTTGAAGATCTTAGAGTATAGATCTTATGGAATACAATTGAAAAAGATGTAAATAATGGATATTATGGATTTAAACCTCTCAAGTGTATATCTGGGTTTGGATCTAAACGTCTCTCAATTTGAGTTTGAACATTTGATCTACTAAATGAGAGCGATTCTCTCAGGTACAAAAATGTCCTCAAATTATGTCTATTTTGAAATGAGGAAAAGTTTTCTTACTTTTGGGGGGAACGGGATCTAGTTATAGACGTCATCAAATTTCAGCATCGACATGTGCACGAGTGAAAAATAAACAAAGTGTGCACAGTTTTAGGCAGGGAAAAATCGGACCCAAAAATTCATATAGTCATGCGCATCGTAAGCCTCAAACCCATGCTTAGTGCGTATGGGGATGATTTCACACCATACAAATGGATTAAGGAAGCACAAAAATGCCTCTTAAATTCAAAATAAAGACCTTATACCCTTCATGAAATGTATACACATACTTTAAGGAAACCAAATTTTAGAAAGAAATTACTCATTCAAAAGAATGTGAGTATGTTCATAGCCAAATGATAAACAAATGAAACATTCTCCAAAATGATGGACTTCGATAAATAAGCAACGGAGATCTGGAATGTGGAGAAGCTACAAGATCTTCAAGTTTCAATGTCCATTGATACAAGAACAAGACTCTCTTACACACACACTACAAAGTGAATCCAGATTTTGGGTCGATATAGTGCATGATTCAAATGCTTTGACACTGAAGTAATCCAATTAAACTATATATAAAATATTTACATTTTCACTATGTCTAAATTAATAGCAAGAAGGTATACGTTGGTCCATAGCTTCCATCTTTTGATGCAGATTTCTCCCGCAAATATTCTCGAAACTTTCTTGAGAATACCTTATTGTCTTAATAAAGAATTTAATTGAAATTTTTGGATTTCTCCCTTTTTCTAGATATCTTTAATGTGAATGGATTATTAATGAAATCCATATACTATATATAGGTATATAAAGAACCTGAATTTCTTAGTCTGGCTATGATTATGAAACTAAACCATCAACATTATCTTTAAAATTATTATGAGTATAGGAATCTTCATCATATATGAATTATTATATGCACACCATTAAATAGGATAGTAACATTTAATTAAATAATTAATTATAAATCCAGATAACTTAAAAATTAATAAATCAATTATATATATCCAACTGCCTTCCATTTGATCCACATGATAATTCCATTTTATTATTTGATTCAAGAAATATTAGGTGTACAACAAATTTGGAATTTTCATCATCAATTATTTATGTTTATTAAATAATTTATCAATGTGAGTCATGGAAGTTCCATACTACTTCAAGAGTATGTTTACTTAATGTACCATGCCATTAATGTATTATTTCAGTAGGCATATAGATAGTGTGGCTTGTTAATATGGTCTCGCAATGTTTCTTATAAAAATACTATTTATGTCACATTAAGCCATTCACATGCATGTATGTATTATTTCAAAATAAAGATATACATTACAAAAAATATTATAATGTAGTGCAAACAATTAAGCCCTAAGAAATCCATAACACTATCATCTTATTGATGCACTCAATACTCAAATATTAAGCACGCTTCATTATGTCATAATAGTATCGTTTAACTTAAAATACCATATGTGGTAAACTGACTTAAGTTTATATACTGATTTCTTAAACTTAAACACATTGTTTACTCAATTCCCATAAGACAAGTAACTTTCATAGTTACTAATATCATAAAATTCCATGTCCTTAAATATAAGTGTAACGGTGTCTTTATGACCTTTTCCCCATTCATGGTGAATTTTTTTACCATGAGTATAGCTTATATTGTTTGATTACCATTAGAGTCGCATTTGGTCTTAATGACCTGCTCATCTTGACTCTAGTGTATCAATAAGGAAATTCAATGATATCCTAACCTTCATTATATTTCATTAGTATAAATAGTTCTTATGACTTGTGAAAAAAATGAATCCTTACTTATCCTTATGAGAAACTCACATCTTGTGGATACAACAGATAATCATTCATGATAGGATTCCTTGTAGGATCTTCTTTATAGTATTCCTTTCCATTTTTTTTACAGTGATAATATTATTATCTAATGGTTGATCATTTCTTTTTTCTTCGTTGTCTAACACTCAAATAATAAGTTATAGATAATGGGACTAGTACCCAAACTTATTTTATAACCATATTTCTGGTTTTTCTACTCCCATCAATTTCATCATTCATGGGGAATTTAATATTTATGATATTCCTTAATATAATAAATAAGTGTCTTGATCATTAGACATATGTAGGTAAACTTTAAAGTAATTTTCACACAATCTCCTACTTGGGTCACATAATTCTAAAATTATACATTATTTTGTTGTAAGAGCACACAGTCGATATAAAGATTTATAACTGATATCTCTAAGAAAATCTTGTCCATTTAAATCATCAAACAGAGTATGGATTCAATATTACTACAAGATTGATTCGTCATTAAGGCTACAATTATTTCAACATTATGATACAAGGTTTGGATGGCTTTTAAAGAAAAATATGTAAAACTTGTTTTATGCAAAATATTAATAAGAATACCATTGTAGGGGAAGTATAATTAGAGAATCACTTAAGAATTTATAACCGCAATCGATAATAATATAACATCACTTAACTTACACCAACACCACAAAATTATCAGTTTCATCATCACAAATAGATATAGGCTCATAATCAATGGGTACGATGCCTTAATCGATAAGGGCACTACCTAAATTGATAAAGACACTAAATGACCTGATATATAAGACACTAAGCAATAGAAATTATGATACCATCATAATCGGCAGAAGCAATCACGACCAATGACACCTCAAAAATGTGAAAAAAAGTAACACTTCTCATGATCGGAAGACCAATACAAGGGACACACTGATGGCCAAGGTATGACTAATAACTATTTTATTCTGATTTGACTATTAAATCTCAAATGAGATGATTTAGGCAGAACTCGTGGGAATCGATGGATTCGTTCGAAAGTCAAGTATTTTAGGATCCTTAAGGGTACTGGAGTAGTAGAGGCTAGAGATAAAGGTTGTTAGAATTCCACGTTAACCTTACTACTATGGGAGTAAAAAGCACCATCAACCACGATGATCGTGACCCCACACAAAACCATAACTTACATTTTTGTACCCAACAATGAGCCTATTAGAATCACACCAACTGATCTTTTCCCTAAATAATTGTGATAGCAGTACATGAAAGCCAACCGACAAACGAATTTTATCGACAACTTTATTAGACCTGCCCCTTGATAATGTATCACTGGACTTAATATCAACCACATATCATTAATGAAAATTGTCATTTGTTTGTCAGGTCAAAATTCATGGATAAGATCTTTCCAAAAACATTTATATAAAGGTCAACTCCCCCATTAAGTTCCATTAGTTAGCACATAATTGCACCTACCTCGTACCTCTTTGAGAGAACCATAAAAAATAATCCATGTATCTTTATTAAAATTATGCACAACACCAAATATATGTATCCATCCCATCATAATAGCACTCACAGTTCTGACCTAACCTCTAAACCAATCATGAGTCCCCCATAAACCCTTAGGGAATGCTTGTTAACACTAACTTTCTATGGAAAATACATATTTTCTGGTGGTTTTCCATTTATTCTAATGTTTGATACCAAAAAATTTCCATGGAATATATTCCTTAAATAGAGGTCATGTGACCATATTTTCCACATATTTGTGGAAAACATTCCTAATATACCCTTATTTTTTTATTTCCCATGGAAAATCATAAACGATTTTGATTTTGATCATTATAAATTTTCAAATTTATCATGTCTCTCCCTCTCTCCATTTCAAGCAGGTAAACCTCATCCCAACTTTCTCTTTATCCATTTCATCGACTTTTTCCTCACCAATTCTATCTCTTCTATCTTTATCGCACCTCATGTCAAAAAAATTCAAAATTTCAACCGAAATTGATCACATCAACTAATTTTCAAGTATGGACTTATGCTTTTGTTAACATTTACAATTTTTAGAGTTTGTATGGTATTTATATGCTAATTTTGTGTAAATTCAGAATGAATAAGTATATCCATAATTTTTAGGGTTTATATAGGCCCAGTTTGGTTGCGCAAATTGTTTGATTATGTAAATTGTTTCATTGTGAATTAGTGAATTATAAATGAGTGAATTTGAAATGAGTTAAATCCAATTTTACATGATGTTTGCTAATTTGAAATTAATGTTAAGGTTCTATGAAAAAAATATAAAAACAAATCAAGAGAGAGGGGGAGAGAGGGAGAGGGGGAGAGGAAGAGGAAGGGGGAGAGGGGACATGCACTTAATGTGACTTCTATTTCAAATGGATTCATTTCACATTTTTTGTGAAATGATCCAATTTTATATTTTGCACATGAGCTCAAATAGGACAATTAATGAATCATTTCATTAATGAAACCAAACACAATTAATGAGTCAATTTGTAAATGGGACAATTTATTAATGATACAATTTACAATTTTGGGACAACCAAACAGGGCCATAGTGTTTACATAATAGATTCAACACATATAATCACGTTTTTTGGTTATGAGTTTAGAATCAATACATATAAGAACATTTTTTAGGGTTTTATGGATTTTTTATGATATTTATTATTGTGAGTATATATTCAACAAGTCCACACATAATTTTTTATTTTGAGTTCAGTTTCAACACATATAAGAATAACTTTTAGGATTTTTATGATATTTTCTATTGTGAGTAGATATTCAACAAGTTTATGTTGTTAATGTGGTTATGATTTCAGATTTAACAAGTATATGCACATTTTTTAGGGTTTATATGATGTTTGTCTTGCTTGTTTAATAAATTTGGGCATTTTCATATTGTTGATGGCATTTTATAAGATTGTTGTTGATTTCAATGTTCGTTTTATTGTGAGAATAATATGCTTCATTTCCTTGAAGTTTAAAATGTCCAAACAATGGTTTGATTTTTGATAATAATATGTTTCATATTATTAAAGCTGAAAATGTGCAAATAATGGTTCAATTTTTTATTTTTGTTTGCTCTTGTTTTAATTCAGGTGTTGAATGGTTTTGTGTTGTTTTTAATTATACGAGTGTGTTTATATACACATTAGACCCTCTTAACTTTATTTTAATAGTGTGTAAAATGGTGGGTGAATATGACTTAGGCCCACACATACTGGCAGGTGGTTTTTGGATGTTAGTTATTCAAGCGATAATAATTTACCACAATAATAGTAATCGCCACCTCACTAGAGATCCTTGTAGAATTTGGGGTCTTCATAGAGAAGTATTATATCATGAAATGTTTGGCTCAAGTGATAGGATGTGTGAAACGTCCCGAATATTTTATTTTGTACCCCTTTATTCTTGTTTTAGCCCCCTCATGTACGTTAATTCCTATATTTATTCTCATTAACTAGAAAACCTCTATTATTTATGTTTATATTCTTTTTTAGGGATAATTGAGCTTTTGTAGGTGTTATGCGTGCACAGGGCAAAGTTAGATGCGTTTCGGGAAAGTTTCATAGCAAGATGCAACTTTAAGGGCAATTTGGTCTTTTTAAATTCCCTATGTTGTATGGTATAAAAGTACCAACATGTATATCTTCAAACTATCTTCACTTGGCCGCCAACCGTGCGTCATTATGATCCCGAATGAGGAAGTTATGGTCATTTTCAAAAAGTTTCGGCATATTCTGCATTTTTAAGGATAATTTAGTAATTGTATGCAGGATAATTTTTAGTGTTTAAAAGAACCACCATGTATACAATTGAATTATCTTCGCATGGGTTCTGATCGTTCATCATTCTAAGTCCGTATGAAGATTTATGGCCTTTTTCGTATGACGTGTCAGAATTAGATCGGAGTAGGATTGGGACTGCCAGGATCCAAATCGATTTGAAATTTGCCCAAATCAATTCGAAATGCCAAAAAAATCGTAAATTTCTTTTTTCTTTATTTGTGTGGTGGGTATTTAGGGAAAAACTTTTCCTTAAGTTAGGACATCATTTTACACTTCTTAGATCAGATTTTATTGCTTTGGTGGGGAGCTTTCCCTCTCCTCTCTCTTTGGGTTTATACACATTTATGTATTTACCTTTTACTATTCATTGTCTTCTCCGCTTAATATATGCTTTTCTTTGTTGTTTTCTTGCTTTATTTCTTACTTCCATGCTTAAATAGTTAGTTATAGTTTGTTAATTCTTGTTATCATTTACTTAATTTGTTGTTTAATTAGTTTAAGCCATGTATTGTAGCTACTTTAAGGGGTTGGGTCATGTTTCCGCCATTGATGGGTGTTGAGCTCTAAAATTTAGGTTTCGGGTAAAATTGTGTTTAATTGAAACCGCCTGTATTAAAGTTCGAATGTTATGCGTTTAACTTTCTTTGTCACACAACGTTAGTTTTTATTGCGATATTCCAATTTTAATCTACGTGTGACCATATTTTATTGAATGTTTTATCTCGCATTTTTGGATTAAATTCCTTTATGAATGATGTTTATAATTAATTGAATATGCTCGATTAAATATTTTTGAACCAAAATTCTAATTACGCGTGTTTTGCCCATGGCGGGGATGTGACTTTACCCTCATTTTATTATTTTTATATACCATAGTTAACTTCTTATTTTTCCGTTTTCCCTTTTTACACCCATCACCTTTTACACTTTTATTTTAGAAGTGATAAATCAATTAAAGTCTATCAAATATTCACTGTGGATTTTCGATACCCGAACTTACCGTTATACTTACAAAGTAAGTGCAGTTTGAGTTTAGGTTTTTTGCATTGAGGCGGTGAATCGAAAACAACGACCAATGTCAGTAATGCGGACGCACAACTCTTCTTCTCCATCAATGTGCCACGAGCTACTTTGGAGAAAATGGGTACATTCCATAGGTTGTATGCTCGATTACACACATATGGGTTGGTCGATATTAAGTAGATATTTTTCTAAATATGGTGGTCCACAATCATTGCAATTAATTATAAATTTTCATATTTTTTTAACTGGACAAACAGTTAGCTACTATTCCCATAGAGTATTAAATGCTTGCCTTGCACTCTATAGAGATGTTGTCACGAATGTTATCGCTAATAATTATCCTTATGATAAAAGCAACATCTGTGACCGGTATCCTTACTTTGTGTTCAATTACTTGATAATTTATACCATCTATATTAATTAGAGTGCATATGTATATATTTTTGTCAGAAAATAAATATATGGCATTTAGGATGTTGTTGGTGCGATAGACAACACTCATATTGCTGTAAATGTTCCACTTGATGAACAAGCTAGTTATCGCAACCAAAAAGGAGCAATATCTCAAAATGTTTTAGTGTCATTTATATTTGATATGAGGTTTACATATGTCTTTAATGGTTGGGAGGGATCTTCCCACGATGGTCGATTATTGAGTCATGTGATATAGAGTCAAGGACATAGGTTGACGCTACCTATGGGTATGTCTAAGTTCTACCATTTTTCCATATCTTGTAACAACACATATGTAAAAAAAATTAATGCACATATCAAATAATTTGTTGATAGGTAATTATTATCTTGTCGATGTTGGATTCCCATTGGTTCTAGGATTTCTCGCAATGTATCGCATGACACGTTATCATCAGAGAGACATTGAGGGCCACCTTCCCAAAAGTTATAAGGAGTTATTCAACTCTCGACATTACAATCTCTGAAATGTTGTCAATATAATCATTTGTTTAGTGTAAAAAAAATATTTGCCTACCCTAGGCATCAACTATTCCATGGCATTGATACATAAGAAAATATTGGCCTTGATTATTGTGCTCTACACAATTTCATTCGTATTTATGACATGGATGATCATTCTAGTGAAAATGAACTTAACCCCCCCCCCCCCCCACACACACACACACACCCACACATACACACACACCTTTGGATATACCAGAATTTGCATCCCCTAATTCACATATCACTTTGGCTATTAAATCTTCATGGACTACACGTAGGGATGCCATGGAAAATGTAATGTGGACGAATATGATCTTAATACTGACATTGCGGTTTACTTTTATTAAGATAAATTAGTTTGTACTTTGAGGTGCAAGTTGTTTGTACTGGTTGTAACTTCAAAATGTCTGTTTAAACCTCTTTCTATGAATATCCATACATAATAACTTTGGTTATGTTTTAATGTATATCAAAAATTGTTAAAATTTTTATTTTGTTGTTATGTCCCCTGTTATAATATTTTCCCCCTGTTGCATTATGTTGTTGTGTCCCTTATAACAGCAGTTTGTCTTCAAACTGATTTTACATTGATTTTTACATAGGATGGTTTTACACTAATTTTACATTGATTTTAAAGGCAACAATGTGTGTACCACGGGGTCAGATTTCACTAAAGACACTAACTCTGTGTATAAAAGCTAAACCTCATTAACCACCTCACTCACAAAGAGTAAAAAACACTCTCTGTTATTTCTTAAGCTTGTTTAGCAGTGGGTTTCCACCTTTAAGAAAATTACCTATTGGAATATAAGGCCTACCCTAAAATAAGTATTACCCTTTTTACCAACATTGATGAGCGTGAATTTAACACCAAGACCTTGCAACTCTTTGATCCTAAGTTTAGCTTTTTTGATAATTGCATTGTTGAAACCACCATAATGACCTCTATCTCTTGAGATGACAACTAAGGCCATTTTCTTAATTTTCCTAACATTGGTGAGTGGGGAATCTATGTCTTTGGTTTGGAGTTTTTCATATTTGTTGTAGAGAACTTTAATAAGTGTTTCCGAAAAAGGTCTCACATTGACAACATATTCTTGGTCTCTTATGACTTTGTCGACACCCACTAGTTTTATAGTTTCTATAATTTTTTAGGTGTTTTTAATTGAGCCTATACAGTCTCTAAACTCACGGAGATTGCAATGGATTTGAGTTAGTGAGGGGGATTTAGTAGAGGGGGTGAATTGTGGGTGGGGAGTTAAAATGGGTTAAGGATGAACCTTCTTGAGATTACTATTGCACTTTTATCCCATTAATGAAAATAATGATGTCATCAATAAAACTTATATGGGAAATGAGTTTACAACCTTGAGGGAATTACTGTCAAACTAATATGTGCATAATATTGTCAAAACTAATATGTGGAGTTTTCGTGTGATATCAAATAGTTTCCTATGGCATCAAAAAAATAAAAAATAAGTCTAGAGAGTTTTCGTGTACCATGAACCAACACGCTTTCTATCCATGAACCAAAACAAGAGGAAGCCATTCAATTGTCTTTTGACAATGGTATCCATATAAAAAAGTCTCAATTATGTTGGACAGAAAACATAGATGAGATAATGTTAAGCACGCTTCTGCAAGAAGTACTCAATGGACCTAGGATAGCTGATAATGGATTCACTGAAACCCACATCTTGAAGGTTGTCACTCGAGTACGTGAGGAATGTCACGTGACTATTGTTGAAAATAACGTGAGATTTTGACTGAAAACAATGAAACAACTTTGGCAAGATATCTGTGAATTGATCAATGTGAGTGGAATATATATTAAATCACAATGGAGCCATTTGTGTGGCAAGAATATTAAGGTGAGTTAAATAGTTTTTCAGTTCCTGAAATGTGATAATTTGTGCTGAAATTTACTATTTAATGTTGATATTTGTGGTTTTATGTTGAAATTTACTATTTAATGCTGAAATTTGTCTTTTGGTTGCTGAAATTTGTTATTCGGTGCATTATAGGGCAAACCCAAAAGTTATAAGTTTAAAGGTAAGGTATACGTCATATCCTCGACTTTGAGACCCTTTTTGGCCATGATACAACAATATGCGATCAGGCGGTGATGGGTCATGACATTCTCCAAATGAGTGCTATGTTGAATATTTATTTTATTTTAATCAGCATATCGATATATTTTTATTTATTTTATATTTTTTGAAAACCTAGGTTTTGTTAACTTGTCTACGGATGAAAATGAGGTGGAAGAAAATCCACTAACAAGTCCTTTAATCACGTCTGAGCGAACAAAAAAAAATAGTAGGCACAGCATCTCTTCATAGACCTGTTATGGAAGACTCTAATGTTCTTGCTATCATTGTCAAGTCCTCAAAGAAGTTCGCCATTGCTATGGAAGCTTGCGCAAAAACCATGGCCACACACTCAAATCAAGTTCACAGTAATTGGCAAGAAATAATTGATAAGTTTAACGCAATTGACATAAGTAGGGATGATATTTTGTATCTCATGGTACTTTTTTAGAAACACAATGCATTGGGACGTGTGTTTCTTAGCATTGTTAATGATGACTTTAGGCGTGGTCGGGAGTGCAACAAACTAGAGCAGAGTCCTCCCGATGGTTCTCATTAAAAATTGTTACGCAGATAACATTAAAACTTTGTTATGCTCGACAGATAATTTCTTTTGTTAATACTTCTTTTTACTTTTAATTGGTGTAGTACCATTATAAATCCTCATTATTAGTTTTTAGCATTAAGTTTTACGACATTAGTCCTATGTTACTTACATGAATCAAAACTTATTATGCTTAATGGATAATTGTTCTTGTTAATATTTCCTTTTATTTTGAATTCGTAAATTGATGTAGTGTCATTAGAAATTCTTATTATATCTAGAATTATGTATCTAGAATTAATATTGCAGTTTTGATAAATACTTAAAAAAATATATTTAGTCCTATGTTACTTACATGAATTAAAACTTGTTATGCTTAATGGATAATTGTTCTTGTTAATATTTCCTTTTATTTTGAATTCGTAAATTGGTGTAGTATCATTAGACATTCTTATTATATCTAGAATTATTTATCTAGAATTAATATTGCGATTTTGATAAATACTTAAAAAAATATATTTCATTAAAGTAGCTTGAAAAAATATTTTTCCAATAAGAAATGAAAAGTTTCATGGCAACTATCCATTGCAAATATTTGCAATAAAAATATATCAAACATTTCCAAGGAAAATAGCCATTTTCTAGGTTGAAAAATATTGTCAAAAAAACATCAAAAGTTCAAAATATAGTATTTTGTAGCTTGAAAATAGTGGCAATCAAACATAAAAACATGGAAGATATAGTATTTTCAAGGTGAAAAATATTGGCAATCAAACACAAAAATATGTAAAAAATAGTATGTTCCAACTGAAAAATAATTGCAATCAAACAACACACTATTTTTTTCCAAGGAAAATATTTCCAAATAAAACAATTCCATGGAAATTGAATCTTTTCCATGCTTTTCCATCTTTGTTACCAAACGCATCCTTAGTGTTTTACGTTGCAAACTAAGTTTTACTCTCTGAAAGATTGTACTTACACTCTCACTTTCCTCCCCCATCAACGTTTTAAGGTCCACTATTATCATTTATTATTGTTACTTATTATCTTTCGATTGTTTCTATTGACATTTACTTCTTAACATCCCACCTCCCTCTGGTCAAGATCTATCATAGATGGGTTACGCCACAATCCTTGATGGAAAATCTCAATAATCATGTTCAACTCCCCTATAACCGCATCCAGTGAATTAGGTATACTTATATTAACTTAAAGGGGGTGCTTGTAAAAATTATGATAATGTGGATTGTCAATAATGATCCCATTATTGACAACCCACTTTGATCTATCAATTTAAATAGAGTAACAATGTAATTAATCAACTAGTCTTTTGTAGAATGAAGAAGAAAATAGTACATATACTGTAACGGTGGTATCACACTCTAATAAGGCACACGCCTTTCTGGTGGTTGCCATTAAATTAGGACATATGTCCCTCTATATGAGGGAGTACAAGTTTTTGGCCCTATTTTTAAAATACAGTTGTAATCAAGCCCAAGTTATTATTTTTTAGTTTTTGGTCATGTTTTAATAAAAATGGAGCACATGTCATTCTCGGTAGAAATGCCGAGGGGAAGTTAGAAATGGCTATGGACAGGTTGGTGTGGTTATAATATTAATACAACTTAAGAAAATACATGGGATGGAAACCACCAAATATCTACAAATGGGACTAAAGCCTAACTATGTATATAATATAAAGTGTGTTGATGAAAAAGGATCCTCCACATTAAGGGGTTATAGTCTTAGGTTCGTTCTCTATCACTACAATGTTGTCTTACACTAAGCCGATGATATTTTATGTCGAGAAGACGAGTTGCATCTATGGTGAGAAGAGGGACTTCTTGGAACTTTGAATGAGACGAGACATACCATTTATGTATAGAGATGAGGCAATCCTCTTAAACCAAGATGTATTGAATGATGATTTGTTCTCTTCGAGTAATAAGTGGTGAATATGTTACACATAAGGTTAAGCCGAGGGCTTATTGTGATGGAATAATCAATTAATAAGAAGGGATCTAAGTTTATATATATATATATAGTAGGAGGGTGTTTTGCTATTAACCTTCTTATCCCTACTTATCAAAGTAATCAAAAGGTCTACAATTTTCCACGTGTAAAATCTAATGGTCATCATGTAACCACACCTTGGGAATACACTACACATTCTTTAGGGAAAAAAAGTATGCTCCGCCGAACAGGTCTAAAAACAAGGATATCTCCCTCTCTCTACTCCTCCTAACACAAACCCTCCCCCTTGGCATCTCACACCACTTTTGGCTCTCCCACGTCGCCACCCTATGATCCACCACGCCTGGCTCTACGTCCCCCTTTGCCTCTCACACGTGCACTTGTATGTTCTCAACCTTACACACACACACACACTCGCACCCACACACACTAGTGCACACACATACACATTAGCGTACACACATACGCACATATTATTTGCATCCATATTTTCGATTGAAATCATTTATTATTTGCATTTATTTTTCTAGCATGAATCATTTATTATTAGCATTAACGGGCTTTTACTCCTGATTTTTTTAAAATGCATTTTGGTAAGATATATTTTTTGGGTCTGTTTTGTTATTTGAAATCAGGTTTTCATCTCATCTCATTTTATGATTTTGATTGTCGAGTTTCGGACTTATTTGAAATTAAATGATTATATTATTTGCATCCATTTTTTGGATTGAAATCATTTATTATTTGCATCTATTTTTTTTCCATGAGGTATCATTCATTATTAGCATCAACTGGCTTTTACTACTGATTTTTTTTAAATGATTTTTCGTAAGATATATTTTTTGGGTTTGTTATGTTATTTGAAATCAGGTTTTCAACTCATCTCATTTTACGATTTTTAATGGGACCTAAGGACGGTCAAGTTAGTTGACTTGGACATGGATAACACATCTACATTTTCCAACGTAAGTAAAAAAAACTCTCTCCAAAAAATAGACTTCTTAGTTTCTACCTATTTATTTCTATTTAAGGGCTTTCATAGAATTTACGTTCCTTTTCTTCACAGATTCAAGGCTTGCATAGGATCAACACTAGTATTATAATCTGCGATGAATCAAAACTTGAGATGATTCTTAAAGTGGTAATATCCACACAAAAATTTACATTTGCTACCCAACTCTTTACATTAATTATTTTTTTCAGAAGAGAAAACGCACGGAGCAAGTTTGGGATAAAAAGAAGGGAAAAGGGGAAGAAAACGAACCCCCCACCACGGTGTGTTCTTTTTTATTTTGCATTTTTTTCATTATTTAACAATTTATTGTTTGCTTACATTTCTAATCTACTTTACTCAATGTGCCGAGACTTCCCTCCCACTTTTGTCTGTGCCTTGGCTCTAAGACGGTGACTTGATCGAGAAAGAGCACAAAGGTTGCCTCTTAATCCCAGTAATTATTCTAATCAACCATCCACTTCAAAAAGCACTAATGGGTGGGGAATTAGGAATTTGGTAACTCCACAACATCCTAATCCATCCACTTCTACATTACTGCACACCCCTCTACAACAGTGTTGCCCTCTTCGTGATCGCACCCTGCTCTCAGACATTGGCCTTACAATTGATACTCCAATCGTATTAATTCTTCCCCATTTACTTAATTTATCAATTGCATTGTTGTCTTATCTTTCTAATTAATTTTACTCAATGTTCTATGCCCATGCACTTGCTCAAAGACAACGACGTAATCGAGAAAGAGCATAAAGGTTGCAACTTGATCCCAATAGATGTCCTAATCAACTATACACTTCGACTCGCTCAACACCATTAAATTTTTCATGTGAAAGCACTCTAAGATGGGTAAATAGGAATTTGGTAACCCCAGAACATCCTAATCTGCTAACTCTTACGATGTCGCCTCCCCCTCAACAACAATGTTGCCCAGTTATGCAACAGTCTTGCGACACTGCTGTTTTGTCCCCTGTTGTTCTTCTTAGAAATTTGAGCGTAGATTTTGATGCTACTATCATTTTTGCTACCAACCATGAACACATTGGTAGTGTATCTGAAGATTCACAGTCTTTTCCTACCCCACTACTGATAGATTTGGTGAACAATGCTCCAACTGGATCATCGGGAGTATTCGTGTTTCCTTCTATAATTGGGTATAACATCATTTTTACTTTCATATTTTAATGACATGTATGGATGGTTTTAACTCAATTTATTTCTCCATTTCAGGTCAAGAAGGCGAGTCCTCACAAACCACGCGGGTTGTAGAAGAACGGGGCAGTTAGACTTTCATTCGAAAGACAAGAGTTGGGACCTATGAATGTTAATTGCCCTCATTGTAATGCCTTACACTGGATGGATGAAAGGTTAACAACTTTGCCTATAATACAACCATTTTCTAGGAAGTGTTGTTTACAAGGCCAAATCATATTGTCGCCCTTAGGGAACCCCTACTAAAATAAAACTTCTTTTTATGGCAATGATGACCAATCTAGGTCTTTTCGTGCTTACACAAGAAAGTATAATGCAACTAGTGCATTTACAGGTTTAGGTGTGTGAATGAATGACTGACTCCTCTCGGGGAGGGGTCCCATGAGTTTTACAATATATGGTGAGCACACCATTGCACTGGATTTTTATTGTCAAATGAGGGTCATGAATGAAATGCCACATATACTCAATTTTACATTTATGATTCAGGTGCAGCTTTAGATATTCGACACCATAGGAATCCACATTTGAGGAGGGATGTCCTTAACACAATACAGCAATGTTTGTTGTCGGATAATGAATTCACTTCTAAATACCGTGAATCCTTATCTATTTTGTATCATTTGGATAGAATGGGGCAAGACTTACCTTTTTATCTTCATTATAGTTCTTCAAAGGATCGTCAAACGCATAACTTGCCATCATTTGATGAGATTGTTATTATTTTATCAAGGGATGGTTTAAACATTAGTGGAATGCATGAAATTATTATTCATCTCAAAGGCGGCAATGAGTTGATTCAAATTAAAGAGCGTCAGCCAGCATATTTGCCTTCGCATTACGTGACATTATTGTGCAGAATTTCCAAGATTAGGAGAAAATCCCACCCTTTTTGAAACTATTTTGGGTTGTATGGTACATGGACCTTGCGAAGTTCGGTCTCCTGGAGCCGATTGTATAGAACATGGTAAATTCACAGCGAAATACCCGAGAGAGTTTTGTGACACTACCACTATGGATAAAGATGGGTACCCAGTATATCAACGTTATAATGATGGCCAAGTCTTTACTGTTGGGAACAAGAAGCAGGTTGATAATTGAGATGTTGTGCCGTGCAATCCCTATTTAAGTTGGATGTTCAATTGACACATTAATGTCAAAGTTTGTGCCAAGCTTAGATACGTCAAGTACATTCACAAATATATATACAAGGGATTTGATCGCATCATTATTGTCTTAGGAGGTATTGATGAAATTTAGCAATACTTAGATGCTAGGTATATTGATCCCCTTGAAGAGGGGCTTGGCAAATATTTGTCAATCCAATACATCAGGAGAAACCATCTGTTACGTGATTGGATCTTCACCTCGCAGGAATGCATCATGTTGTTTTCAATCCAAGTGAGTTGATGGATGAAATAATTCGTTGGGGTTCGACTCAAAAGACTTCTTTAACTGCATTTTTTGCATATTGTGCTTCCAATAAAGAAGTATTTATCAAGAATTCCACAACACTATTGATGGGACAAGGAATCTAAGAGCTGGACAAAGCAAAGTTCAAAATGGGGTTTTGCAATTTGAAGAATGTACTTTACTAGCTCGAGCTTAAGAGAAAGGTTTTATTTGAGATTGCTTCTTACTGTTAAAAATGGACCTTAATCATTTGAGTGCTTACGAACTGTAAATAATGTCTTGCACGATTCTTTAAAGTCAGTGTTGATGTAAAAAATTAGATAGCTCTAATTATTCAATCACATATAAATAAAATGAAACAAAGATTTTTAAAGTGGTTCGGCCTTATAAGAATGGCCTACGTCCACTGTTATGTTATTGCTGAGTGTTTGGGAATTCTCGAGTATATGTTCTCTTAAGAAATTCCGGTCCCTTTGAATGAGGGTGATACAAGGTATTTATAGCCCTTAGGCTGTACATGAAAGGGTTGATACATTAAATGATATACATATGAAATGGTAATACATTTAATGCAGCGTGTGCGTCAAGATGATAAACATTCAATGAATAATTGAACTGTTGATTATCTGGCAGTTAATGCTACGGCCGAGATGCAGTTCGGACCGCCTTAGTTGCTCGTTGATCAGGAGTTCCTCGGAGCGCTAGTGTACCTCGGAGTGCTGAAGTTCCTCGGTGTATCCTCGTTTCTCGGAGAGAACATGAGTTGGTCGGGGAAATGAAACTACCTCGGTATTATTGTGCCAAGTAGATTGACACGTGTCTTCATATTATTCGTCCATATCAGCATATTAATTTTGGTATCAACAGAAGCCCCCAATGTTTCATATTTAGAACTTTGAGGAGTATGGAACATTCTTTCTCGGTATATAGCGATATTAAATGACTTTCCTGGGTTTTAGGATCCTTTTCTTCATATTTGAATTTCTTTCAAATTCACAGAATCCGCCTTTTTCGAATTTTTATGAGTGCTTCGATCTTCGTGCATTTTTGTCCTTTTAGCCGCCGGTGGCGTATTAGTTTCTTTTGTGTAATCATTTCCTTCGCAGCTTCCCAAGGTAAAGTATTTAAACTTCTTAGGTAACCATACCGTCTTCTACCTTTTCCAATTTTCTGCATTCAAGCTTTCTGTTCTCTCTCTCTTCCTTGTGCATTCATCTTTTCCTGTAAGATTCTCTTCTTTTCTTCTGTATTTCTTTTATTCACTATGGTTTATATTGAGGAGTCTATTGAGAAATTTCGTTTCGATTTTTCCATTCCTTCCTGGGTAACTCTGGAGGTTCTTTCTGAGCCTTTAGATTATTTTCGATTGGCTGAGGGACATTGGTTCCCCAGTCTATTCATTGCTGAATGTGGATTTTCTTTTCCGCCAAATCCCTTATGCTTAGAGTTCTGTCAATACTTTGACGTTGTTCCTGCAAAAATAGCCCCCAATTCATGGAGAATAATTAATGGGGTGTATAAATTAAATCTAACTCATGGAACTCGTATAGGGATTCCTGATATTATGTATTGCTATAGATGGGCTATTTTAGATAATGTTTATTAGTTAAAAACTAGGTTTTTAAATAGGGCTCTTGTAGTTAACCTCCCTGATGCAAATAGAGATTATTTTGAACATGGGGTGGTGATTAAAAATTGGCAATATGCCCCCTTGGTTGGAGATGCAGTATACCAGGGTCCTAAATGACCCCCATATGGCAATGGGATAGGTTTATTCTTATTTTCCTTTACTTATGAAATTATGCTTTTATCATATTTGACAAAATGTATGACTGATATTTCATTATGTATTTATTTGCAGTTGATAGTAAAAGAAAAACTCCAAAAGAGTCAGAGGTTAATATTAAGCATCTGAAACTTATCTGGGGTTTGCATAAGAACGTTGCAGACGAGCACATCAGGTCTGCATCATATTTGCTACAGTATAGGAGCTATACGACTTCTTATACTGCTCGTCCTGTGATTAGATCTGTTGAGCCAGCTTCAACTCCAGAGGATTCTTCTTCAGATTCTCACATCCCTTTAAGTCAAAGAATGGGCAAGAAAAGAGCTCCCCCTGCTCTATTTAATGACACTACTTCTGCTGCTGAAGCCAAGAAAAGCAAAATTGATGTCCCAGAGGGGACTAAGAAGGTGGATGTTGCGCCTTCCAAAGCTACCGAGAAGCCCCCAGTGGCTCCGAGCAAGAAAATTGCTCCTGTGGAGATGACTGCTATCTCTCCGACCAAGAGCTCTTCCTTGGTTGAAATTGCTGAAGTTCCTTTTAGGAGATTGAGGAAATCGTCCTCAGTCAATTTGGCTGAAACTGCCAATCTAACTGAAACCATCTCTTCTCTACCAGCTGGTGGTGTTGGTGTTCCAACCATCATTCCTCCGAGCTCTGCCATGAGCTCGGTAAAAACTTGGATCATACCCGAGGTCCAAGGAATTGATGAAAAGATTTCTAGGGATATGCTGACATCCCTTGCTACCCGTCACCTTGCTTCAGTAAATTTCTCACACTCTGAATTTCCTTTCTTTCTTTGAATACTTGTATTTTTGTACTGACCTATCACTTTTTCCTTTGTTTAGCTGGTGAATTGTTTTAACAATATCGTGAAGAAAGATGAAGCAATTAAAGCTTCCAGCTCCTCGTCGGGGGTAGAGGATGCTCTGCTGGGTTTGACCCAATCCTTGAAAGATTCTCGTCAGCAGTATAGTGAAGACAAAGCTGTTTGGGAGAAAAAGTTGTCTATAGTTGAAGCTGAGAAGGTGAAGTTGGCTGAGACCTCCAAGAGTTTGGAGAGTAAGGTGAAAAGTTTAGAGATTGAGCATCAAAAATATGACGACAAGCTCAAGAACCTTGGAGAACTTGAAGATAAGCTGAAGAAGGCAGAGGAAGAGTTGTCCGTCCTGCGAGATGTAAAGCGCCAAAAAGAAGAATTGGATGTGAAGTTAAAGACTGCCGAGGATCTTCTATCCGAGAAGCTCTCCTCGGAGAAATTGAAAAGAAAGCTCACAGTTAAAAAATCCTTCAGCGCTGGCTGGGATAAAGGATGGGACAAAGGGATTGCTGCGATGACATCCCAAGTACAATACAGGAAGTTGAAATACTTCCGAGATGGCTGGGTAGCTGCCCTGCAGGAATTAAAGATCAAAGACGACTCTGGGCTATTCCAGCTACACCTCCCTGGTCCTCCCCCACCAATTGTAGAAGAAGAAGAAGATGAGCCTATCTCTGATGAATCTTCCATGGCCATAGGTGATCAAGTCCCTGCATCTCTACCTTCTGCCAACGAGGACATTTCTTCCATGCCTCCTCCTCCTAAGAAAATTTCAACTCTTGCTGATCAAGCTGCTGTTACCACCGAGCAACCAAGCTCCTCGTCCCAGCCTCCCGAGAAAGTCTTGGGAGACAAGGAAAAGGTGTGAAGTTGTTCGGTATCATTTCTATCTTTCATTATTTGTAATCAAACAATGTAATCTTTTTGTGATCTAATAAAATACATCTTTGTTCATCTCTGTTATTGATGATTTATTTTTGTTGACTGTTGTCTTCTTTTCATTATTAGTTTGTGGCTAGAATGGAACTGATATCTGCACATGATACAAAGCTAATGCAGCAATGCCATGAATATTATAAAGCTGGTCATACAAATTTGAGTGTATCAGAAATTGCTGACATCCTTGGCCATGATGCCTCAGAACAAGCAATTGAGGCTTATCGGTACTTGAAGGATTTACTTGATCGAGCTGTGGCCAACAATGTGGCCTATTATGACTTGATTGAGGAGCTTCATTATTCCTTAGAAGATCTACAACATCAACATAATGAATCAACTGCTTTGCTGCACAAGGAGTATAAAAATAGATATCAACAGCTTTCTTCTGAAGCCGGCCATAAAAAGATTCTTGTTGGATACGATGTTAGGGAGAGAACCCTAAAAGGTGAAGTTGAAGCCTGTAGGAAGATTGTTGAGTTACTGGAACAAGAGAACAATAATTTGCAGAAAAAGTTGGCACAGTATGAGTCTGCAGCTTCATCTTCCACTACTTTAATACCGATTACCGATGAGGGTTTCTCGTTCTTAGAGGTTGAGAATGCCAAATTAAGGCAAGCATTGGATACTCTGAGAAGATCTGGTATCTCCACTACTGCTCGGGGACGATGAAGAGGGTCTCATGGGCGAGGAAGAGCTGTTCAAAATGTTGTCGAGGAGCAAAATTCTCCACATGCTCGGAGTCGATCAAGAGTTCTCAGCCGTAATGTTGAAGAATCTCGTACTCTGTCAACATTGGAAACTCAAGCATACCAATTGAACGCCAAAGATCGGGCTTTATCTGAAATGTCCAAGAGAAATCTATCTTTGGAAGATCAACTTACTGCAACGAAGTCTGCTTTGAATGATAAAGATGTTTTTGCCAGGAACCTTCACGAGCAACTAGAGAGAATAACTTTCCAATTTCACAAACAACCTCGTGAGTTTTGGATGGAAGGATACAATGAATCCCTTTGTCACTTGGATGCTCGTCTTGAAAGTGCCAATAACGAAGGTTATAAACAAGGATGGTTGAACGCCCTGGGTGTGTTAAAGCTAAAGCAGGGCCATTTCTTATGGGATTATCATGCTCCGGGGCTACTAGACTTGCCTGTACCGCCTTATAAACTAGACATGGAGTGGATCCCAGCTCGTGCCATTCCTCGGATCTTAATTTCAAAATACCTTGGTGACTATAGTCTTCATTCTCAGATTGAATTATCTCGTCCCGAGCATCTCTTGGATACACCTTCTGTGATGAACGTCCGAATGCTCAGAGATATTAATTTCATTAATTCTCCTCTTTGCCTGGAGGATCCTCCTGCTGGCGAGGAGCCTGTTTCAAAAGCTAAAGGAAAGAAACCAATAGAATAGGTTTTTCAATGTAACAGTTAGCACATATATGTAGCTTGTAATTTATTTTGATTTTAATGAAAGTCTTTCATTTTCTGTTTGCAAATCTGTATTGCTATTGTTTTGTGTTTATCAAACATTTTTACATTTGTGCATATGTATCTGTTAAAAAGATAACAATATGGTGTTGTTCATCAACCAACTTAGTAATCAAAATTACAAGTATCAATGTTGTTCAATCACTTAATAATAAAGTAATGAGTATAAAATGTTTAAAATGCTTCCAACCAACCAAGGTTGTTAAATTGTGTTTGTCGACCAACTACAGTTGATGGGTTTTTATCTCCAATCAGCCATACTTGGTAAAAAAATTTCATAAAATGTGTCCGACCAACCAAGGTTGATAATTTATCCTTGTCGACCAATTACAGCTTTGATCACCGACCAACTATACTTGGTTCAGTTTGGAATTCTTGTATTTTCTGGAATGATTTTACCTTCCGACCAATATAAATTGGCATATTTTGTTTCTTAACCAGCCAAAATTGGCATTTTTAAGACTGTTGTTCTTGCCCTCTTACCAATCGGAGTAGGTCATGGGTTTGAACTATCGGGTTCTTTCGAACTATCTTGTCCATAAGCTCTTTTACCAACCGAAGTTGATCACGCAAGTGTACGCCTCCTAACCAAAGGAATATATCATTTGTTCTCGCTATTTTACCAACCGAAGTTGATCACGCTCGAACTATCAGGTTCTTTCAAACTATCTGTCCACTAGTTATCTTACCAACCGTAGTTGGTCACGCTAGTGTACGTCTCCTAACCAAAGGAGTATATCATTTGTTCTCGCCCTTTTACCAACCGGAGTTGGTCGTGGGTCTGAACTATCGTCTTCTTTTTGCTGTCGAGCAACGTAGTGTACAACACTAGTATTCCCCGAAAAACTTTCAAACAAAGGAGAGAAAAATGGTGAAAACATCATCGTTTTATTCATATTGATGGAACTGTTCTACATTTTACATCATTGATAATACTTGCAAAGGTGTTCAGCATTCCAAGCATTCTTGAATTCCTCTCCTTCTAGAGTTGCTATTCGGTAAGTTCCTGGTCGGACAACTTCTGTAACTCGGTAAGGTCCATGCCAGTTGGCTTCAAGCTTATTGTGCTTCTGAATGACCTTCTTTAGCACATAATCCCCTTCTTTTAAGTGGCATTTCTTCACCCTTTTGTTGTAGAACAGAGCTGTGCGTTGTTGGTAAGCAGCATTCCTAATGGCTGCCTCTTCTCTAACCTCCTCGAGCATGTCCAAATCTAATCTTCTCATCAAGTCACTGACTGGGGAATT
This sequence comes from Sambucus nigra, assembly GCA_949130495.1. Classification (NCBI taxonomy): domain Eukaryota; kingdom Viridiplantae; phylum Streptophyta; class Magnoliopsida; order Dipsacales; family Adoxaceae; genus Sambucus; species Sambucus nigra. Next base: position 724,655,286 of record OX422207.1, read on the forward strand.
GAAATTTAGCACTCTGTGTGTTGGGAGACCCAACTCGGCAGGTATTACAGCCTCACTTCCAAATGCCAGCATGTATGGTGATTCTCCAGTCGCTGCTCGGGGAGTTGTTCGGTAAGCCCACAATACTGATTGTAGCTCATTAATCCAATTAGCTTTATCTTCACTTAGCCTCTTCTTCAAACCATTTAGTAGTGTTCTGTTTGTCACCTCAGTCTGCCCATTGCTTTGAGGATGACCTGGTGCTGAATGGGTCTTCAGGATGTTTGATTGTTGACAATAGGCAGCAAACTCCTCGTTGTCGAATTGTGTTCCATGATCTGTGATGAAGGCATTAGGGAGGCCATATCGATAGATGATGTTCTTCCAAACGAACTGGTATACCTTCTCGTATGTCATATCAATAAGCGGCTCAGCTTCTACCCACTTAGTGAAATAGTCCACTGCAACGACGAGGTACTTGAATCTTCCTCGGGTGGTCGGCAGTGGTCCAACCAAATCAATTCCCCATATGGCAAATGGCCAAAGGGAAGTTATGGGTGTCAACAATGCTTGTGGAGTTCGTCGGATGGAGGAAAATCGTTGGCACTTGTCACATTTCTTAGCATAGGCTATACAATCAGCCCTCATCGTCGGCCAGTAGTATCCTTGAGTCATTACCCTTTGCAAAAGTGTTCGACCTGCTACATGAGCTCCACAAGACCCTTCATGAATCTCTTCAATCAATTCTTTCACTTCGGAGGGATGTACACATCTCTGCAAACCTGCCATAATTCCTCATCTATATAAAATACCATTAGTTAATACATACCGAGCAGCTTTATACTTCAATTTCTTGGCAGCGAGCTTATCCTCTGGTAACTCTCCCTCTTCAATATTTACCCTGATGGGATCCATCCAAGATGGTCCTAAATCAAGGGTAATAACATTCATCGTCATGTTTTCATCTATGCTACGACTTTCCAGTACTTCAATTGGTATTGTTCTTCACAGCTCGGTACGAGTAGCTGATGCTAGTCGGGCCAGTGCGTATGCTTGTGCATTCTCTATTCTGGGTATTCTGATCAACTGAATGGCATCAAATTGTGCCAATAATTCCATCACCTTTGCATGATACTTGACCATTAGTTCTCCTTTAACCGCATATGTTCCCATCATCTAATTCACAATCAATTGAGAATCACTGAATACCATCACTTGTTGTGCTTTCATAATCTTTGATAAATTAAGACTTGCTATCATGGCCTCATACTCAGCCTCATTATTGGAGGCTTTGAATTGGAATCGCAAAGCATATTCCATGTCAATCTCGTCTGGGGTGTTCAAAACAATTCCTGCCCCGCAACCTGCTATGCAAGATGAGCCATCTACATATAATCTCCATATGGGTAACCCGTCTTCAAATTTCTTATCTGACAGAGTTCCTCGGTGAAATATTTGTTGCTTCTTTTCATCCTTACCTGACACTTTTCGCTCCTCGTCGATCATCTCTTCTCGCTCCTTTACCAACCGGAGTTGGTCTAAGCTCGAAGTTGATGACCTTTCTTCATCCATAAGTCCTTTTACCAACCGGAGTTGGTCTGGATTTATGTCTGTTGATCCTGTAACATCCACAGGTTGGTCAGCGAGCAATTTTTGTTCCTCGGGGGTATCAGGATATGTAAACTCTGCTATAAAATCTGCTACAGCTTGCCCTTTCAATGATGATCTGGGCTCATACACAATATCATATTCACCGAGCTCTATTGCCCAGTACATCAATCTCCCTGACTTTTCTGGCTTATGAAGGGCTTGCCTCAGTGGCATGTCGGTATAAACGACGATAGTATGGGCCTGGAAATATGGCCTCATTCTTCTACTTGCTTTAATTAATGCCAATGCCAATTTCTCCAGCTTTGGGTACCTGATTTTCGCACCTCGGAAAGCCTTACTTGTGTAATAGATTGGTTTCTGGACTCCATTCTCCAATCTGATCAATGCTGAACTGACTGCATTCTCTGATACTGCCAGATACAAGTACAACTTCTCTCCTGTTATTGGCCTGGACAACAATGGATGTGCTCCCAAATACTTTTTCAAGTCTTGAAAGGCCTTCTCACATTCATCAGTCCACTCAAAAGTTTTTCGAAGTGTTTTAAAGAATGGTAGACATTTATCAGTTGCTCGAGACACAAATCTGTTGAGTGCTGCAACTCGTTCTATAAGGCTCTGCACTTCTTTCTTTGTTGTTGGAGATCACAACCCTAAAAGATCTTTGATCTTATCTGGATTTGCTTCAATGCCTCGCTGGTTGACAATGTACTCGAGAAACATTCCTTCTCGCACTCCAAATGTGCACTTCGTCGGGTTGAGTTTCATCTGGTGTTTATCCAGTTGATCAAATGTCTGAGCTAAGTCAACTAGATGATCTGCAGCTTTCTTGCTTTTCGTCAGCATATCATCGACATAGACTTCCATGTTGCAACTGATTTGTTCGGTGAAAACCTTGTTCATCAGCCGCTGGTATGTCGCTCCTGCATTTTTCAAACCAAAAGGCATAACATTATAGCAATAAGTTCCCCTAGGGGTAATAAAAGAAGTACTTTCCCTGTCTTCAGGTTTTATTTTGATCTGGTTGTAGCCAGAGTAAGCATCCATGAAGCTGGGCAGCTCATGTCCCGAGGTAGCATCCACTAGTTGATCAATTCTGGGCAATGGAAAATGATCCTTTGGGCATGCCTTGTTAAGATCGGTGAAATCAACACACATTCTCCATTTATTATTTTTCTTTTTTACCATCACCACTTTTGCCAACCAGTTTGGATACTTCACGTCTTCAATGAATTGGGATTTCTGGAGCTTCTCGACCTCCTCTTGTATAGCCTGATTCTTCTCGGGGCTAAATACCCTTCTTCTCTGCTTTACAGGCTTGATCTCCTTATTCACATTGAGCTCATGACATAAGAAGTTTGGATCTATTCCTGGCATGTCTTCATGACTCCACGCAAAATTTTTCTTCCTGTTTCTCAAGAAAGTTATCAACTCCTGTTTTATTGAAGCATCCAACGTAGAACCTATCTGGGTTACTCGTTCAGGGTGCTCGTCGTCCAGAATAATATTTTCTGTAGATTCCACCATCTGTCCTTTTACAAGTTGGGATTCATCTCGAGGATCCAGTGTTTCAATTTCTGTACCTTCATCCACCTGGTAGGTAGTAGTCTTTTTTCTTGAATCTTCAAGTTCCTCTTGCTCGGCAGACGAATAATAGCATTCCCGAGCTACTTTCTGATCACCTTTCACAACTCCTACTCCAAAATTTGTTGGGAATTTTAAGCACTGATGCACTGTAGATGGAACTGCTTCAAACTTCTTCAAACCAACTTTTCCCATGATGATGTTATAGGCTGACTGCACATTCTTATCCATCACAAAGAAGCGTATTCTTTCTGTTCGACAAGAAGGCCAAGTTCCAATGAATATATCCAACTTGATCGTCCCAAGTGGAAAAACTTTCTCGCCAGCAAAACCCAGGAGGGGTCTATGATAAGGTTCCAATTGAGATAATTTCAGATTCAAACTGTCAAAGCATGAATAGTACATGATGTCTGCCGAACTTCCATTGTCTACCAATACCCTTGAAATCACTACGTCCTTCATCCTCATTTTGATCACCAGAGGATAGTTGTGAGGATAAAGAGCACTTGCTAGGTCGTTTTTTGAAAAGCCAATGACCAGCTTCTCTTTGTTTACCTTCCTCGGAAGATCATCCTCGGCCAGATTTATTCGCTGAATATATGAACAAGCTTGAGCCTCTCTGAGGTAAGCTTTTCTTTCTGCAGTAAGGTCTCCTCCTCCTGCATCTCCTCCTGTAATGACATTACAATCAAATGACCCAAAACGTATAGAAAATACCTCTCGTTCTGGCTGTCTTGGTTTCTTGGGAAGGTCGGGGTCATCATCTGGATCATCTTCACGGTTTCTCTTCTTTTTCTCCTCTGCTCGACGAGGAGATCTAGATCTCTCACTAACTCGGTCATTATTTTTTCTTTCACCTCCCCGATTAACATATTTTGACAGCTTTCCTCTTCGGATGAGTGTTTCAATCTCGTTCTGAAGAGCTATGCAATTTTTGGTCATGTGACCATGATCTTTATGAAACTCGCAATATTTATCCTTGGTCCTCGAATCAGGGTCTGACTTCAGTTTCTTTGGCCATTTTACCTCCTCGTTGTTCTTGATTTCTTCCAAGACATGATGAATACCCATTTTCAAAGGAGTATAATTGCCATATTTCTTCAGGACTTCCCATGATGATTTATTATTTCTGGAGCGTTTATCACCGCCATTGCCCTTATGCTCTTTATTCTTAGACTTGTCGACTTCCACCTTGGTGTCTTTATCTATATTCTTCTTTGCAGCCATAGCTTCCTCGGCATTCATGATTTTGGCCGCTTTTGCCATCAGTTCTGACATAGTTTTAGGCGGATCTTTCGCCAAAGTATAATACAACTTATTAGGCAACAACCCACTCATCAAGGCGGTGATTGCTGTCTTTTCTTCGTAATCTATGACTTCCAGCTTCTCGTTATTGAAACGAGTTATGTAATCTCTAGTACTCTCACCAGATTTTTGTCTAACACTTAACAAGTGTGCTACTCGTTTTACTGGCTTTGCTCCAAAACAGAAATTGCCAATAAACAATTCGGCCAACTGAAAGAAAGTTGAAATCTTACCCCTAGGAAGATTGTTGTACCATATCTGGGCAGCTCCAGTAAGAGTTCCTGAGAACGCTCTGCATCTCATCTTGTCGGCAGCAGCTTGATATTTCTCTATATGAAGAACAGGATCTGTCTTTCCATCATATATGGGGGTCACTACAGGTGCTTTGAACTTTGACGGTGTAGGAAAATTCACAATGGCCTGTACAAAAGGTGTTCCTCGAACAAAAGTTCATTGTAGGGGGTTCTTTGCTTTGTCCATTTCTCCCAATTTATCCTCCAACCGTTGGAGAGATCCTTTCCACGCTTCATTTCCTTCCTCGGGCCTATTGGTTCAAGTAATTGATCGTTCTGAGGTAGATTCTTGAGATCTATCTTGACGAGCAGCCGGTCGTGATTGTGCTGATCCTTCTCTTAGATCTGATGGTTGTCGAAAACTCCTCGACATGGTCTTAGGTGGGCTCCTATTCCTCCTAGGGCCTAATCGACTGAAAGGAGACACCCTACTCAGTCTTTCTAAAGCACTGGGTCTTTCTGGACAGAGAGTGATATGTTGATCAGTATCTGTAGCCCTTATTGACGAAGTTCGCCCAGGTTGATAAGAGAAATCATCAGACTCCTCATTACGACGTGACTCAGTACGCCTGGATCGTGAAGAAAGTAAATAAGTTTGCCTCTGACTACTTTGCTGTCCTGAACGTGCAGGTGCACCACCATGAAGAGTTTGTATGAGTTGCCTCATTGTTTCTTGCATGGCGGTTTGTCCTTGAGCCAGATTCGTCATAATCCCGGCTAGATCTGGAGGTACAGAGGGATTCTGAGGATTTCCAGTATTTCCAGCGTTTCGATTGCTAGATTCTGGATTATCCGCCATTGATGATGGACGATTTTTGGTGAAAAACGATAATAACAATCGTTCCCACAGACGGCGCCAATCTGTTGATGTAAAAAATTAGATAGCTCTAATTATTCAATCACAGATAAATAAAATGAAACAAAGATTTTTAAAGTGGTTCAGCCTTATAAGAATGGCCTACGTCCACTGTTATGTTATTGTTGAGTGTTTGGGAATTCTCGAGTATATGTTCTCTTAAGAAATTCCAGTCCCTTTGAATGAGGGTGATACAAGGTATTTATAGCACTTAGGTTGTACATGAAAGGGTTGATACATTAAATGATATACATATGAAATGGTAATACATTTAATGCAGCGTGTGCGTCAAGATGATAAACATTCAATGAATAATTGAACTGTTGATTATCTGGCAGTTAATGCTACGGCCGAGATGCAGTTCGGACCGCCTTAGTTGCTCGTTGATCAGGAGTTCCTCGGAGCGCTAGTGTACCTCGGAGTGCTGAAGTTCCTCGGTGTATCCTCGTTGCTCGGAGAGAACATGAGTTGGTCGGGGAAATGAAACTTCCTCGTTATTATTGTGCCAAGTAGATTGACACGTGTCTTCATATTATTCGTCCATATCAGCATATTAATTTTGGTATCAACAGTCAGCATGTGTCGCACTCGAACTTTTAGAAGATGCCGATGAATGGGTTCAGTTCTTGCAACAGGTCGCGGTGATGTAAACGGCATATCAACTTCGTCAATTTTTCTCCGTTATACTCACTTAATCTTCCCCTATAAATATAGGATTACTATGGGATAAATTATCATCATACATATGTGACGATCTCACACACAACTTTCGTAGATCATTTGCAATTCCTTCTCCAACTGAAGCAGAGGTCAATGATTATGGATTGTATCTTCTTAACGATTTGCTACAAGAGTCTGGCAAAAGTTTGATCGACTTTCGACCAATGCCATTACCTTTCAAAAATTGGAGTACCACTGGAGAAAATCGACTAATATGGGACATCAACAACTTCAAGCAAATACAAACACCATGGACGTGCAATGTAACTTAGACCGTCTTAATTTGGGACAGTAAAATGTGAAGGCCCTATATAGAGCACACCTAGGATTTTCTTTTCGTGCTTTAGCTATATAGGACTTCATCTAGTTGGACTTGAATTTTGACAAAATATTTTTGTAATTTAGGATTGCGTGTCCCCATATCGACTCCAAGTTCTTTTTGTCCATCTACATCAAATGTGCACTCCATTCCGTCCGCCATCTCAGAAAAAGGTAATCTTATGGCTCGTAGGATTTTTTAGTCACGTAGGACACGACACCTCGTTGCATTTTGCATTTTTATCATACCTTATGATAATGTTTTATTTTGTCATAATAAAATTATTTTTTGAGTTCAAAAATTTTAATTTGAAATTTTTATAAGAAAAATGTTTTTGTGAAAATAAGTTTGTCACTAAATATTTTTTTATATAAAAGTTGCAAAATATTCTTTTTCAAGTTAAAAATATTTTTTTCTCATGAACTATGCATGTGCGTGGCTCTTACATATATATGTATTAATATATGTTTTTATGTATGCGTGTATATATATATATATATATATATATGTTGTGTGCGTGCGTGTGTTTTTATATATATATGTTAATATAGGTATGCATGCATTTATGATAATATATATATGATGATATGTATGCTTGGATGTATATATGTGTAAGAACCTTAGACTTTAACTTTTGTATGTGACCCACGTTTGCTGTTGGTGATTGAAAGCTATTATACATATTTTAATATATGTTATGTGCTTCATATGTGGTTTTTGCTTTAGCTGTTGGTCAATTGTGTGCTCCCATTTAGTAACGATTTGACCTCACAGGTCAGAGCCTTCATCATTTTGTGCATAGCCCATGCCTTAGGCTGTAAGCCGATTTGATTTTTTGCTGTTAGCACAGTTGGCGTGTTCCCTATTTCTGCTCGATTTGACCGCCCCTTATCTCTTTTCAGAACCGCCTACGGTATTTTTTTTAAAAACCGAAACTGTTTCTTTTTAAAAACGACGTCGCGTTTATTTTTTTAAAATCAAAAATAATTTTTGTTTTATAAAAACCGACGACGTCGGACTATTTTTTACCGCCCACGGGTTCTCTTAAAACCGTAAAAGGTTTTGTTTTACTTTTTGTAAACGACATCGTGGTGTTATTATTTATAACGGTAATATCCTTTTTGGCGTTTTCAGTACGTTATACTGTTTTAACAGCTGGCTTCTAGTTATTCAAAACGGCACAGTTTTATAAAACGAATTGGTTCTTGAATTTGTTAGTGTAACAGATTGCTTTACACGTGTCTTAATTTTAATAGAACCTTTTGTGTTTCTTTCTCAGCCACAAGATCTATTGTTTATCAACGGCTCTGTGTAATTCTTTAGTAATCCATGTGATTCTAATTTACACCAATCTGCACACACTTGTGCACTCTATAAATAGAACCCTTTGGGTATTCATTTTTAGAGAGCTGAGAAAATAAATTTTGTAGCAGAACTCTGTCAAAATTTTTAGAGAGAGAGAGATTAAACCAGATTATTTTTGTGTCATCTTCAAGTGTTGATTTCTGTCAAAAACGAAAATGAAGATTGGACTTCTCTCATTGTAAATCTGCACTTACGAATTTTCAAGAGTACATTATTTTTGTAAGTGAGTTCTCTCATTCTTGTGTGTATTTTTAGATCAGTCTTTAGATCTATTATTTGTACACAACACACACTATTCACGAATTTAATTTGTGTATGTGAATATTCTGCTGGTGATTTATTTGTGAGATCTTGTATGTTTTAAAACGTTTTGTTTTAAAACAGATTTTTCAGAAAATATTTGGTAATATTCAGATTTGTATTGTTTGAGGTTTAGAAAGTTAAACCTAAGATTTTTAAGATCTGATTTGTGGAAGATTTAATATCTGACTGAATATTATTTGTTTGTGTGCTTAGGACTATTTTGATTTAATCTGATATATCTGTGAAAATAGTCTTGATAATATTTTAGATTAAAATCTGATTTAATCTAATAGTTGTTTTCTGAAAAACGATATTGTGAATATTTGACTCTCAGTTTTTATTGAATATATTTTCAGTCATATTCTGTGAACACTTGTTTGTGTTAGTGATTTTCAGAAATTGTTTGCATCTCATATCACTCACATATCACTCACTTTGTATTCACGTAGACACATGTTTGTGTAATATCTGAACAAGTCTAGTGTTCGAGATTTAAAGAAAGAGAAAAGAAGATTTTCAAAAGTGTATTCAAAGTCAAACTGATTTGATTTGAATAACACAAGACTTGCAAAGATATAGGTGTTATATATTCTGTTGCATCACACACACTTCACTAGAAAGTAAATAATAGGCACTGAGCCAACCTGCGCTTAAAGAAGTTAGAGGGGAGGCGTGGAAGTGAAGAACGCAAAAACAAGTGAGGACAAGTTAAAGAGAGAATAGAATAAGCAACCAGGGTAGAGACTTGGTCGTGTGGGGTAATAGCTAGATCATTCTTCTTTAATTGTTACGTTTGTTGTTTGTAACTCGTACCTATTCTTTTATTGTTTTAGTGGAAGTAGTTTAGGTAACTCCTAGAGGAGTTCGTCGTTTTTCCCGGGGAAGGGTTTTTGCGACGTTAAATAAATACCGTGTGTTGTACATTTATTGCATTTCACCTCACACGAAAAGGTAGGACTAAATAATTAGAAACTCGCCTAAAAATTGAATCTGTTTTGGACTTTAATTAACTTTGAAAATTAAAATTATTTTCATAAAAGTTAATCAGATTAAGTAAAAGTTTAATTTGGTCACCCTTGGCATCATTCATATAAACTCGTAGGTTTAAGGTGTTTACTCAACAATAGTTTACTTCCGCATATAAAGTCTTTGCGCACCGACCCGCATTTTCGGGGTCACCTCAAGTGGTATCAGAGCTAGACTTTTAAAGATCATTTTTCAAAACTTTTGTTAAACACTTTTTATCTTGTTTTAATGGATGATTCAAGTCAATTACTTAGGCTTGGTAATTTTAGTAGACCTCCTATTTCTGATGAATCAAACTGTGTTGCATTTTTTGGGAAAGTTTATGATTGTTGTGGAGATGTGTACTTAGCAGGAATGACTGATTCCGAATATGATTCTCATTCTGAATCTGAATCTGATGATGTGCTTGATTTAATTGATGCTGCTAAATCTTTATTAGCTAGTCAGCCTTCTATGCTTGAAATAACTGCTCCGTTTGATGCTAAACGTGCCTTGTGTGATACTGAATTTGATGATAGCAACAACTCACACACGGACACTAATGCGCATGCAAATTTTGTTGGCTATGATGATTATGCTGAATTGTATGTCAGGACTTTGCAGAATAGACAAGAATTATCGAATTTGGTAAAAATGCTTAGTGAGACCTTAGAGAACCAATATAAGATTGTTCAACAAAATTCCATTGAAATGAACAATGTCAAAACTGATTTTGAAAAACAATCACTTGATTTTAAAATTCAGATTACGATTTTAAATGAAAATTTATCTTATTTTGAAGAAAAATATAATGAAGCGCTTTTGCAAGTTGAAAAATCCAAACAAGTTTGTGAAACAGCTTTCAAAATGTGTCGTAGTCGTGATATCACATGTTTTGACCTTGACAAATTGCTTGCTGAACAACGATATAAGGGTGATACTAGAGGGTTTGGTTATGATGGTCCTATTTCAAAGACTGATGATTTTACTAAACCAGTCCCCTTTGTAAAAGCCCAAGAAGAAATGGCTCTTCCGTTGGAAAGTAAGTTGTCTGAAAAGGATAAAGGAAAACAAGTCTTAATCGAAAGTGATTTTGAAAATGACATTGATACTTTCATTGATAATTTTGTTGAGGCATCTACATCAAAATATTTCCCTCCGGCCAAGAGACTCTATAGACCTCCTAAACCATTTATTCGTAATGAATCTGTCAAGCATGTAGAGGAAAAACACTACCAATCTGATTTCCCTACTTCTAGTAAATTTTGTACTAGGTGTGATGTTTTTGGTCACCAAAACTGTGAATGCCTTGGTAATCGCAAGAAAGGTACTCATTTTAAAAGTCATAACTCTAATGTGAAGCGATTTACAAATTTTTCTAGGCAGCGCACTAATACTAATTGGAATCATTCCTTCAATAAGTCTAGGCCTCATGTTAACAAGAACCGATTTTTGAAAAATGAATTTTATCCTAAATTTCAAAAGGCACAAAAACCTTTGAAAACTTTGCCTATTTGGATTAGGACTTGTGACTTGAGACCTCAAATGGATTTTTTAAAATCGAAGAAATACCCAACTAATGTATGTGACGCTTGCGAGAATAAGAAAATCATTATGTCTCCTCACGTGAAGGTTAAGGACTTAAACACTACCATACCCTTAGATTTATTCAATGATGGGGGAGGTAAGTTTAATGAAAATGGAGTTACCAAGTATTGTGACACTAATGGATATTCGTACCAGTTTGATACTCCAAAATCTCATAAACAAATTAGGGTAGTTCCTTCTATTGCTTGTGATTTTCAGCTTGTTAATATGCTGTCTATGCCTTATGATAAGTCTTGCTTGCATGTAACTTCCACATTTGATTGGAAAGATTGTACTTGAATGTTTTCTTTGTGTTTAAACTGCATACTTTTATTACTAGATCTCCGAGGTTTTAGGATAAAGGTATCTACTAATAACCGGTATCTCTTAAAGCCATGTGTAATGTTGGAGACGCTTATTTTGCAGATTATGAACACTTATTTTTTTTCTTTCTTTTCCATTGTCTAATTTAGACAAAATGGGGGAGAATTGAGTACATGTTTTAGTCATTTGTTGTTGTTTTTCATACATTACCTGTCTTATAAGTTCCTGCACATTTTATTCTGTCATATTAATATTTTGGTAGAGCATATGCTACTAACTTGATTTCTTGGCAGATTGTGTATTTATGTTTTGCAGGTTTTCTTAACCGTGCATCCGTTCGAGTTGTCTTTTTCTTTTCTAGGATGGGTGGGTAGTTAGATACTCTTTTGTATAGGACATATTAGGATTTATTTTTCCTTAGTATATCATTTGATGTACTCAAGGGTTTTGTCAAAATTAGTCCAATGGGGGAGTTTGAAGGCCCTATATAGAGCACACCTAGGATTTTCTTTTCGTGCTTTAGCTATATAGGACTTCATCTAGTTGGACTTGAATTTTGACAAAATATTTTTGTAATTTAGGATTGCGTGTCCCCATATCGACTCCAAGCTCTTTTTGTCCATCTACATCAAATGTGCACTCCATTCCGTCCGCCATCTCAGAAAAAGGTAATCTTATGGCTCGTAGGATTTTTTAGTCACGTAGGACACGACACCTCGTTGCATTTTGCATTTTTATCATACCTTATGATAATGTTTTATTTTGTCATAATAAAATTATTTTTTGAGTTCAAAAATTTTAATTTGAAATTTTTATAAGAAAAATGTTTTTGTGAAAATAAGTTTGTCACTAAATATTTTTTTATATAAAAGTTGCAAAATATTCTTTTTCAAGTTAAAAATATTTTTTTCTCATGAACTATGCATGTGCGTGGCTCTTACATATATATGTATTAATATATGTTTTTATGTATGCGTGTATATATATATATATATATATATATGTTGTGTGCGTGCGTGTGTTTTTATATATATATGTTAATATAGGTATGCATGCATTTATGATAATATATATATGATGATATGTATGCTTGGATGTATATATGTGTAAGAACCTTAGACTTTAACTTTTGTATGTGACCCACGTTTGCTGTTGGTGATTGAAAGCTATTATACATATTTTAATATATGTTATGTGCTTCATATGTGGTTTTTGCTTTAGCTGTTGGTCAATTGTGTGCTCCCATTTAGTAACGATTTGACCTCACAGGTCAGAGCCTTCATCATTTTGTGCATAGCCCATGCCTTAGGCTGTAAGCCGATTTGATTTTTTGCTGTTAGCACAGTTGGCGTGTTCCCTATTTCTGCTCGATTTGACCGCCCCTTATCTCTTTTCAGAACCGCCTACGGTATTTTTTTTAAAAACCGAAACTGTTTCTTTTTAAAAATGACGTCGCGTTTATTTTTTTAAAATCAAAAATAATTTTTGTTTTATAAAAACCGACGACGTCGGACTATTTTTTACCGCCCACGGGTTCTCTTAAAACCGTAAAAGGTTTTGTTTTACTTTTTGTAAACGACATCGTGGTGTTATTATTTATAACGGTAATATCCTTTTTGGCGTTTTCAGTACGTTATACTGTTTTAACAGCTGGCTTCTAGTTATTCAAAACGGCACAGTTTTATAAAACGAATTGGTTCTTGAATTTGTTAGTGTAACAGATTGCTTTACACGTGTCTTAATTTTAATAGAACCTTTTGTGTTTCTTTCTCAGCCACAAGATCTATTGTTTATCAACGGCTCTGTGTAATTCTTTAGTAATCCATGTGATTCTAATTTACACCAATCTGCACACACTTGTGCACTCTATAAATAGAACCCTTTGGGTATTCATTTTTAGAGAGCTGAGAAAATAAATTTTGTAGCAGAACTCTGTCAAAATTTTTAGAGAGAGAGAGATTAAACCAGATTATTTTTGTGTCATCTTCAAGTGTTGATTTCTGTCAAAAACGAAAATGAAGATTGGACTTCTCTCATTGTAAATCTGCACTTACGAATTTTCAAGAGTACATTATTTTTGTAAGTGAGTTCTCTCATTCTTGTGTGTATTTTTAGATCAGTCTTTAGATCTATTATTTGTACACAACACACACTATTCACGAATTTAATTTGTGTATGTGAATATTCTGCTGGTGATTTATTTGTGAGATCTTGTATGTTTTAAAACGTTTTGTTTTAAAACAGATTTTTCAGAAAATATTTGGTAATATTCAGATTTGTATTGTTTGAGGTTTAGAAAGTTAAACCTAAGATTTTTAAGATCTGATTTGTGGAAGATTTAATATCTGACTGAATATTATTTGTTTGTGTGCTTAGGACTATTTTGATTTAATCTGATATATCTGTGAAAATAGTCTTGATAATATTTTAGATTAAAATCTGATTTAATCTAATAGTTGTTTTCTGAAAAACGATATTGTGAATATTTGACTCTCAGTTTTTATTGAATATATTTTCAGTCATATTCTGTGAACACTTGTTTGTGTTAGTGATTTTCAGAAATTGTTTGCATCTCATATCACTCACATATCACTCACTTTGTATTCACGTAGACACATGTTTGTGTAATATCTGAACAAGTCTAGTGTTCGAGATTTAAAGAAAGAGAAAAGAAGATTTTCAAAAGTGTATTCAAAGTCAAACTGATTTGATTTGAATAACACAAGACTTGCAAAGATATAGGTGTTATATATTCTGTTGCATCACACACACTTCACTAGAAAGTAAATAATAGGCACTGAGCCAACCTGCGCTTAAAGAAGTTAGAGGGGAGGCGTGGAAGTGAAGAACGCAAAAACAAGTGAGGACAAGTTAAAGAGAGAATAGAATAAGCAACCAGGGTAGAGACTTGGTCGTGTGGGGTAATAGCTAGATCATTCTTCTTTAATTGTTACGTTTGTTGTTTGTAACTCGTACCTATTCTTTTATTGTTTTAGTGGAAGTAGTTTAGGTAACTCCTAGAGGAGTTCGTCGTTTTTCCCGGGGAAGGGTTTTTGCGACGTTAAATAAATACCGTGTGTTGTACATTTATTGCATTTCACCTCACACGAAAAGGTAGGACTAAATAATTAGAAACTCGCCTAAAAATTGAATCTGTTTTGGACTTTAATTAACTTTGAAAATTAAAATTATTTTCATAAAAGTTAATCAGATTAAGTAAAAGTTTAATTTGGTCACCCTTGGCATCATTCATATAAACTCGTAGGTTTAAGGTGTTTACTCAACAATAGTTTACTTCCGCATATAAAGTCTTTGCGCACCGACCCGCATTTTCGGGGTCACCTCAAAATGCTTACTCGAACATTACTACTTCTATATTTGAAGGAAAGGTATTACCTTTTTTGAATAGTGGGGATGGAACGAGTAAGACCTTTTTGTATAACACAATCTCTAGAGTTTCTCTTGGTCTCAGCCATGTAGTCATTTCGATTACCTCTTCAGGCATTGCTTCCTTATTATTGGTTGGCGATCAAACAGTGCATTCAATATTTTATATTCCGCTTAACATCCTTGAAAATTATAATTGTGCATTTTGGGACGATCCCACTCTTTCACAGATTTCAGTAAGTTATGTTTGTCGCATTTTAGGAGCGTCCCCAGATTGACATTGTGGAAGTGTGAAATATGTATTAACAGTTTATGCATTTGTATTAACGTAAATTGTAATTGTACTTCTAGTACCATTTTTATGAAAAAATATTCTTCCTCGTATATTATGTTAAATAGAACATTGGTAGATCAAGTGTACTTATAACACAAATTTATCCTCTCTCTTTTCGATCAGATCGCATCTTTCTCACCCGAATTAAATAGGTTATGTGGTTTATGTTTGTACATTAAGTTAAGTGGTATAGGTGGTATATGTTTGGAATTTAAAAGGTTATGTGGTTTATGTTTGTATAAAACTTTAAGAACCGAGAATTTCATAACCCTAAATTACCTACTACCATGATTTAAACCCTCATAAGGTGTGTAAAATCAAAAGTCTTCTAAGAGGAAAGAAGTTATGCTTAAAAACCTACATTTTTGTTATATAAACTTAGACCCCTTGAAGTTTAAGTAAATTACAAAAGAACCCCTAAAAGTTTCAAAGTAAGACAACTTAAGGTATATTTAACCCCTAAATCCCAACTTTACATCAAACTAATCCCCTAGATCTTAAATAACATAAAATTATAATTTTAACCCTGAAAACTTTTTGAAATTACCAAAATACCCCTAGACTTTACAAAAAGTTTACTTTAAGGGATTTAAAAGTAAATATGCAAACAATTAAGGACTAAACTTGAAATCTTCTTGATTTATACTTCAACCCCTATCCGCATGCTTCCACGAGTCAGTATAAGAAGTTAAAAACCACATGGAACCACTATGAACCCATGTACAACCCATTTACCATAACCAAAACCTCACCTAAACTAATTCAAATCCACCTCCCATATGCTCCAATCAAATCCTCTCATGAAGTAGTATAAATACCCCCACGATTCTAGTAGTAAAAACTCACCCCATAGTTCAGTTCTAAATATCAAAAACCCTCCCAAATTTGGTATCTCATCATTTTATGCTTTATTTTCAATTCTATTAGTTTTATTCATAGTTAATATAGTTAGAACAATCATAATAGGCAAGCTTTTACTTGTAGAATGGCCTAGGATAGCAGAAACCAAAAGAAACACCATTAAAGTTTGAGCCTTAATGGTGAAATTTGATATACTACCTTAAACATTGATTTGAAGCCATATATAACTTCGTTATAACCTAAGGATCTCGAGTGTAATGTTTAAAAGCCATCAATGTTCATGTAGATCTCAAATCGATCAAAAGTTTATTTTGAACTCAAAAACTGAAAATTCAAAATTCTACATGTACAACCCATCTTAATTTAAATTCAAAACCAAACTACTCACACATATAGCAATAGCCAAACCCAATTCATAAGAGACCTTGCCATACTCTAAAAATCCACGAAGGTCGGGTCAAATTTTCAGGGAAAACAAAACACAATTTTGGAACTTGAGTTATACTGAATGTTAATCCATAAAACTTATATATTTGGATTCCTCGTGAAAAATTAGGTTAAGTTTGTTAAGGAATCATCTCAAATGGTATAACAACAAAGGAGAAAAACCTCGGTCAAAAATTGAAATCCTTAAAAGTCAAAATCGAGAGGTTGAAGATGAAGACTTTTATAGAAACCTTGACAACGCATGTGAGGGAGCGTGGCCAATCAAGAATTTTTTATTTTTGTTCTCAAATTTTTTATTAAATTTTTCTGGTCAAAAGGTATAGGGTAAGCCCATGTTTGGATACTCCTAGCTCAGGTTAGGCAAAAAATAAGGTTTTTACTTAAGAAAACTTTTCCAAAATTATAAATTAACCCCTATTAACCTTTCCAACTTATGAGTTCGATCCCCAAACTTTGTACATACATTCATCAAACTGTTTTAAGATAAAAACTCTCTTACACCAAAATTCAATAATGAGCTTATGTTCAGTATTTTAAAGTCCCAGGATAATTACAAGTAAGCCCTTGGGACTTTAAAAAAGATAGTTTTAATACAAAACTAACTGATTAACCCCAAATACTTACATACCCACACATTGTATAACATAATATCAAGCCTTAGTTCCTCCAAATATCCGAGTGCGATAGATAGCCAACCGAATACTAAGCAAGTAGGTTTTTCTTATCTTTTCAATTTTATACTTTGCATATTTGAAATACTGCTATTGATATCACTATGTGATATCCCCATTTACTCTTAGTGTGTGCATCTTATTATACTGCCATACTACATATTTTGTTAATCATCATCACTATTTGAATTTATCACCAGTATCTAAACTTAAGGATTAATTTTAACCCTTCTCGTCTAATAACTGATATCATATACCTTACTGATTCAGTTTACCCTAGCACTTTGTATCATTTTTACTATAAGCATCAGTATTAACTAGGAAGTAGATTGACGTGTTACCCCACAAAACTTTCTACTTGGCCTACTGGTCTCAGATGATTGAGAGGCGTGATTTTTGCTACATATGTATAAGTGCCACATTAATTATGTGCATAGCAGGTTACTTTTCCCCAAAAGTTTTGGGTTGATTGATTGATTGATTGATTATTATTATTAGTACTATTATTATTATCGGTTAACTGATGGATTAACTACTTCTATACCCTTTAGTGAACTAGTAAGAATGGGATTATTAGTTCAAAACTCCTTGACTTTATTTACATGATCCTAAATAAACTGGTAATGAACCGTATTTCTTAAACTAACTATTCATTATGGAATTGTTAGTTCCAACATTTAATATTATGATAACCTGATAAGTATGGAATTATCATCTTATTGTTGTCAAACATTTTAAACACTGATTCTATATGCGCTCCAACTCTCATTTATGTTTATATCATTGTTATAGAACTGGTAGAACCTGCTTAACATATTTGTGTTAATTCCTTCCTTTTCCAGATGCGCCAGGAGAAAAAGGATAGTATCTCTTCCCTACTAGAGACAAAAACCGATCACCTGTGTGCGTATGTGATCGCGTGAACAGAGATTACTCCAGATGGGAGCAAGGAATGGCGCTTTTCAGTTTTCTATATTATCGTGTGTACTAAAAACATATAATTCACCCCTGCGGTGGTTCAACCCTATGTAAACCTATTAATAATGAATAAATTTATGTTATTCCGCCTTATTTTTGATTCATTGCATTATGTGTACTTCTTATTCATTCATACCAAAAAGTAGGGTGTGACAAGTTGATATCAGAGCATGTTTTAAATCTAAACATAATATCGGGTTAGCATTCTATGCGGGAAGTAAATAAGATATTCCTTATTTGATATTTTCGTAACTTCTTTTATTACTATTATTATATGGTAACCCGTTTTGCAGTATGGATGCATGGGATACATTCCTATTTAACATAGATCTTGAACCAGGTAACAGGTGGGAAACACGTGTTAGAGAAGCGGCTCTCGCCAGGTTAAAGGAAATGATTCATAGAGTCAAAGATGATTAGGTAGGGTCAAGTAATGACATTAAAAGGATGCTGTTGACCAATAGAGTGTTGGGCGAGATGCAAGTAATGCGAAAAATATCTGATTTTCCTGTCATACTTCAAGAAGCTACAAATTTGGCACTTGCAGATGAACTGCCAGATTCACCAATGTATCTATGGCACCCGCCCAATTAAATATAGGGTGGTCAGTCCTTTACCAAATTTAAAATAGAATGTTCAGTTGGTTCATTCTTAGCATCACTGTCGAAAAAACTTATAAACATATTAATCACCTAATATAGAATTAAGCTAGGCGTCAAATATTTTCCTTTGTACGTATAACCAAATAAAAACCGTTTCTATTTTTAATTATTAAAATATAAACCATTCATGATACACAACAATATACTAAATACTGAACATGAATCAAACACTGAAATAAATAAGACTGGGTTAAACCTCCATGTTCCAAATTCCAATTCACAGACTCATAGTAAAATCCATCCAACTAAAAAAACGATAAAGTAAACTGAATAATAAATCTGATAAAACATAGGAATGGGCGACACATGCCCCAACTGTGGTGTATAGATAACTGAATGAAAATGATGGATGCGTCTAATGCAAGGACCTACAGCTTCCACAACAGCTGCAACATATAAAGCAATCCAAATCTCTAGTTCTGGTATCCCTGTGGCTGAGCAACTGATATAATATATATATATATATATATATAGCAAAAGAGAGAAGAATTCCAAGAAAGGGGTCAGAGCCCGATGTTTTAAAAATATTTAGCAAGTATTTAAAACTGGAATGAAGCAAGTATTATGTGCATGTTAGATATCTCACTATCACATGAGATTCTCACCTCTCATCTATTGTGCACGCCTAACGTACATCTAACCCACACTAGCTATGCTACCTAGCCTAACTAGTTCAAAATCATAATATCACCATCTACGTTATCCAACAGTATACCCGTATCGCCCATACAATACGTTAAAGAAATAGTTTATCTTACATAACTAAAAGTTCCATTATTCACCGTTCGAATGGTTAATCTTTTACCCACTAAGATAATTTTATTTCTCATTTATACTATATCTACTAATTTCACAAGTAGAATGTTCCCAAGTATATTAATATATATACAGTCACATCATCCCTAAATATATATATATATACTAATCCTACACCCTTAGGTTAAAACCACTTGGCGCAAATCATTTTATTATTATCACCATATCTACCAGTTTCACACAGTAGAATTATTCACAAGTTCATATATATATATATATGGGCACATCATCCCTATATATATATATACAAATCCTACGCCCCGAACTAAGACCCATTAGCGCACCTAACCATAATAATCCTGCACCCCCGGGCTAAGACCCATTAGCGCACCTAACCATAATAATCTTGCACCCCCGGGCTAATACCCATTAGTGCACTTAACAACAATATTCTTGTACCCCCGGGTTATCACCCATTAGTACACATAACGATAATATTCTTGTACTCCCGGGTTATCACCCATTAGTACACTTAACGATAATATTCTTGTACCCCCGGGTTATCACCCATTACACTTAACAATATTATTCTTGTACCCCCGAATTATCACCCATTAGTACACTTAAAAATATTATCATATAATAGGCGTACACACATTCTATTAAAATTCATAGGTATTCACCTAACCAATTCATATAGATATATTCCATATGTATCATTCTCTCATTCTTACGTATAATATATTTAATTCGATTACTATCACTGAGGTAATATCCATGGTCAACATACCGTTCCAATTATTTAAAGTATTATTTCCCAAATACTTCCTACAATTCTGCAATTTTCTCAAAAAGCAGGCGTACACATATTCTATTAAAATTCTGCAATTTTATATAGATATACTTCCTAAGTCCATCAAAAAGCAGTTTTCTCACTCAAATTAATTGCGTAACTTAATTTGGGGTAAAAACGGAAATTTCCAGAATTTCTTTAGACCTGTCGCTCGAACCAGAAGCGTTGTCGCTCGAACGACGCGAGACCTCCTGTCTCCTCTTCTTCCCCAAAATTTTAGCATTTTTCCACCATTTACACCTCTAAAACCTCTAGTGTTCAATCCCAAACACCCAAACAGAAAATCCAATTGATGCCTTAACATATCTAGATGATTTCTAACAACCTAGAATCATTAAATCCTCACCATACATCAATTAAATATGAAATCCCCAATTTATTTAACAAGAACCCTAATTCTTAAATTAAGAGCATAACTCCAAATTAAACCCAGATTTGTTCATGAAAAACTATCATCAATTCGTGATTGTAATCCTATCTACAAGAAGGGATTTAATCTCTTGAAATCTCAGTCCCAATATATGAAGCCTAACATCAATTTTTCATCAAAATTAACTTTCATAATTAATGCGTTATTGCCTACTCTAACATGAACACAATTATTACTAAAAACACGCAAGTAATAAACACTTGCCTCGAATATGATGGTCTGATCCGTTGGTGATGTTGGTATAGATGCGTTCCTCTCTTCGTGATCTATGTGTTAGTGGAATTTCCAGTGTAAAAGCTTGAGCCTTTCTCCAAGAACACCAATGGAGTCCTTCTTCTCCATCTTAGGTTTTCCCTCTTTCTCACTTAGGTTCAGAATCTGATGGGAAATGTCTTATCCACGTACCTTTCTTATTTAATTACTGATTTTCGTCATTAATTAAACCCCTAAAAATCCAAATTACAAAACTACCCCTACGAGGTGCCGGTTTGGCCTAAAATACTTCGGAGTCCAAATAAAATACCCGGGTAGTGTTTTCTGACTATCTCAACCCTCCCGAACTCAACGGCGCACTCGAAATGACCATATGAGTTAATAAAAAATAAATTCTCTTTTTATCCCAATCACTTAGTCCCGACACGACTCACACGTGTGTCGGACTTAAATTACTAAGCTGCCGTATATTTCACTCTCGGCAATTTATAAAATTTCATAATTCCATATTACATATCACACAGTAATATTTAATAATTCTCAACAATAAATATTAACCCTTGGCACGCTAGTTAATAATTATTTTAATCCGGATTAATAACAAATTAATTTCTCGCATTTTAATTTAATTAATCCAACAACAATAATTAATCACATAATTATTCCCACAATCATAATTAATCACATAATTATTTAAATCATCAAAAATACGAGGTGTTACAATATCCTAAAGCGACATCTAATGGTGAAATTCATGGAGGTTATTGTTACAGCATCACAGGTAACTCTCCAGACGATGTAGACCAAGGAGATTATCTAGTGAGCCTAGAGTCTACATCCAGTGACAAAGAAGTTTTTCCTACTTAAAAGAACCCAATGTTAAAAGTTGTTTTAAATATTGTAAAATATAACTTTAGCTGCACTGATATGGGTTATAATGTATAGTAGTATTGTACCATATAACTTTATGTGAAATATAGTAGGCTTGTTACTTCATTTTATTTATAACTTTTATTTTTTAAATTTTTTTATTTTAGGATGGTTAGTACTCGAATCCCCTCTGCTGCAACTCAACCTAAATAGAATTAAATCGAAGGAATCATGCGATGTCTTCAGGAACTTATTACGTTAGCCTGACAACAATAGACTACTCCTTCTACTCCTGAGGATGTTTTTAAAAAAATTTGTAGAATGAATGCTCTTAAGGAATTAATAAGACAACAACCCCCGTATTTTCTTGAAAAGACATGTGCTAATGAAGCTAAGAAATGGATGCGCCAGATTGTGAAAATTCAAAACGGAGTACGTATAGCTACTAATCTCCGAATAACTTTAGTCGCTTATATGTCTGAAGGTGAACCCAATTTCTCGTGGCAAGCAGTGTTACGTAATCAGAATGTTATTAATTTTACTTAAAAAATTGAGGAGACTTTCTTTAAAAAGTACTTTCCCGAGACTGAGCGAGACCAACGAATCGTTGATTCCCTAAAATTACAAAAAACTAACCTTTCAGTAGCCCAATACGAGGCTAAGTTTATCGAACTATATCGATATGCCCTGGAATATGTGGATACTCAGATAAAGAAATGCAAGCAATTTGAAAGAGGATTACATCCGAGAGTTAAGAATTCAATTGCTCTGTTACAAATCAGTGAGTATTCTCAGTTAATTGACGTTGCGGCCATTGTGGAACGCAATTCTTCTACCATAATCTGATTTTCACCCCCAACCATCATAAATAACCATGTCATCAGAACTCCATCTCATTCTAAACCTCATCCACATGCGAACTCTAGTGGATAAGCTTATTCCCAGATCCGTCATAACACAACCCATTCCAAAATTTGTTGTCACGAATGTCATGAAGTAGGACATAATCAGCCCTAATGTCCTAAGATAAAGTCAGCTCCAATCCGTCGCCAGCCAAAAAAACCCTTATAAAATCCAAAAATTCGTTTTGTTCCAAATCACTCCAAACCAACATAGAGAGTTAAGTCAATCCCGATTCGTGGGAGGAATTATGCTATACGGCCTATGCGAAATGCACATGACATGATAAAAGGTATGATCATCTTTCAACATGTTCCCATAAGTATTTTATTTGATACAATATCTACGCATTCATTTATTAGTCATAACTTAGCTAAATTATTACAATTATTTCCAATATCTTTAACTAGCCCATTAGATATTGAATTACCAACAGGTGAAATCAATACACCAATGCAAGGTTAGAAATTGTAAAATTCAGCTTGGTCTAGGAACTCTCTTTGCTAACTTGATAATCCTAGATATTCGTGGTTTTGATATTATTATCAAAATGGATGTTTTATCCAAACATCACGCTTATATCAATTGTCAAGCTAAGAAAAATCATTTTTGAAACGAAAATAATTTCTCTTTTATGTTTCAAGGATCAGGTCCATCAGAACCTTCAAATTTCCAAATTCATATTTCTTCTTTAATTCCAAATCTGTTGGAACAATTTGAAGACGTTTTTCCCAAGGATTTACCAGGAATACCCCCTCCTATAGAAATTGAGTTTAGCATCAATCTTTTACCAATACACTTCCTATTTCAATACCTCCATATCGAATGGCTCCTTTAAAACTTCAAGAACTTCTTACCCGATTAGATGACCTTTTACCAAAAGGTTTCATTCAACTAAGTTCATCACCTTGGAAAAGTTAGATATGATTCATTAAGAAACATGATGGAAGATTTAGACTCTGCATAGATTATCATAAACTGAATTCATTAACTATTAAGAATATACGAGATCTATTTGATTAACTTAGAAGAGCAAGGGTCTTTTCTAAAATAGACTTACGATCCAGTTATCATCAGTTACGCATTGGAGAGGAAGATATTCTAAAAACTGATTTTTAAACTTGTTATGGATATTTCGAATTTATTGTAATGTCATTTAGTTTAACCAATGCCCTAGCAAATTTTATGGAGCTAATGCATAGAATTTTTAGACCGTTTCTTGATCAGTACGTTATCGTTTTTATTGATGATATTCTCGTATACTCTTAAAATCAGATAGAATATGCCCAGCATTTGAAGGCAGTCTTAAGTACTCTTATAAACCATCGGTTATATGCAAAAAGAGAAAATGTGACTTCTCAATGAAGGAAATCAATTTTTTAGGACATGTCATTTCTGAAAATGGAATTTAAGTCGATCCAAACAAGATTTCAGCGATTTTGGAATGGAAAAATCCTACTAACATTACTCAAACAAGGAGTTTTCTAGGATTAGCTGAATACTATAGTCGTTTTGTCGAAGGATTTTCACAAATTTTGCTCTGCCCCTTTCAAAACTAACTAGGAAGGAAGTTCTATTTTATGGACTGAATAATGTAACCAATTATTCCAAGTGTTGAAGGACAAGTTAACTACTCTCCTATCATCAATATTCCTTCTAGTGACATAAGTTATGACTAGGATTTGTGTTAATGCAAAATGAAAAAGTGGTAGAATAGGGGTCATGATAACTCAAGACTCACGAGCGTAACTATTCGATCTATGATCTAGAATTAATACCCGTAGTTTCTGTACTAAAGATTTGGCGTTGTTACCTTTATGGTGCAAGTTTTCAAGTCTTTTCGGATCACAAAGGTTTGAAATATAACTTTACCCTGAAAGACTTAAACCAAAGACAATGATGTTGGATAGAATTTTTGAAAGATTATCTATTTAAACTCAATTACCATCAAAGTAGGAAGACTTCATACTCTGCCATTGGTGCTTTGAGTCGAAATACAGTAGGAAGACTTCATACTCTAAATTCCAATGATATTGCTACTACCATAGAGCAATATGATCTACAGTTGCTTAACCCTGGTATAATAATTTTTAACATTATCCCTTATCCCGAATTAAGAAAGAAAATCTTAATGCAACAAGTCCAAGATTCTTTTATAAAAAAATCGAGCAAAAAATCATATTTTTCCTATGATTAAGAAATAGGACTCCAATTTATAAATAGATTTTATGTACCTGACGATGCATTTCTACGAGAAGAAGTGTTGTAAAAATCTCATCGTTCAAAATTTATGATACAACCCGGAAGCTCGAAAATGTAACATGCTTTGAAGAAGCAATATTGGTGGCCAAACATGAGAAATGATATCAAGAATTTTGTGAGGAGATGTCTTACTTGTCAAAAAGTAAAAATAGAACACCAATACCCTAGTGGACTTCTTCAACCCTTACCTATTCCCCCATGAAAATGGGATTATATTACCATAGATTTTGTCGATGGACTACCTCGTACTTCCCAAGGATATAATTCAATTTGGGTAATAGTAGAACAGTTTACCAAATCTGTCCATTTTCTACCTTTAAAGACCACCAATTCATTTCCAAAAACTTAGCAAGCAATATATTCGAGAAATTATTTGATTACATGGAATTCTTTTATCCGTTGTATCAAATAAAGATTCTCGTTTCATAAGAAAATTTTGGCAAGCATTGCAAGCTGCAATAGGTACTAAACTTCATGTAAGTCCGTATTCCACCCCCCAAACGGATGAACAATTCATACTCTATAAGATATTTCACATGCTTGTATGTTGGATATGTCTGACCACTGGAGTGTATATTTTCATATTGTCAAATTTTCATATAACAATAGTTACCAAGCCAATATTAAAGCTGCCCCATTTGAAACTTTGTACGGAAGACCT
Source organism: Sambucus nigra (assembly GCA_949130495.1). NCBI lineage: Eukaryota > Viridiplantae > Streptophyta > Magnoliopsida > Dipsacales > Adoxaceae > Sambucus > Sambucus nigra. The sequence goes on from OX422207.1 coordinate 724,680,819, forward strand.
TGTAGATGCCCTGTATGTTGGATAGAGTCAGGAGATAGTAAACACTTTGGTTCAGAAATAATCCAAGAAACCATTAAAGTAATACAGCAGATTTGAGAGAAATTGAAGACGGCCTAAGATCGACAGAAAAGTTATGCGGACTAATGCCGAAAACCTTTAGGATTTCAAGAGAATGAGAAAGTGTTTCTGAAAGTGTCTCCCCAAAAAGGAATTTTACGCTTCGGGAAGAGAGGAAAATTACCCCCGGACACATTGGACCTTTTACAGTGTCTAAAAGAATTGGCTTTGTAGCGCATCAATTAAATTTTTTTGTGGAATTATCAATATCCATAACATATTTCAGTTATACCGGCATATTTCAAATCCATCCCATACCATCACATGGAAAAATGTTTCAGTCGAACCCAACCATGAGTTTGAAGTACGTCCTATTTAAATTCTCGATCGCCAAGGGCAGTATCTCAGAAAAAGAGAAATTCCCTCAGTTAAAGTACTTTGGGAGCATCACAATCAGCAAGAAGCTACATAGGAACCAGAATAAGCAATGAAGAATCAATACCCCGACTAATTTCAAGGTAAAATTCGAGGACGAATTTTTTTTAGTTAGGTAGATTGTAAGAACCGGGAATTTCTTGACCCTAATTTACCTACGTCCATGATTTAAACCCTCATAAGGTGAGGAATCAAAAGTCTTATAAAGAGGAAATAAGCTATGTATAAAGACCTACATTTTTGTTATTAACTTAGACCCCTTGAAGTTTCAGTAAATTATAAAAGAGCCCCTGAAAGTTTCATAGAAATATAACTCGAGGTATATTTAACCCCTAAACCACAACTGTACATCAAGATAATCCTTTAGACCTTAATTAACATAAAATTATAATTTTAACCCCAAAAACTTTCTAAAATTACCAAAATACCCATATACTTTACAAAAAGATTAGTTTTAGGGCTATAAAAGTAAATATGCAAACAATTAAGGACTAAACTCAAAATCTTATTAACTTATACTTCAACCCATTTCCACATGCTGCCACACATCAGCATAAGAAGTTAAAAACCACATGAAACCACCATGAACCTATGTGTGCCCCATTTACTCGTAACCAAAACTTCACCTAAATTGATTCAAATCCACCTCCCATGAGCTCCAATCAAATCCTCTCATGAAGTAGTATAAATATCCCATGATTCTAGCAATAAAAACTTAACCCACAGTTTAGTTCTAAATCTCGAAAATTCTCCCAAAACAAATATCTCATCATTTTATGCTTCATTTTCAATTCTTTCAATTCTATTGGTTTTCTGCATACTTAATATAGTTAGAACAATCATAATATGCAAGCTTTTACGTGTAGAATGGTTTAGGATAGCAAAAACAAGTGGAAACACCACTAAAGCTTGAGCTTTAATGGTGAAACTCTATATACTGCCTTAAACTTTGATTTCAAAACATATATAACTTCATTATAACCTAAGGATCTCGAGTGTAATGGTTAAAAGCCATGAATGTTCATGTAGAGCTCAAATCGATCAAAAGTGTATTTTGAACTCAAAAACTGAAAATTCAAAATTCTCTGTGTACAATCCTTATTAATTCCTGAAATCAAAACCAAACTACTCACACATATAGCAGATTCCAAACCCAATTCATAAGAGACCTTGCCATACTCTAGAAATCCACAAAGGTAAGGTCAAATTTTTCAGGAAAAAAATACAATTTTGGAACTTGAGTTATACTGAATACCAATCTATAAACCTATATATTCGATTCCTCTTGAAAAATTAGGTTAAGATTTTTAACAAATCATCTCAAGTGGTATAGAAACGAAGGAGAAAACCTCGGTGAAAAACTAAAATCCTAAAAAGTCAAAATCGAGAGGTTGAAGATGAAGACTTTTTCAAAAACCTTGACCGTAGGCGTGAGGGCACGTAGCCAATTAGGAATTTTTTATTTTTTTTCCTCAAAATTTGTATTCAATTTTTCTGGTCAAAATGATATAAGGTAAGGCCATGTTTGGATACTCCTAGTTCAAGTTAAGCAAAAACAAGGTTTTTACTTAAGAAAACTTTTTCAAAATTACAAATTAATCCCTATCAACTTTTCCAACTTATGAGTTTGATCCGTATAAATCCATACATACATCAAACTATTTTAAAATAAAAACTCACTTTCACCAAATTTCAATAATGAGATTAAGTTTGGTATATTAACGTCATAAGATAATTAGAAATAAGCCCCGAAACTTTAAAACAGACGGTTTAATACCAAACTAACTGATTAACCCCAAATACTTGTATACCCACACATTGTATAACAGAAGATCAAGCCCCTGTTTTTTCAAATATCCCAATGTGATAGCAAGCCAACCGAATACCAAGAAAGTAGGTTTTTCCTACCTTTTCAATAGTATACTTTGTGTATTTGAAATATTTCTATTGATATCACTATGGGATAGCCCCATTTACTCTTAATGTGTGCATGTTATTATACTGTCATACTACATATTTTGTTAACCATCATCAGTATTTGAATTTATCACCAGTATTTAAACTTAAGGATCAATTTTAACCCTTCTCATCTAACAACTGATATCATGTAGCTTATTGATTCAGTTTACCCTAGCACTTTATGCCATTTTTACTATAAGCATTTGTATTAACTAAGAAGTAGACTGACGTGTTATCCCACGAAATTTTCTACTTGGCCTAGTGGTCTTAGATGATTGAGAACCGTGATTTTTGCTATATACGTATGAGTGCCACATTAATTATGTGCATAACAGGCTACTTTTCCCCAAAAGTTTTGGGTTGATTAATTATTATTATGGGTTAACTGATGGCTTAACTATTGCTAAAATCTTTAGTTAACTAGTAAGAATGGGATTGTTAGTTCAAAACTCCTTGACTTTCTTTACATGATCCTAAATAAACTGGTAATGAACCATATTTCTTAAACGGACTAGTCATTATGAAGTTGTTAGTTCCAACAATTTAATATTTTTATAACCTGATAAGTAAGGAATTATCATCTTATTATTGTCAAACGTTTTAAACACTGATATTATACACACTCCAACTCTCATTTATATTTATAACATTGTTACAGAACTGGTAGAACCTGCTTAACATATTTGTGTTAATTCCTACCTTCTCTAGATGCGCTAAGAGAAAGAGGATAGTATATCTTACCTATTGGAGACAAAAACTGATCACATGTTTGCGTATGTGACCATGTAGACAAAGATTAAGCCAGATTGGAGCAGGGAGTGGCTCTTTTCAATTTTCTATATTATCATGTGTACTAAATGCAAGGAAAATATTCTCCGATTAAGTCTTAATGTTGTTTTCGTTCAATTCCGGACAAAAACGTTTATGTCATAGGATATTGTTCAATGTACCTATTCAAGACTATGATGTGTTTAGTTGAAGACGGAGCGGTCAAGAGTATAAAGCTTCATCATATGCCGCGTTCCAGTGCCTCGTTTTACGTCATCAACATGAGGATTTCATAGTCTCCAAAAAGGTATGAATGCATTAATATATATATATATATATATATAGGAGCTTGGAAATATATTTTGGGTGTTAGTATTTTTTTGTTAATTTTTTTGAATTCATAGTTCTAAAGATTTTGTTCTCGGACACCTTTCCATAGAAAAATCATATCAAATCCAAAAAAATCAGAATAACACGAAACTGGCGGCCACGCGTTCGTATCGAAATTATCTAGAATTAAGGTCTGAAATCTCGTTAGAAAAGTCATTCAAACGACCTCGTTCAAACGAGATTTTAAATGAAATTTCAGAATTTGTTTCTATCTTTTCATTAGAAGTTTCGTTCGAACATACTCGTTCGAACGAGATTTCTAACGAAAATATAGCGGGAACAGTTTTAAGTCAGTTTTTTCCACTTTCCCACTACTTTGCCCCACTTCCTTTTTGACATACTTCTTAAGTGCGGGAACTAACTTTTTGAAGATAACTTTTTCACATTTTCAAGAGTCATTAGAGCAAAATACTTTGAAGAAAAATTCATTTTTATGTGTTAAGTTTTATGAAGTAAATTCCTTTCAAAACACATATACACCCATATGTTTGTCTATATCCAAGTTTCAACGTATATATATTGCTTGGAGTATTTGGCATCGGTTTTCTCTACACCATTGAAAAAGAGAGTTTGAGTTTTCTTTTCAACTCATAAAGGAGAAGAGCTTTGTTTGATGTGACATTCTCACATGGTGAAAGGCATCATGTGTAGTTGACGATGTACCTATGTCTCATTGGTGAAGTCCAAGATTTCGGTGGAGCTCCGGGATTGTCGACTAGGCGGAGGTGTTTGCAAGAAGACGCGTCAAGGCTTGAAAGGGGTCAAGTCGAGGAAGTAAGTTATTTGTCTTGTAATTGTAAAACCATACTTAGTGGACTTAAGGCTAGGTCCTTCCGAGGTTTTTTCCCGTTGTGGGTTTTTCCTCGTACATCGCGGCGTAGTGATTCATTGTTTATTTTATCTTTTGCAAAACTCACCTAGAATGCATGCTTAGGTAAAAAGATAAAATTTGGTTTAAATCACTACTAGTTTAATTTGGTGCAAATTAATTTTGGGTAATGTTTATGTTAATTTAATTCAAGTCGTTGTTTAATTGGTTAAATTGGTTTAAGTGAAATTAAAATAAGTGTGTGTTTAATTTAATTTCACATTGTTTAATTTTAATTTGAAAAGAAATTAAAATTTATTTAAGTTGAACCATCTCGCTTCCGCATCTTTCTATAAAAGGAAATAATTTTTTATAAGATTTTAAAATTGGGGGCCTCGCGCGCCAACAAGTGGTATCAGAGCCAAAATGATAAATTACTTTGTTAAGATCCTTTATATATTTTTGGCTAAAATGGAATTTTCCCCATTTTCAAAATTTCCTATTTTCGATGGTTCTAACTACGCGTATTGGAAAGCGCAAATGAAATCGGCACTAAAATCTATCGACGAGAGAGTTTGGTTGTCTGTTGCTAATGGGTGGTCCCCACCTACTCATTTAGTAGATAATGAGCTTGTTCCCAAACCCGTCGATAGATGGAGTGAGAATGAATTTAAATTATCTAATTTTAATTCTCGAGGTTTAAATGCCTTGTTTAGCACGGTCACACCAAATGAATTCCGTCGCATTATGACGTGTGAAACCGCTAAAGAAGCTTGGGATATTTTACAACTCACTCATGAAGGTACTAGTGTCCTTAAAGCTTCGAAACTCAAAAACCTCACCACTCAATTTGAAACCATAAAAATGAATGAAAAAGAAACTTTTGATGAATTTTATGCTAGACTTTCCGATATTGTTAATTCATCTTTTAATTTGGGAGAGAAAATACCCGACAACCGAGTAGTAAAGAAAATTTTACGATCCCTACCCGATAGATTTATTCCAAAAGTGACCGTTTTAAATTCTTTACAAACTTTAGCCTCCAAGAAATTAGAAGAGCTCGTAGGTGATTTACAAACCTACGAACTAGACATGTTTCCCTCTAAAACTAAAAAGAAAATAGAAAAGGGCGTTAATTTAAAAGCCCGAAAAGAGAAAAAACAAGTAGTAGAGAGTAAAAGTGATAGTGACTCGGAGGACATGGCTTTGTTTGCTAGGAAATTTCAAAAATTTCTTAAATTTAACAAAGATAAATTTTAAAATAATTTTAAGAAATTTGAAACTTCTAAGAATGAAAAAGCCGAAAAGATCCCTAAAACTCCTAAAGAAAATTTAAATCGGGACGAGTCAAATAGGCGTTTTGGTTGTAAAGGGTATGGCCATAGGGCTTTTGAGTGCCCCACTAAGCTAAGGAGAGAGGGTAATCAACCTATTTCATATAATACAACCCTTAGTGATAGTGATAAGGAAGAGGGACCCGATTCTCCCACTAATCCCAACTTTGTGGCTTTTATGGCTAGTCATGTGAGCACCGATAATGAATCTTCTTATGAAGACATACAAACACATGACACTTCCAAGGCCAAAGTTTATGATTCCCTTATTTTTTATGATAGTGAGAGTGAAGAAGAGAGAGAGAATGAAAATGATAAGGTTGATGTGAGTGAACTTCAAAATGCTTTTCAAGAACTTTATGACGAATCCATTAAATTAAAAAGAGCTAATTTGAAATTAGAAGTTGGTTTAAAAGAGCGTGTCAAGGTCGTTGATGATAGTACGTTAGTGGAAGACCTTAGGACACGAGAGAAATCTCTTCGAGAGAAGCTTGAATATATAGAAGGCGAGAGAGATAGCCTTAGAGGTTTAATGGAATCTGTAAAAAAGGAGATTCTCGAATTTGAAGAGAGAAATGTTTTATTAGAGTCTAGAATTTTAGAATTAGAAAAAAAATTAAAAGACTCTAGTAAAGTCAAATTTGATTTGGAGTGTCGTTCGGAGAAATTAGATAAAATTTTAGGAACGGTCCAAATTAAAAATGACACTTGTGGTTTAGGCTTCGATACTTGTAATGAATCTACTCATAAAGCTAAGACCAATGTTTTAGGAGAATCCATTAGGAAAGCTTTTAACGATAAATCCTTAGGTACCAATTTTCGATGTGTTTTTACTTGTGCTCATTGTAGTCGAAAAGGTCATCTTAGGAAATTTTGTTTAGATATTAAACGAGGTCCTAGAAAATCCCAATGTAAGGCAACCGAGGTAGCCAAGATTCCTACACTCCGAGATAGTCACTCATCATTAGTTTGGGTTACGAGATCCGACTTGGTAGATTTACAAAATAGGACTTTTGATTCTCATTTACTTTCACATCCTTCCTCCCTTTCAAAATCTAAAGGTTGAATGTGTTAGTTGTTTGCATACTTTAGCTTTTGTACTTCATGTTATATTATCATGTTAAATGTATGATTGCTCAATCATTTTCTAGTCTATGCTCCATGCTTAATCACATGCTAGAATTATGATTTTTGTTTATCTTTTTTATTATACTTATTTCATTTTAGTTTGCATTAAATAAAAAAAATAAAAATAAAAAATTGTTTATCGTTTGTATGTTATTTGTTTAGTAATTTAGGCTTTATGAAAAATACAAATGATTTATGTTTGTCTTTTGAGTAAATATTTTTATTTTTGGTTAAAAAATTGAAAAACTCAAAAAGATTTTTTTAGTGTGTATTTTAGTTTGACACACTTTATGTGGCATATAATTGTGTTTGAATCCCATCTTTTTCGCTTCCATGTGGCTAGAACTTTTGGTTAAGATTGTCAATCCTTAAAATGTTCTTTACCATGCTTACATGACGTAGTTGGATTTTCTGTTGCTTAAATGGATTCTATTTTTTTTATATGCCTCAATTCACACATGCACGAGATATTTTAAAATTTGATCGTCACATGTTATATTTGAGATTTGTGAGGTGTTTTCCTGTCAATCTTTTCATCTACATATTTGTGACCTAGGAGGACTAGTGCATGTCAAAATCCGTTGCACGTGAGATTTGTGAGAAATAAAAATGATATATATGAATGTGCACGGGAAAGGGCTCCGAAAGGAATTATTATCCTTTGCGAATAGTAAGTCACCGTTTGAAATGGACCTGAAAGAAATACGTGGTCCAAAGGCCTAAAAAGAAAAATATGTCATCAAAAAGAAAAATTGTCAAGGCCTATGTTTAATTGATATATTCATTCAAAAATATATGCTTATCGAGGGAGATTGGATGGTATATCAACGGTTTGCACAATGTCCGTTTATCCTAGTTGCGCTTTCAATGTCATGGCTCTATTGGTTTGTAGAATCATCAACATGCTAGGCTTGTATGCATTGTGTATGTCTGTTCATTGAGTTCAATCTATATTGTCACATGAGGTTAATCAAATGTGATGAAGTTTGCAATCAAATGAGAACTCCGTGAACATATTTTAAGTGATTGAGTCTAAATTTAATTATTGCTGGTTCACATCCCAACACTTCCATTTCCATATGACACATTTTTGCCATACGAGTGTGAGAAGCTTATTTTATTTTGTGTCATGTGTGATATTTATACATAGTATATGTGCGTGTGCGTTAATGATATTTTTTATGATCTCATATACGAGGTATTCTATTTGTCTTTGCCTTACTTTCTAGTCCATCTTTGCTCCTACTTTATTCTTTATATGGATTAGTTATGCTTTTGTTGCCTATATGATTCCATGCTCTTATCACTCTAAGCATCATGTTTAAATTAGTTTGTTATCCTTTGTCTAAACCTGAACAAAAAGGGGGAGAATGATATTATAATCTTATCTAAGTTAGTTTAGGAGATTTAACTTAGGGGGAGAGCGCTATCTTCTTAGGTTGATCATAGTTGATAAAGGGGAGAATTAATTTAGGGGGAGTATTTATCTTAATTGCATTTAATATTCTTGATATTCCCTATGCATTTGATAGTTTGCTTAAGTGTGCACGAATTCTTCTAAATATGGAAACTTTCATCATCGGCAAAGATATTGATCCTTGGGTTGTTTGAGTCAAGCTATGTATTTTTATTTTGGGAGGGATATTTTTTAGGTCTAGTAGAGCTTGACGGCCCTTTAGGATTTTTGTTTGGTTTTTGTCCCGGAATAGCCAAAGGGGGAGATTTGTAAGGACACAATTCTCCGATTGAGTCTTAATGTTGTTTTGGCTAAATTCCGGACAAAAACGTTTATGTCATAGGATATTGTTCAATGTAAAGCCTATGATGTGTTTAGTTGAAGACGTAGCGGCCAAGAGTATAAAGCTTCATCATATGCCGCGTTCCAGTGCCTCGTTTTACGTCATCAACATGAGGATTTCATAGTCTCCAAAAAGGTATGAATGCATTAATATATATATATAGGAGCTTGGAAATTTATTTTGGGTGTTAGTATTTTTTTGTTAATTTTTTTGAATTCATAGTTCTAAAGATTTTGTTCTCGGACACCTTTCCGTAGAAAAATCATATCAAATCCAAAAAAAATCAGAAAAATACGAAACTGGCGACCACTCGTTCGTATCGAAATTATCTAGAATCAAGGTTTGAAATCTTGTTAGAAAAGTCGTTCGAACGACCTCGTTCGAATGACATTTTAAACGAAATTTCAGAATTTGTTTCTGTCTTTTCGTTAGAAGTTTCCTTCTAACATACTCATTCGAACGAGATTTCTAATGAAAATACAACGGGAACAGTTTTAAGTCAGTTTTTTTCACTTTTCCACTACTTTGCCCCACTTCCTTTTTGACATACTTCTTAAGTGAAGGAACTAACTTTTTGAAGATAACTTTTTCACATTTTCAAGAGTCATTAAAGCAAAATACTTTGAAGAAAAAGTTCATTTTTATGTGTTAAGTTTTATGGAGTAAATTCCTTTCAAAACACATATACACCCATATGTTTGTCTATTTCCAAGTTTCAACATATATATATATTGCTTGGAGTGTTTGGCACCGGTTTTCTCTACACCATTGAAAAAGAGAGTTTGAGTTTTCTTTTCAACTCATAAAGAGAAGAGCTTTGTTTGATGTGACATTCTCACATGGTGAAAGGCACAATGTGAGGTTGACGGTGTACCTATGTCTCATTGGTGAAGTTCAAGATTCCGGTGGAGCTCAGGGGTTGTCGACTAGGCGGAGGTGTTTGCAAGAAGGCGCGTCAAGGCTTGAAAGGGGTCGAGTCGAGGAAGTAAGTCATCTGTCTTGTAATTGTAAAACCATACTTAGTGGACTTAAGGTTAGGGTCGTCCGAGGTTTTTCTCGTTGTGGATTTTTCCTCGTACATCGCGGCGTAGTGATTCATTGTTTATTTTATCTTTTGCAAAACTCACCTAGAATGCATGCTTAGGTAAAAAGATAAAATTTGGTTTAAATCACTACTTGTTTAATTTGGTGCAAATTAATTTTGGGTTATGTTTATGTTAATTTAATTCAAGTCGTTGTTTAATTGGTTAAATTGGTTTAAGTGAAATTAACATAAGTGTGTGTTTAATTTAATTTCACGTTGTTTAATTTTAATTTGAAAAGAAATTAAAATTTGTTTAAGTTGAACCATCTCACTTCCGCATCTTTCTATAAAAGGAAATAATTTTTATAAGATTTTAAAATTGGGGGCCTCCCGCGCCAACACTAAAAACATGTAACTCACCCCTACGGAAGTTCAACCCTATGTAAACCTATTAATAATTAATAAAGTAACGTTATTCCGCCTTAGCTTTGATTCATTGCTTTATGTGTACTTCTTGTTCATTCATACCAAAAAGCAGGGAGTGACAAAAACGATCTTATCGTTGTTAGTGGCGTCGTTAGCCGAAATATGTCTCTTGACTACGAATATTGGGGGTAAATTAATGATTTTGTTCATACAAGGTCCATTACAAAATATTAGTATTGTAGTTACATGCTATTAGTATTGTTTAATGTCTTGGGCTATTTTTTTTTTTTTAAACAGATGGATAGTCCTCTAAATAGAGAGAATTTTGTCCAAAATTTTTAAACAGTTTACAATTATTTGTGTTTTATAAAAACTTTTTGATTTAAATTATACACGATTCAATCGTTTGGAAATTTTTCTCCGTGGTGTTCGTTGGATTCTTAATTACACCCCTGATTTTTTAAGACACTCTTCGCACCCGCGCTCGCATAGTATTCCCACACCGGTGCTTTATTTTGTCTGATCGCAGCACTCTTATCCCGCACCCTTCGTCACACCCACTGTTCTAAAAAAACCGCCTAGGCTTAAGGCTTGGGAGAAACGCCCTGCCTTAAGTATTTTACCCATTAATCTTGGTAAAACCTTTAAGGCACACTTTTTTCTAAGAACAACAATGCTTTAGTGAAATGATATCGCCTTTTAAAGAATTTGTTTACTAACCGGACCATTATCTCATCCAAAATAATCAAATATTACTTTAATTCGCATATATTCAGACATATTTTTATGATATGTACAATTTTAGTATTTTAATAGCCTTCTTATGTTTAAAAAATATTAAAATATATTAAGAAAGCCTAAACGCATTTTTACGCCTAAGCCCCGCCTAGGCTTCTAACACTTCAGAATTGGCCTCGACGCCTCGATCACACCCCGCATTTTTTAGAACCTTAGTCGCACCCGTGCTTTATAGGGTATATACACGATGTGATACTTTCGGGAACTGTCAACATGCCATCAGCACGGGCATGTACTAGTGTGTGTGTATATATATATGGAGAGGTACAAAAGTGAACTTAAAATATTAACATTTTAATTAACCTTAACAAAAAAAAAAATCAGTTAGGGATGCAGTGAGGACCATAAAAAAATATTTAAAAAATATTTTTGAGCTAATTTTTTTTTATGGTTTTTAAACATTTCAGTGGAACCATAAAAAAAATTCAACTCAAAATGAATTTTTTTGCTATTTTAAAAAAATCGGTCAAACTTTATCAGTTAAAAACAACTTAAAAAATCACAAAGTTTGACCGATTTTTTTTAAAATAGCAAAACAATTCATTTTGAGCTGATTACTTTTTCATGGTCCTACTGAAATGTTTAAAAATCATAAAAAAGAATTAGCCCAAAATTATTTTTTTTACTATTTTAAAAAAATAGTTCGCACGGAGGGTGTGCAAACTGGAATCCATAGAGAATATATATATATATATATATATATATATATATATATATATAGAGAGAGAGAGAGAGAGAGAGAGGATCTCATGAAGACCTCTGTTTGCATACCGCTGGCACGGACCAATTTTAATAAAATAGTAAAAAAAAAATTGAGCTGATTTTTTTATGTAGTTTGTAAACATTTTCAGTAGGGTCATATAAAAAAAATCAACTCAAAATAAATTTTTTTACTATTTTAAAAAAATCGGTCAAACTTTGTAAGTTTTTAACAACTTAAAAACTGACAAAGTTTGACCGATTTTTTTAAAATAGCAAAAAAAAATCATTTTGAGTTGATTTTTTTTTATGGTCCTATTGAAATGTTTAAAAATCATTAAAAAAATCAGCTCAAAAATATTTTTTTTACTATTTTAAAAAAATGGTCCTCATTTAGGGTCCTCAAAGTGGGACCTCACTTGATCCTTTCCCTATATATATATATATATATATATATATATATATATATATATAGGGAGAGGTTCACAAGTGGACCAAAAGAATGGACTTTTTAATGGACCTTAACAAAAAACACATAATAACACATTAATTTTAATTCCTATAGTGTAATTGGTCCGCGCCAGCGACACCCGAGACCATACCTTCACCCCACTAACCCCCCACCACTCCCCACCCACCCCCACCGCCCCCCCACCCCCCCAACCACCACCATCACCATAGCACCCCTTGTGGCAGCCCTTATGACAGCAGGGCTGCCATGAGGGTGGAGGTGGGGGTGGGTGGGGGGCGTGTGGGGGGTGGGAATCGATCGACACGCATATTTGGTGCCGCTGGCGCGGACCAATTACACTATAGGAATTAAAATTAATGTGTTATTATGTGTTTTTTGTTAAGGTCCATTAAAAAGTCCATTTTTTTGTCCACTTGTGAACCTCTCCCTATATATATATATGCTGACTAGTCCGCATTTTAAGAATGCGATCCGGACATATGTCACCTAGCGATGAGCCAAGAAAAGAGAGAGAGCGCCTACAATTTATGTATATATATGTATACAGTCCTGCTCTTGTGCAGACTAGTCCGCATTTTAAGAATGCGGTCCGGACATGTGTCACCTGGCGATGATCCCAGAAAAGAGAGAGAGTGTCCATAATTTAGGCGATAATTTCTAGGTGCACCGGTAAGTGACACATGTTCGGTCCGCATTCTTAAAATGCGGACTAATCAGCATATATATATATATATACACACTCGGGTTCATAGGCGGGTGCTAAGAGCGGGTCTCTAAGTCAGAGGAAAATATCACACAGGTGGAACTTGAGCTAGAAATAAGGTTGAAAAAGTCTGGGCAAATATTTTAAGCTCTCCCTTTTAACTTATTCCTCAACACTTTTTTTTACCTACTTGTTTTACTTATGAGATGGTTGTCTCTTTGTACCCATTTTTTCGTATTGCAGATTTTTTTCCCCTTATGTTGTATAAAAAAATGGATTATTTATTTTTAAAGTTACAGAATTTAAAAAAATACACATTTCACTCAATTTTATTATATGTTTGAAATCCATAAAAAATACATTTCAAAATGATTTTTTCTTTCCAAAAATAATATTTAACCTTTTTTAGATTGCTGATTTTTTAAAGAATGTAATTTTTTTAGTTGTATAATTTTAAAGAAAATAAAGCATGTTTCAATCCATTCTCATATGCTGTGCAAAAAAAAGGTTTGAAACATTCTCTATTTTTTTAAACTTGCAGAATTTTAAAAAAAAAATCTGGATTTTTTTTCTATGCTTGAAATCTATTAAAAAAAAAATACATTTCGAAATGATTTTATGCTTCCCAGAGATAACACAACATATGAGAAGGGTTGAAGCATGCTTTATTTTCTTTAAAATTATAAAACTATAAAAATACACATTTTTTAAAAATTATTTTGTTTAAAGGGTAAATTAATGTTTAATTCCTATGAGCTAAAAAAATTACATTCTGTAAAAATTAATTTTTTTTTGGAATAACTATAGGTGAACCGCCATTTGACACCGCCTTGAAACTGCATGCTTACAAACCGTGTCGAGATTGGTCAATGCCTAATAGATGTGGGCGCCAGCGAAATTAACCGATCTCAACATGTCACGTAGCCAAATAGTTTCAAGACGGTCTCAAATGACAGTTCAATCTCGAATTAAGACATCAAATTAAACATTTTTTTATTAAAATTAAAAAAATATTTTTTTTATAAATAAAAAACCAAGTTTACTATTAAAATGGGGGCATATACCAAATAGTCCCTTGAACTTCTTTTAATACATGTATAGTCAAAGCCTTTTTATTTTGTACAAAAATGTCCTTCACCATGCCAAAAAGACTTTACTATGCCGCTGGCGCGGACCTTTAAAGATAAGAGAATAAGGGACTTTTTAGTACAAAATAAAAGGCTTGGACTAAATGTATATTAAAAAATATTTGAAGGACTTTTTGGTATTTGATCCTTAAAAATATTGTTTTTAATTAAAAACTGTTTTGCAATTAAAAAAACTATGTATAAGACTGTTTTTTATTTATATTTTTAACATAAGATAAATTGCATAAAACATAATAAAAAATAAAAAGAAAGAAACAAATGCATCCGAATTAATCACTCGTGACAGGTGGAGAAATGGGGAATACTTTCAAATGAGTCTTTAACCCATTCAACACCCCTTTCTTTCTAATGCCACATGTCTTATTTTTGTCCAATCATTAAGCATCCCCTCAATGCACCCGTTATTTTCACCCGTTGTAGAACCGCTCTGTATATATATATATATATATATATATATATACATGTGCGGACTAGTCCGCATTTTAAGAATGCGGACCGGACATGTGTCAACTAACGGTGCTCCGAGAAATTATCGCCTAAATTATAGACACTCTCTCTCTTTTCTGAGCTCACCGTCAGGTGACACGTGTCCGGTCCGCATTCTTAAAATGTGGACTAGTCCGCACAAGAGCAGGACTGTATATATATATATATATATATATAGAGAGAGAGAGAGAGAGAGAGAGACCCTCTCCTGTAAGAACTCCTTATGGTGCAGACCCCAGTACATACTATTTTTTTTAAATAATAAAAAAATGAATTTTTTGATGAAACTTCATGGATATGATATCCACGGTGGGAAGATCATCTCCAATTTTTTTCATCAAAAAATCCAATAAAAAAACCGTTGAGATGAGGTGATATGTAAAAAAATGGTATAAATATGCATTTTCGACCGTTGAAATGTTGGCGATCGAATTTTTTTATGAAACTTCATGGATATGATCTCGATAGTGGGAAGATCATATCCATGAAGTTTCATCAAAAAATTCAAGCAAAAAAGCGGTTGGCGCCGACCCAACATTTCAACGGTTGAAAATGCATATTTATACCATTTTTTTACATATCACCTCATCTCAACGGATTTTTTATTAAATTTTTCATCGAAAAAAATTGGAGATGATCTTCTCAACATGGAGATCAAATCCATGAAGTTTCATCAAAGAATTCGTTTTTTTACTATTTTAAAAAAATGGTATGTTTCGGGATCTGCACCGTAAGGAATCCTTACAGGAGATTTTCTATATATATATATATATATATATATATATATATAGAGAGAGAGAGAGAGAGAGAGGCTTTCTCTTAAACGGACATCCGTTTTTGGACTAAAACGGTCTGATTTTTTAAAAATAGTAAAATCCTTTTTTTTTAGTTGATTTTTTTATGAGATATATGGACATACATGGGTACCCCAAAAAAAATCAGCTCAAAATGAATTTGTTTGCTATTTTAAAAAAATCTTTCAAAATCTGTCAAATTTTGCTGGCGCAAACCCAAACATATATTGACAGATTTTGAAAGATTTTTTAATATAGCAAAAAAAAAATTGAACTGATTTTTTTTTTTTTTTTTGGGGGGGGGGGGGGGGGGCGGGCACCCATGTATGTCTACATATCTCATAAAAAAATCAACTCAAAAAAATGCATTTTACTATTTTTTAAAAATCAATCCGTTTTTAGTCCATTTTTTGGAGGTCCTCTTAATAGAATTCCTCTGTGTGTGTATATATATATATATATATTGAATACCAAAAGCTGCATTAGATCTTACATGTTTTACTGTTGCATTAGTACTGATGGTAGTTGAAAGTAACAAATACTAAAATTAAGGACAACAATTTTGAATATATCAAAAGCATTACCACATTTTGAATCTACATTATAACATCACATAACCATCATTAACAATGGTGGTGTCAGTTTGGCATGAAATCTGGAATCCATAGAGAATATATATAAATATAATTCTCGTATTATTCTCTTGTTGAAAACACTTTTTCCTCCATTTTTCAATTAATTGAATACCAAAAGCTGCATTAGATCTTACATGTTTTACTGTTGCACTAGTACTGATGGTGGTTGAAAGTAACAAATACTAAAATTAAGGACAACAATTTTGAATATATCAAAAGCAAATATACCACATTTTGAATCTACATTATAACATCACATAACCATCATTAACAATGGTGGTGTCAGTTTGGCATGAAATCTGGAATCCATAGAGAATATATATATATATATATATATATATATATATATACCACCTTCAACAAACAGTCTCATTTTATAGCCTTCCTAAGAAGCTCAATATACCACCTTCAACAAATTATGGATCCAGGTAGATAATTTCAGCTCGTATTGAAGCTCGCCGAAATCGAAGCAATTCTTTCAGCAGCTCCCATCCTCCATCAGTTGAAGCAGGCTTAACAGTCATCCTCTCGAGTAAAGGAGAATTCGCAAGCAAAAAGTTGATGAAATCAAGCTCGAGTCCAACCCCTGAGATGCCTGCTATTTTAATAAGTCGCAGTTGATTAAATGGGCAGTTTTGATAATCTTCTTCCAAAATGTTTGACCCTGTTCTCAAAGTAGTATGCTCCTCCGGGCGAGCCTACAAAAGGTTCATTATATATAAAATTTGGAAGGAAAAATAAAGCGTATAATATGAAAACCAAAACAACATCGAGAAAAAAAAATATATTAGATAAACTCACCAATATCTCAAGCTCCTGTAGGTTAGGAGAACTTCTAAGAAGACAGAGAGATGCCAAACTTTCCTCCCTATTATTGAAGTTTATGTGGATAGAGAGGTAATTTAGCTCGATACAGGGAGTAGGCAGTCTTTCAGGCACCTTGCCAGCAGCCAAGTACTAGTTACAAATGGAACAGAGGAAAAGATAGCATCAGCACCGAACATTAAAATAGTTATATTTGGGACTTGATATGCTCCCTCAAAATTGAAACAGTCCATTGGATTTTAGAGACAGTTGCATAATATGGAGGAAACTTAATAAGAGTAAGATTATTGCCCTTGTTTTCAAGAAATTTCTACAGGAGAATAATCAAGGATAAAGATAAAACCCAATGGATTCATCAATGCGCATGAGATCTCCAAATCCTCAACAATGACAATCAGGGAACAATTACCTTCAGGAAGAAATTCTGCACCTCAAGCCTTTGAATACGAGGCAATGGAGCAAAAAACTTAACCAAATTACATGTACTGCCAAGAATTATATTCTCTTCATATCCAGCATTTTCGTACAAGCCAATGGAAACAATAGCTAGATGGGAGGTATTCTCAAAATTGACCTCTTCAAAACGACCTCCAATATCGAAGAACAAGAGATTTGGAGCATGAATGCTAAGATGCTTAAAACCTTCAAAATTCATCAATGTCAGGCGCTCAAGTAGGGAACAACTAGATATCAGATCTTCAAATACATCTTGATCCATGGTGATGTGCTGAAGATCAATGCTCTTCAAGCTCCTAAACCCATTAAACATTGGAGGAGGTTTTAACAGACAATTAAACAGCTCCAAGTGAATCAGATTTTGGCAAAAGTAAACAGAAGAAGGTAGCTTGTAGCGATGACCCTTCCATATTTCAAGTATAAATTCTTTTACGGATCCTCTCGACAGGAAAAGGATCCAACGGTCAATATCGCTCACACCTTGAAGATCTCGGTGAGAAAGCTTGAACTTGTGTATCGGGCCAGTATGAAGTAAGAGGACATGATCGACAATGTTAACTAGCTTATTTTTAATGAACGTTTGGTCTTGAGAAGATAACGTGACCGATTGATTATCGAATACGAGATGAGGGAGAGTAACCCATTTGTACCTCCACTTGCTTGACAAAATACTTGTCCTCACTGCATCCCTAAGTGATAAATGCGATAAAATTTTATCTACAATATGCCCCGGTAAGTTGCTAATTTTGTCCACCTCCATTTCCAATTTGCCGGGGACCTTGGGTGGTTCTCTCCGCCTCTGAAAATATTAAAAATGAGAAAGAAAACAGTTAATTGACTTGAAAATTTTACCAAATTCATACATTTAGCCAAGGTGGAGTTTGATTTGCTTAAATCCAAAATTGCTACTCATGAAATTAGCATCACCACAACTCACAAGATTTATCCACACTTGCAAGCACATTCATTAGTTGACTTGAGCATATAGGTAATGACTGCGGTGTACTAGGAGATGGAATTTCAACCAATATTTTAAACATTGATTTCAACAGCTATAGATTAAAAGATTTCTCACATGTTTTGTTCAGGATTTGACTGCATTCAGTAAAACCCTGTCTGGCTTTATAGACCATTCTAGCTATTACTACTGTCTATGAACTTGTAAGGCAGTAAAATCATTCTTACTATCTAGAAGCGGTCTAAGAAGCCATTTTGGTGAACAGATTATGATGGAAATTAGTATTTTCTTGTATTTTTTTTATTTCATTGTATTTTTCCTTTTATTAGTTGTTTGGTATTTTTGTTACATTTTTAATTGTAATAAGGGTTGGGAGGAAGCTTCTAGAAGGTTATATTTTAGCATGTGATGTAATCAAAGCTAGTTAATGACCCATGTAACATCACATGGGTCAAGGCTCTTTCAACCAATAGGAGCTTAAGAGACCCTTCTAGAATCTTCTCTCCTCTTTTATAAATACTCATGTAAGCCTCATTTGAGGGGGACCTTCATTCTTGAATACAAGACATCTTTAGATTCTCTCTCTAAAAATTGTTTGTTTTGTTTTCAGCCTTCGACGTGTAGTTTACATCAAATTGGTATTACACCGAGGTGTCGTTCCCCAATTGATGTATTGGTGTATTGATTATCAAAAAATTCGTATGCTACACTTTGGATGGCCCCAAAGAAATCAAACAGAAATAAAAAAAAACTTCTTACCCAACAAGTTAACCAACAATCCCAACCATGGTTCAAAGTCAAGGCCGATACCGCGACGATACGGCCGAGTTGACTAGGTATCGGTACCCACCGATCCGATTACTAGTTACGAGTTGAGTTTTCGATTATTGGTGTGAATCGACATGTATTAATAATCTCTCGGTAGTATCGATTCATATCGGTGAAATCATGGTAGAACCCGCCCATATCGACGATATCACGGTAGTATCGACCTATATTAGTGATATATCGACTGAGATGATATAAATTACTAAGTATCGATCTCTCTATTTTAACTTCTAACTCACTCAATTGAGCCTCGATTTTGCATCCATGTCACGATCGAAACAATCGCATTCAATTCGGTACAGGGTATATGATATTTTCTAGTCGCAAATCGGGTTTTTTGATTGAATCTCTCATTTCTTTTCTTTTAGTGTTACTAAAGGGGTTCTCTCTCATTTAACCTTCTTTTTGTATTTACTTAATTTGTATTAAAATGTATCATTATTCATCTATCCTTAAAGTGTATGATTATTTACATTATATATATCCTTAACTAGTAATAGGTACTATTATAACATTCACAAAGAATATATTACTAAATACATATTTATTTAAACAATGGTATGCATGCTAAATGATGATTCAATATAAACAATTAGACAATGTCATGCATACTAAATGATGATTTTGTACTTGTCTAATTGAGCCATATTATTATTCTTATTTTTTAAAACTTTTCTGTATTTATTTCAATTTTTTCTGAGTTCTCTAAATAGTGTCTAGTTGCGTATCATCCGATACCGATACCGAGTCAATAATTGAGTGTCCGAGTCATAGACCGATACCGCGACTTTGAACCATGATCCTAACAGATCGCTGAATTAAACCAAAAATTTGAATATTTAATCCGCCTCTTCATCAAATCTCAACCCAAAACACTACAAACACCTACTACCACACTCGAACCACCAGAACCCGCCTTCTTTGGTAATCCCGTGACCCTCGGCGGTGAAAATCCTGAACCCAACCCCGACCCCCTCAGAATTCCCGGTCTTCCCGCCACCCTCTGAATATCCAAGTACCTCAGTAGAGCCACCCATCCCGAAACCCACGACCCCGGACCCGGCGAAATACCAGAGCTCCTCGGAAATTCCAAGCCTCTCGAGATCCCCGCGACGTCGTCAATACCGAGACCCTCAGCGGACTTCCTCAACCCCAAATCAAAACCCTAGATCCCAAATCAACCCACACCCAATTCAAACTAACTCCTTGAATTTCTTGCCTATTTTTTGCGGGATTTCTTGCAAGTAGGTACGCGAGTCGCGTGCAATATCGCCTCCCATTTCAAGTAGAAGAATTCATGAAAGGAGGCCTAGCCGCATTGCCGTTGACCCTTCACGCTCGAGACGAGCTTTTTGAAGCCAGGGAGGATGATGGAAATTAGGGTTATTTTAATATTTTCTTGTATTTTTTTATTTTATTGTATTTTTCCTTTTATTAGTTATTTGATATTTTTGTTAAATTCTAAATTGTAGTAAGGGTTCAGAGGAAGCTTCAAGAAGGTTATATTTTAGCATGGGATGTAATTGAAGGTAGTTAATGACCCATGTGACATCACATGGGTCAAAACTCTTTCAACCAATAGGAGCTTAGGAGACCCCTTCTAGAATCTTCTCGCCTCTCTTATAAATACTCATGTAAGCCTCATTTGAAGGGGGACCTTCATTCTTGAATACGAGACATTTTTAGATTCTCTCTCTAAAAATTGTTGTTTGTTTTGTTTTGCGTCTTTGACGTGTAGTTTACGTCAAATTAACCCGTGCAGAGAGGTCACATTCCCACAAGATAGTATAAAGAGAGAGGGACTTTAGATTCATATAACCTTTCCTTTTTGGTGAAAGTTGGATCATGCCTTCATTTATAGAAGCTCGGTGGAACCATTGACTCCCAAAGAAACTTTGAGATACATGGAAATAGCATTATTTTTCTAAATGTGGAGCTTATGGAAAAAGGGGAAGTAAAGTTGGATCTGATGGGATTATACTTTTTCTGCAAAGAAACAAGGCAAGGGAATATGAATTCTTTACCAGAGTTCTTGAATAGTTTTTGCTTTTCCATTTGGCCGTCGTATACTCTGCATGTGTTTGGATTTGGAACCTCCTTTTTTTTCTTTGTGGTTATGGTGAAATTTTATATTTCATTATCAACCAAAAGGGGTAAGAAAAAAACAATCTAGAAAAGAATAATCAATGCAAGTATAAATAGGTTTTTCCTCCACATATAGTCTAAAGAAAAGCAAAATGTATCGTATTCTTGAAATGAACTCGGGTAATATACAGAACGCCATTTTATAGTTGAGAGGAGAAAAAAATACAAAGGAAAAGGAGCAAGTTGAACAAATTCATTTGCAAATAGTCAACTGACCATAATACCCTTGAGCAGCAATGAGGATTTAGTGGCAGGATACTGTGTAGATACAAGCAGATTGTGGAACCATTAACAGCTTGTTTCAACAAGTTCTACTCGAGAAAATCTGATTCACAGGCAATGATGGAACATGATTAACTATGCATCTCATTCTCAAAGCAAGATGTAAATATTAGAAGATCGACTACACTTGTATAAAGTAGATTCACACGGGATCAGATTTTGAAAACATTCCCTTAAGATGGTTGGTGACTAAAAAAGGCTTTGTCAATGTAAAATGAAGTGTTCAACATCATATTTCATGTTTCACAAATATCATGTATCTTAGGCGACAATAAACATCAGAAACATTCACAACATTTCATTTAAAATATTTCACAACTTTTTATGAAATCCTTAGCGGTACACTATAGCCAACTATACTGCATAACAACTTTTTTAAGAAATCCTTAGCTGTAATATATTTACCTTTTATTTTTTTCATCTTTGGGATGGTGGAGAGCGATAGATCAAACATAATTTTATGATAGAATACTTGAGAGAACATGCGCTCGTGATTTATTCTTTGAAACTCTCATATTGCACCTTAGATGGATACCACTATTACCCTAGTAAATTCTTTCTTTTTAGCATATTTATCACCCCTTGTATTAAATCCAATTTTAAGAGAGCCTTTCTTATAACATCATCTACTTCATGGATTCTTTCAGTTGTCGACTCAGCCTTGCAGCGCGAAGAACAACAGTGCGATTGGAGCTTTTGCATCACTCTATTATCAAATCAAGGCGATGGGCACTTGGCTTAGCGGATCTCTAGACGGCTTTTTGAACTCGGAGTGTCGAGTGAACAGCACATTGGAGACGGACTGGTGGCTATTGTGAAGATTGTACGTTTGAGAAAGACGGGTAGCTATGGTGAAGATGGAGTGAAGAGATAGATGCATCAAGCTTGTCAGTAGTCTACGTGTATAACGTGTCTATTGTTTAAACGAAAAATCTCGTATTGAGTTTGAGTTCTATCTCGCTGTTTCTTCCCCGACTTGGGGTTATCTTTTTTATCAGAAACAAGTGACAAATACTATTAGGGTGTGCTTGGAAGCCCCAATTCCATGCTTTGGAATTGGTATTTAAAAATTTTCTGTTCAAATTTTGAAAAATTTGAATTGAAAATATTCCAATTCCATGGCATGGAATTGGGGTTCCTAAACACACCTTAAATAGAATGAGAACAGACAAAGACAATAATACGATGCAATCCCAATAACAAGAACAGACCAGTGGTATTTGAGACTCGTGCCCTGAAGAATTTATTCGTTGAGGCCCGAAGAGAAGATATAAACTCAACTTTGTCCCATAACTCCTCTTTTTCCACCTCCCTGTCTTCAAAATTTTTTTTGAATTTCTCTTGATCTATACAAATCAACCCAAAGCCAAAACCATGTGCATCACCATAAGCACTTCCACTTCTCGTCTACCGACAATTTCCCATTTAATTACAAGGACATCATACTATATGGATTTCTCTTCACTCAACCTTACGACGCGAAGAACAACGGTGCAATTGGATCTCATGTGTTTTCGTGGAACTAATGTCGGACTTTTAAACTTGGGTGTGGAGTGGATTGTAATACGAGACCGACCGGTGGCAATGGTGAATATGGAGTGAAGAGATGGACGCATCATGCTTGTGGATGATCAAGGTATAAGATGCGTCTCTTGTAAGAAAAATCACATCATGAATATGAATTTTGTCCCGTGGTCAACTAACGTTTTTTTCCTTTTTGATCAGAAACTACATATAGTATTAACAGAACGTAACTGTATAAAATTAAAGACGAGAAGTCCTCAAACTAAATAAATAAGAATGATGCAAAGAGAAGCAAAAGATAAAAAAGACGATGTAATCCGAATAGTGAGAATAGACAAAACCCGATGCAAGTCCGGATATCTATTGTGAATAAATACAAGAGTATTCTTTTACTTTTCCAGTTTTATCCCACTTGTCTTATATTCCGTGTTTAGATATTATAGCTAGACGAGTGGGATCTTGAAGCTACATTAGTGTTGTCATGAGGCATGCCACGCATGGATGATCAATAATGACCACGCTGATGCTAGCACCTTCTAAAATTAGTTAGCACCTTCTAGGGAATATTTCCTTTATCAAGCCCTTCAAATGTACATATTCACATCAATTAGCATCAGAACGAGGTTTGCCCAAATTGTATGAGTAATCCCTATATTCGTCACACCTACAATGGCCCCAAAGAAAGTGTCATAGCCTGATCTCGAGCGTCGCACCGCTCAATTGGAAGCCTCTAAGGAGCTTATTATGGAGTAACTGACAACTGCCACAGCAGTCAGCCGACAACGCAGCCCCAGTGGTAAACTATCAAGTGCCTTCCAACCTCAATTTCAGGAGGGACCCTCTGGAGGCCCATTGCCTGTCCAAGGTCACAAGTCTGGTCAGTCAACCCCTGTTCACCAGCCCTTCCTATGTGTCGTCAGACCCCTCCAAACCCTTCGCAATCCTTAAAAACCACCGACATCAAACCCTAGGACTGCTACAGGGTGGAAACACCTCTTCCCCTTTGGATCCTTGATGCACTAAGGGGTGGAAAGGGCAGATCCAATAAATTCTGGCGGCGAGAGTGCGCTTGAACAATAACCAATTTCTTTTAGTCAAATATTAATTTTTTAATACAAAAAATTAAAAAAAAATTGCTAAAAATGTACAAATAGATAATCATTGTGTATATATACATAAACCTAGGAATTGTACATCTAGCGATACAGAGAACTAATATTGAATTTATTGTTCAAAAAAAATGAGTGAGTGAGAAAATCTTAACAAAATATTAGTATGATAAGAAAAGAAAAAAAATTAGGGGGCTTGTTACCTCTTAGATACATCTCTAAGTAGTGCGACAAACCATCAGGAGCAACCCCTAAGCCCCAGCAGTCGTCGGCTAGGGCTTCTTATGACCCCAGTGTAGCCGCGTCGCCATACAGATAAGGCTGCAGAGCCTCCCGGCGTCATTTTTGTTTAAGGAAGGGCCCGGCCTACATCACTTGATGTCTACCATTTCAGCTCTGGACAACCACCCAAGTCATCACCCACGATGAGGGTTATCGCCTAAGGGATTGGATTTAATTACCATCACCATCCCCTCAAACTCTGGACATTTGGGGGGATTTTTTGAAGCATTACCCCGTCATCCTCCACTCTAAGACGACCTCTTGATCGATAATTTTCTTGTGGAGAGTTCCACCCCACCCATCAACCCCTAGTTCCATTGGAACAAAGGACATGCTTCATTTTCTTCGAATAGGGACACCTCATGACCGAGTGCCCCAAAAGAGCCCCACTCCAACCTTGAGTTGACCCTAAGCACCAAGACTTGCAGCCCAATGGTAAAGGCAGTCGTGTGTCCTTGGGGATGTTGATGCTTCCTCGGATGGGGGGAGAAGGAAGAGCTCGAGTATGAACTGGTGCACCCGAACCGCTTAAGTCGCGTTCTCAGATTGTTCATGAAATTAGTGCATGAAAATATACTTGTAGATGCCACGTCTAATATCCACCTTAATCCAGATGCATTTGTGGATTGGATGGATTCGATCCAAAAAGTGTTCGAGTATACTCATGACTACCAAACACCAAGAATTAGCAAAGGTGTAGTGACATGATTTAGTCCAATCACGATAGTAAAAAGGCCTTTGACCCATTCGAGCTTGGCCCAACATGAGAGCCCACCTTTGATCGACATTCCACCCCGCCACCTATGAGCGTGACCTCTTCGTGGGCATCTGTAGGTTCTAAGATAGTCCTCCACCACGGTTCATGATTACACGGAGCAGTTCCAAGTGTAGAATTCGAGCCTCCTTCCAAGAAATTAACGAGCATCACATTCGACACTATATTCATGGTTTCCAGCCTGTATTCATTAAGTTTTCGAGAGCTTCCCACACTTCAGCAAACCATTGACTACGTCATTCGGGTAAAATTACCAATGCAGGAGGAATTAGCCCCATCCATGTAGCCGTCACAATCAGTCAACCGACCCACAAGAGCTCCACAAGCAATCGACGCTTTCAAGTGCTATGAGAGTGGAGAGTTTGGGCATAGAGCCATGGATTTTCCGAAGAGGTAGAAGTCGAATTTGCTTACCATTGAAAAGCAACTTGAGATTGAGTATGAAGCACGGACACGTAATACGTGTTTCGACACGCGATACGCAACACGTGATTGGACCAAAAACTAGGATACGACATGCTATGATCCGTAATATATAATATATATTTAAATATATATATATTAATGAAATAAAACAGATTTTTTCCATAAAATACATTATTAGAGCATGCTTAACATGAAATTAAGAAAATGGACCATACAAAACAAAATTTAAACACACTTTGTCATTAAGAATCATAAATAAAGAATAATCACCATCACAAGTCGGAGCGTGTCGCGTTTTCGACCCGAGTCAAAGTTGACTCGTGGCTTCCGGGAGAGTATCCGTGTTACATAGTGTCCGACACAACACCTTGTCTTCTGAGAAGTGTCAGTGCTTCCTAACGACAAACCAACTTGTCGTGCATGAGACATTGCTTACCCGAATGGTGTACCCGGAGACCGAGGGTGACCCGCTCTGAGTTCGCGGACAAACTCTTTTTTAAGGGGAGTGTGATGTAAAAAATTACGAGGGTATTCTTGTACTTTTCCTCTTTTGTCACACTTGTCCTATTTTTAATGCTTATATATTATAATTAGTCTAGTGGGATCTAGATGTCATGAGTGATGCCACACAGGTGACATCACTATGACCTCACTAATGCTACCACCTTCTACAATTACTTAGCAACTTAGCACTTTATAGGAAAGGTTCCCTCTATTAAGGAAATGTACACATTCCCCGATGGGTTTGTGAGAGTTTTTTTATAGAGTTGTTATTTTTCCTTTTGGGTGTCATTGGCCTATCACGTCAATATCACTAAGGCAGTCAAGTAAAGTAAGGTAGAAGTTATAGTATCACCTCCCTCCACTAACACATGGTATACAGGACTTCATGCCATTAGAAGAATTTATTCTCTTGACCAAAAAGTAAATACTAGAACTCCTTTATTTTCACCTCCTTATCTTCAAAAATTCTCGAATTTCTTTCCGGCCATACCAATGTTTGAACCGCGTTCGCACAGGGGCATCGAGTTTGGCGCCAGGAAAGCGTCGCGCACACTGTTCTAAAAAACCCGCCTAGGCTTGAGGCTTGGGAGAAACGCCCCGCCTTAAGTTTTTTACGCCTTATTCTTAGTAAAACCTCAGAAATCCATAATAGAGTCCGACCGCAACGACCGAATTGATTATCTTCATGCATAAGGTTACTAGATTACCAAGTAGAAATGATTTTAAAATCATCACAAACCTCCCTTTTTCTTTTCTATTGCAATTTCTGGATTATTATATGATGATTTTTTCACCCTTTTTTAGCTTCTAGGGTCTATTTCTTAGTTCAAGATCCCTCTTACTAACTGGAATCAAAGAATTAGTAGATTTGTTCCGCCCAAAATGGTTATGAACTACGGTTATGAACTTATAATCATGGCTGAGTGGACTAAAGCGGCGGATTGCTAATCCGTTGTACGAATTATTCGTACCGAGGGTTCGAATCCCTCTCTTTCTGTTTCCGTTGATGATTGATTTATCTTTCAAATTTCGCAAACCCTTTTTTATTTTATTATTTTATTCTTCACGCCAGTCGTTTTATATTGGTCAGCCAATCTCAATAGAAAATATTCGAAGTCATAATTTGAATAAGAATTCTTGTGGTATATGTTTACGAGATATTATTACGGCGAGGGATGAACAAAACTCTAGAGCTCTGATTCAAAATTCTCTCGATTCATCCCCTCATGAGGAATTGCCAAAACATTTGACTCTTCACCCATTCCAATATAAAGGATTAGTCAATCAAATAATAGATAATCAATGGGTCGGTTTGAAAAAAGTATTCGGTTATTGGGGAAAAATCAATATACTTCTAATGTCGAATCAGGATCAACTAGGACAGAAATAAAGCATTGGGTCGAACTCTTCTTTGGTGTCAAGGTAATAGCTATGAATAGTCATCGACCCCCTTTTTACCATTAGCAAGAACTTGTTTCAGTTGCATATCATAAGGATAGAAGTCTTTGCTAAGGCTTTTCAGGCCATTCTATGTTTGTTCAAGGATCCTTTCATGCATTATGTTAGGTATCAAATAGAATAACTTTTTATTTGATTGATAATCATATAAAGCAGAAGATATTTTAGCCATTTGCATCAAGCTCAAACTTCCTTCTTGCATGCGTGCCCCCCCGGAAGCACAAACTATAATACGAGGTAGAAATTGATTAGTAGCGTACTCAACCAAACGGGTGATTTTCTCCCCAACTACAGATCTCATACTACCCCCCATAAACTGAAAATCCATAACCCTTACCAATCACCAACTAGCTAATCAGATGCGAGCCCCTCCTCGGGCGGATTCCTCCTTTTGCTCCTCAGCCTACAGGGTATTAGCAGCCGTTTCCAGCTGTTGTTCCCCTCCCAAGGGCAGGTTCTTACGCGTTACTCCACCCCTTCTTACCCTGAAAAATCAAGCAACATATATAAATAAGATATACATATACAATTAGATATCTGTGTAACAATTTATGTTCTGGGGTTTAAATATACTTATAATTGTTGTTATAATTGAAATTGAGAAGGATTTTTTATTGAAAAAAAAAAATCAATACTGATGAGTTATTGAGTAATTTATCAATTTGTATTTTCTTGCTCCTGGTGCAACAGCAAGCACCAGTTTAACTTGGGGGGGCGGTGATTTAGTAGCAGTGGGACATAGTAGCTAAATAATCCCACAACTCGCAGCATGGGTCTAGCTTATTGATACGTTCAAAAAAACTCTACTTGAATCCATTTGCATTTGATTTTTTTTTACCGACAAAACCCGTGCTCATTCTCTTTCTGTCGAGCGAAGATATATTTCTAACCTCTCAATAAATAATGATCAAGCGAGACACAAATTCTTTAGTTCGGATTTTTCTGGTAAAAAAGACGATACGATTCCTGATTATTCAG